>CM077349.1:83853214-83959612 GCA_039655645.1 Ammopiptanthus mongolicus | reverse complement strand
GAGCTTGTATAGCTTTGCTAAATGCAGCAGATCCCAGATACACATGACATGATTGCGCCCAGCTATTACAGAATTTAAAACAACATGGAAATTCTTGTCCTCCTCAAAGCCAGTTCTAAACAACAAAAGATAGGTTCAAATAGACGGACTATCAAAGCCAAAATAAGGAAGAATATGGAACAATGACAGGTATACCTACTTTGCAACATAACAAGTAATCATCACAAGCTCATTCAGGCCAACATAACACAGATATGAATACACATTTAAAAAGTCTGCATAAGTCAGCATATAACTTCCCCATGAGGGGAATGAGTCTCACATTTCAACAATATGTTTGAATGATAGAATTTCACAACAGAGACATGTATGCATTCATAAGTGAAGAGGGATAGAGTGAACCAAAATGATAATGTTCTTAATATAAAATTAAAAATACAATGCTGATACCATATTTTCAATAGTTAATAAAACTTCTGTCGTACTAATATCCTCAAATGCTTTACAAATCAATGAAAATAGTAAGCATGTTTATTGGAGATGCATATCTTGTTTTGTTAATAACCACGATTATAGCTCAGATCAGCAGATGCTTATTGAAGACATGCCTGTTTTTCCTGTGCACAATCTTTAGATTGAAGGTTTCAAATTCCTCCTCCTGAGCCTTTATTTGCCTTACCTGCTCTTGGACAGCAGCAGCCTCTTCATCCTCTAGTGATGCACCTACATCATCTTCCCTTGCAACGCCAACCTTTTCATCCTCTTCTAGCTTGGCATGCTCTCTTTTAGCATACTCATAATTTGAGACTGTAGTTGGAGAAGAGCCAGTGGATCTAACAACGTTGGCATTATTCTCATCCCTAGAACTTTTAATGGGTGAAGAAACACTGCTTTTCCTCCTCCGTGAACAAAGCATGTCATCAGATGCCACAAATGCATTAAGACTATCTTCTGTTTTGTCTGCATTACAATTATTTGACCATAGGGGCTTGCTGGAGCCTGCCTGAATCATCTGGCCATCTTTTAAAGATCGACGAAATGAGAAGTTCCCATCAGTATGGGTTTTTATCTGCAAGCATGCATCTTTATCACGCCCAATGACATATTTATTAGACTCACTCTTGTCATCTTTCTTTTTATTTAGGAACGATTTGTTAACAGAATTCTTATCCAACCCATCGCGAGTGTGTTTGAAGCCACCAAGCCCAACATCACGATCACGGAAATATTCTAAATCCTCTTCACTGCTACCACCCACCAAACTTCCATGCACTTCACTTCCAATATCAGCAGCATCACTGCTGATGCCCACTCCAATTGACCTAACTGAACCATGCTGATCCTCTTCGATACAGATATCCTCAAGTCGTGATCTTCCACTATCATTCCGAACCTTCCCATCTCCTAGCATGATGAGATCGTTGGATTCATTGTCATTGACAAAGCCCTGCCAGACAGGTTCTGCATGCATCCGATTCAGTTCTTCTTCATCCATCAATTGTCCATCATATTGAACCATTAAATCAATATCATTAGTCCTTCCATATATTTCATTAACCGTTAAGCCAACAGGATCATCTGAAACTGTAAACGGTTCAACATTCTTTGCTTGAAGATATTGCTCTCCAGAGAAACAGGAATCCTCCTCAACAAAAGATTGATCATCATCCTCATCATTGGCTGTACCTCTTCCCTGAGGGTCTGGAACGCTTCCATGCCCCGTCCCCTTCTCATTGTCACTAGGGTAATCGATTTCATGTGCCAAAAACCAGGCCTCATCCTCAATAGGTTGTCTCATGTAGCCAACATCATCATCGTCATCATATTCATCAGAGTCCCAATATTCGTTTGGATAGTCAACAGATTCACTCAATCCATCACCAATTGTTGCAAAACCTGATACAAGATCAGATGTATCCTCTACAATCCCTTGGCTTACGGACAGCCAACTACCCCCTGCTGCCCTCCTCATACCTGAAGCATATATGAAAATTAAAAGCTAGTCTTCAGAAAAAAGAATGCACAATCAGTTACAAAAATCACAGAAAAATATATAATAGCAATGAAAGTCTTTGAATATGCACAAATTGCTCATGTTAGTTCGAATAGGAAAACAAAACCAAACAAAAGCATTGATTTATTGGTAGCCTTATGCTTTGTTTGGTTTGAGAAAGAAAATGGAATGAGAGAAGATAAAAGGAAGAATGTGGGTAGAAAGAAAGTAGTGGGAAGAAAATCAGATTTTAAGGGTTGTTTGGTATGAGAAAAAGTGAAAAGAAAGAAGATGAGTTTTTCTTGAATAGACAATTATGCCCCTGTTAGATGAGGGGGCTGCTGGTAGATGAGGGATAAATTTGACATTTCACTCTCTTTCCCACTTTCTTCTCATAATAAGGGGAGAAAGAAAATGACATGGGTCCCACCACGTTTTTTTCTCTCCTCTCTATTTCTCTCAAACAGACGAGAGAAAAGTGGAAAATCCCTCTACTTTCAATAAAGCATTAATTTTCACGATCAATTAGCAAAGAGAGAAATTTTCCTATTTGAAACAGATAACAAATTAACAAAAAGATTAACAAGATAAAATGTGTCAGAATAAAAAAAAATTATATAATTTTGATCTGATACCTTGTCTAGAAAAATTAATAAGAACAAAATGGAATATTGACATTAAGGCAATTAATTCATTTCATATACAAAACATCATTTGAATAAGAGTTTAAATCACATATAGACATTGAAGGTAACTAAAATTTATAGCATGAATTGGACTAATCACTCATTGATTCATTGAAATCAAGTCAGCATGGTGATTATCGTTATCGCCATACCAAACATAAATTTTACCCTTGACATCAGAGAAACTGACAAGGACTAGTTCAACAAGATGACATCCATCACTGCTAAAGCTGGTATGTAGAATACCATTTAATATGTCAAAATTCAATGCTGTAAGCATTAATGAACTAGTATGTCAAATTGTGAAACATACAAACTTAATCCCAGAAAGAAACCAAATAAATGGTTCAACATTTGAAATGTTTAGCATACAAAGGAATATATGAAAATATTAAGCATAGTTTTGAAAACCGGCCAGTCAGACCAGTTTAACCAGGAACCGGACCTTTAGCCACTCCAATCATGTCTTAATAACTGGATGTCTGAGAACCAAGGTCAGAACCAGTGAACTGGTTGTAAACCTGCCGAACTGTTTGAACCGCTCACAGTTTGGCAGGTTGAACTGGTCAAATGCTTGGTTATCTTCAAAATGAAAAATACTTCCTCCTGAAAGAATTCAACCTGGTTGTGCTCCATAACACCATGACGTGCTACCACTTGACCAAATGCTGCAATTATCTAATATACTCTCATTTTAAGTTATATGCTGATAGTTTTGTCATGGGATTTTATTGAAAAAGCCCAAAGCTTAATTCATTTCTTTCAAATAAAATTTCATATATGTCCAAAAAAAGCTTAATAAATAAAATTTCATAAATTATATATATTATTTATTTATATGATTTGAGCTTTCTAAAATATATTTTGAATACTTGTCAACATGTGCAAGTAAACAATATTCAATTATTTTAAGTGACAGTGATTTAAACTTTTTTATTTATGTTATTTTTTTAAAAATTATCAAATTAATAGTATTAATAACCATGTGAACCAAAATATTTTATTTCTAGTATTTAATATCAATAGTACTAACAATAGATATATTGTATGTACAGTTATCTATAGCGGCGAAGAGGCAGGTGGCCGCTATAGGAACAACATCCCAGAGCGTTTTCGAGTAGTGGCGGTACTGCGGCCAAAATCGCGGTGGAGGAAGCGCCATCAGGCCACTATTGCTTCATGGGACGAAATTCCCTTTTTGCCCTCGAATCTTTCCGCTGGATGCCAGTTTTTTAGGGTATTTTCGGGTTATTGGCTAAAAAATTTAATAGGGTTTTGAAAACCCATATTTTCTCACTTTCATACGGTGCTCCCTCTCAGTTCTTGGTGCTCTCGTCGTTCTCAGTTTCTCCCTCTCAACTCTCAATTCTCACTGTCAGCTCCGGCCAAAGTGAGTGTTTTCCAACCTGTTCCAAGTGTGCCCTATCGGCTCTGCATTTTCAAGCCATTACGCGCTGCTATCCGTGAATGATAACTATGATTGTATGTGATATATGAATTGAATAATGTTTAGAATATATTTTAATATTCTTTCTTGATTTTATTTATATACTTAACACATATATATTATATTCTTTATACATATTGTCATATATCTGAAACCTCTCTAGCTACCGGATAAATGACCGGTCTGGTTTTGAAAATATTGCTACTAAAAACAAAACCCCAAGTCCAGAACGAGGGAAATTTTCCACTGAACACAGAAATCTATCATCATGACCAACCAACAAATGCAACACCTAATTTGAGCACAAAAAGGAAACTGCTAATTAAAATGCTGAGAACATCTGAGAGCTTTAAATATATTTTATGTTTAATGTTTAATAATCTGATAATGGAGAATGCTAACCAATGCGCACTGGTTAAGAAATCAAAAAAGGAAATTTTGTATTGAAAGATGTGTATATTAAAAAGTGCAATATTTAGTTTTCCAATAAAATATTTCTTTTTATTGATTCTTTAATCAATGCCTTTAGGGCACTGGTTAGCAAGACCCTTTGATAATATCTATAAAAAGCTAACCTGCACTTTTAATTTCTTGTCCAATAGGCACATCCAGATATGACCCAATAAGTAAAGTGCTGTCAGCACCGGCAAGTTTTGCAGACAGTCCATCGTGCTCAAACTTCTCCCCCCGATTAATAGCCAACGGCTTATCTTCTGACTTGATTTTAACAGGAGGAAGCCTAGGAAACTCTTCCTTCTGGTTCTCCAGTGCAAGAGGAAAACTTAAGCTGCTAATCTTCTTCTGTTCGGAACTGCTTTGCAATTTACCTAAGTAAAGAGCTCTCCCTACTTCATCCACCTGCTCTTTTATTGCTACTCTAACATCATCACTTATTTCTTCCCTTCTCTTTTCCTCTTTCTTGTCAGAATAAGCTGAACCACTATAGATCATAGACATATCCCCCTTCGGGAAGGGGAAAACAGTCTTGACAGAACGATCTTTCCATGCTTCTGAAGATGAACTCACATTCTCATCATTTCGTGACAAGGCATTGCCTGCCAAGTTCTCTTTAAGAGATGACCTATTAAATTTAAGCAGTCGATCAAGTTCCCTAGGTTCTTTGTTTTGCGTAAGGTTATACGTAAGTTCCATAGAGGCTTTACCACTACTTCCAAGCCATGAGGATTTTTTTTCAGTAGGGAGTTATTTTCCTCCCCTGATTTTGCATTACTGTTGGCTGCATCAAGAGCTTCACTTGTTTGATATAGTGATTGCAGAGAAACTGGGGCCTTTAAAGTATTATTGGCCCTACTGCCACCATCATTTTGGTAAGGTTCTACAGGACCATTACTGGGATTGAACTTCCATGAGTATAAATCAAGCATGCTGTCCTCCAAACTCTTTGTGAAGTTTCTGTCAGTCGTCCCAAACACTTCATTAGATTTATTCCGTTCCCTGTTAGAAGCGGCAGTTCTCCATTTGCTTTCACCAGCATTTTTACCAATCCCAAACTCTATTTCCTCCACAATCAATTCTTTAGAAACTTCATCATGAGAATCCGACCCTCGGTTTTTTAGTGCCAGCTTCCCTTATCATTCTGCAACATACCACACAAGGCCTTTTCTTCCAATGTAAGCTTCTGAAGGAATCCATTTACATCAGGCCGATTATTGAGCTCACTGCGCAAAGCTTCCTCAGCTTGTATGAACCGATTCCTCCTCAGGAAGTCCAAAATCACTTCAACTGAATTTGTGTCTGCCATTTCCAAACCCCTACCAACCTAAACTCAGCCCACGAGAAAAAAAAAATAACACATAACAGTAACAGGCTTCAGAAAAAACCCACAAAATATATTTACTTCCAAATATAAAGACTACCAAGTAAAAAACAATGCAAATTCCCATGGCAACCATTATATATATATAAAGCATTTTCAAGAGCTACCTCGTATCAGGCATAACCAGGTGGTGGCATTATGTGTCCTTTATATTATACCTGATTAAAACAGAAAATGAAAAAATAAAAACAGAAGCATAAATGCTTGTTTCTTCTGAAACAAAAAATCTTCAGCAACCAAAGACGGCAAATTTACAATTTTTTTAATTTTCTTCCTTGAAAACAACGAAACCTAGGAGATGGTTCCAAAAACAGTGCTAACACGAGGTGCCGGCCAAAGCTCTTGAGATTAATTTCCCAATACCCGATCCGACACTACTGCAGAAAAACCACAAATACCCAAATCAACGAAATGGGAAACATCGATTTTCAACGCTAAAACCCAACAATGTCAGAAAAATTGAAAGTTATTTTTTTTTTTTTTTTGCAAAGTTATGATTTTTCAGCGTAAACCCAATTGCCATCAAGATCTGGCATTCATGTTCCACAATGATTTTCTGGGTTTTGGTGGAAGAACAAAATGAGAACTTGAAAATGAAAATATGAGAGAGAGAGAGAGAGAGAGAGAGAAAGCACCTGGTAGCAGTGAGGAATTGAAGCTTTGTTGTTGTGTTGCGTTTAAAGGCTTTTAGGAATAGGGGGTATATACGCTCCCTTCCTTTCTCTGCCGCTCTGCCTGCCTGGCTGATGAATTGATGTGGTGGTGGACTATACCTTTTCTGACATGGATGCCGTTGTGCCTTTCTCTGATTTTAATTATTTTAACTATTAGTTTTGCTATTGAGTGCCAAAGGGCATGGAGAGAAATATGAAATAAAATAATATTATTTTTTTTTATGTTTCATTTTCTCTTTTATTTGATCTTTTCAGTTATTAGAGCGGATCTCAGTCCAAGGGTATGGATTAAAGCAATGATATTAAAGTCTCACCAAAGGTTAAATTGGAAAAGGTTTCGGTTTCATCATTTTATTCGGTTCAATAGGATGATATTGCGTTTTCATAAATTTTTATCATAAGTTATAACATGCCATACTAATAAAATGTATAAAGAAAATAGTTATAATATCAAAGTTTTCTATTGTTCTATACTATCAAACGGGACGAATAGTCGGATAGAACAAAAGCTTTTGTTATTGTACATTGGGATTACTTAATCTAGAATAGAAGATTAGTTAGTAGATTAGGTTTTTATTTTTTTTTGTTTCACATTCTACTTTTTTGTTTTTTTAATTTTTAATTTTCTCTCTCTCCATAAAATCTGTCAGAGCCGGTTTATTACACACAAATTACGAAATCATTAATTTGTGTGTAAATATACCAAAATATCCTTATTATAGAAACCAATTTATTTTAAAGGAGAAGCTTACTTTAAATGCTTTATTTATATATTTTACTTGAAATCCAATGAAGAATTAAATGACGTATTCAATCGAGAAGCACTACAAAGACATAAAGAGAGGGAGGAAGGTATTGGGATGAAGTTACAAAGACATAAAGCTTTTCCCACCAATTGAGGGTATATATGAAAAAAAAATTGGGAAATTACACAGTGGATTTATAAAACCTCAATTGTTTTGTAACAAAAACAAATTGCTAAAGAGATTAAAAAAATGAAACGGAGGGAGTAATTGATTAAGAAAAATGCCAATGAGTACCCTTAAGTTATTGGTTAAGGAATCAATGAAGAAAATTTTGCATAGATAAATGATGTATTTTTAATATATTAAAAAGAGTTACACTTAATTTTCTAGTAAATTTATTTCTTTTATTGATTCCTTAAATAATGTATTTAGGATACTTATTAGCAAGATTCATTAATTAATAATATAGAATATATTTATACCTAAGCTTCCCCCCATCAAGCACTAATCGATTTTTAATATACAATTAGATGGATAATCAATCAAATTAAAAAGGAAAGCTGTTATGTATATCAATTAAATTCATAACAATTTTTTAAGCCTAATAAATTCCAATCTCAAATCTTCCCCCGTGCAGAAAAGAATATGAATTCCCCCTATTTGGGTTTGGACCGCAAAAAGAACATTTAAAATTTGAAAGTGTTCCATGCAAGTACACTTGTGTTAGTGCTAGTCAAATTATGGCTAAGGTTTCTATTTTATTCCCTCCTTAACCACTTAATAGTCAATGCAAGTACACTTAGTATTGGGATGAGAAAGCAATAATATTTGTAAATATATGCAACTTTATATTTTGGTTTTATTTTAATTTATTTTTTTTATTTTATGTATATTTACACCTATATACGACGTAATATAATTAACATATTGATGTGTCGTTACAGCTACCATGAAATGCAGCATGCTCTTTCTCCATCGTCGTAGATCTACCGTCCTCTTTGTCGCCATGCACGGCCTCTATTCACGACACCTAGCCGCCAGTGGCCAGGAGGCCACCATCCCTATCCCCATCTCACGCCTTTTCTCTCTCTCTCTCTCTCTCCCTCTCTCTCTTTTCTTCTTCTTTTATTCTCCTTTCTTCCCCAACCGTCGCACCCCGCCCTCTATCGTTCTAGAAATTTCTGATTAGGTAGGGTAATTATTAGAAAACTTGTATCTGAAATATCAAGTAACATATGTCATGATAGCGCATTACAGTTGAAACAAAATATTTGCTTACTTCAGGTTGTAATATGTTATTTGAATAATACTCATATTGTTTACGATTATGATTATTTCATATTTTAACATGACATTGTTGGACATAATTTGTATTTTTTCAAACGCCAAGAATTTATTGATAATGAAATGTACAAAGAATTGATAAGAATCTTTGTAAGGTAAACAATTATTCAAAGTTATTTTTATTTTATTTCATTGGTATGATTTATTGCTTTATAACCAAAAAAATCAACAATATAAATTTATTTTGATTGTGAAGCACGGAAATGCAAGAAGATCTTGAGATTCAATCATTATTTGGTATCCCAATTAAGTCACACTCGAAGAAGTCAAATACCAAATAATAGTTGTACCTAAAAAATACTTTATACCTTGGATTTATCTTACATTACAATATGCATTTTATTTATTTTTAGATTTATTTACAACATGTTATTATTAACGTAATGATGTATATATGTTTACATTAACCAATCATGATATAAAAGCGCAAAAATTACTGATCAAACATACACGTCTTACACAAGTGGAATATATTATATACAAAGTTATAATGAACAAAATGCACACATTGAGAACACCAAAATAACAAATAAAATTCTCAGACAAGAATGCACATAACAAGAAAAAATATACGGCCAAAGCCGCTAGTGGATATAGATTAAAGGTTTAAATAAGTTTTTGGTCCCTGCAAAGTTTACAAATTTTGGTTTTAGTCATTGTAAAATATTTTCTTATGATTTAGCCCCTGTAATTTCAAAAACTTTGAAAATAGTCCTTACCGTCATCTCTTCTCGTTAAATATTGACGTGGCAAACAGATTGTTACGTCAGTCATGTCACCTCATCCACATGGCACTGATGTGGCATGGCTAACGTGACGTTTCGTTTGCCACGTCATTAGGGACTATTTCCAAAATTTTAGAAAATATAAGAACGAAATTCTAAACCAAAATTTGCAGGGACGAAATACTAAAACAAAATTTACAAAATTTTGTCCAAATTTTAGAGCAAGTTGGATAGAGACAAGAAATTACCTTAGTACCTCGAATATTAGAAATTATACTAAAAAAAATGAATTTGACGATTTTAACCATGTGCTTTTAATGTGATTTTTTCTTTTATTTTCTGGCCAAATCTCAAAGCAATCGTATAGGAATAAGAAATTACCTCAATAGCTCCGAGTACTAGAAAATAAAAATCATATCAAGTGAAGGAATTTGTCAATTTGAACCCGTGGCCCCAATGTATGATTTCTTTCTATTCTCTAGCCAAATCTCGAAGCAAATTGAATAGGAAATTAACTCGATGCCTAGGAGTACTAGATATCATACGAAATAAAGAAATTTAGCAATTTTAATCCAATGGCTCATAATATATGATTTTGTTTCTATTTTATTACCAAATTTACCAAATTTTATAGCAAGTCGGATAGAAAAAGGAAATTATTTCGGTAAAAGGAAACTGCCCCTGAGTACTAGAAAGTAGAAACCATACCTGATAGGATCCAAGTTGGAATCATTTAGTTTTAGGATCTTCCTTGAGCTATTTGCGTAAACAATAAAGAAAAAGAAAGAAACTATGCTACTCAATGAATTAAAAGTGAAGGGAAAAGACTAAGCTATTAAAGAAATAAGAAGATAATAGGAATTCAAAAATTATAAACACCAAGGAAACAACTCATAAAAGTAAAGGAGTAAATGATAACAATACTCAAATGAAAAATAGAAAATGGAAAGGGGAAGAGATGGAAGGGAAGGCGCCACAAAGTTCCATTGAATTGGAAAATTGATGAGCCAAAGGAGGATTCGCCACAAGGATTAGCAATCCTTGATAAGAATCAAGAGTTCTAATCCAAGAACTAGGAGAGGGCTATGGCCTCACAAGAAAACTCAAGTATGAGTAATTCAAATTTTATTCAAAGGTGCCTCTCAAGTGATTACAAGAGGTGTATTTATAGAAGAGAACAACTAGGGTTTCCTAAACCATCCAAGAGGAGGCGCCGTGTGCACCTTAGGGAGTGGGCTTGGAGCATTTTTAATGTTTGCTCATAATCCCTCCTTGATGTTAGGAGAATATTCCTAAGACTCCCTAATTCCATAATTTGGACCAAGTGCATGATCCTCTTTGTTTAAGAAAAGGTGGGCGGCTATCCTAGGGGATTTAATCCCAAAAACCTATTGTTCCTAAATGCACAAGTACCATAGAGGTGTCTAAGTGCATCATTATTACAAAAGCATAAAAGTCTAGCAATTATTACATAATCATGGGGTAAAAGGGCACAAGGCCAAACCAATGACTAAGCTAGATTAATTAAACTAAACTAATGTCTACTCCACTAGCTCAATTAAGAAAATGTTCATAGTGCTTGGATCATCTTCTAGTGGTGGCTTGAAGTGCATGATCAATCCGATTTCTTTCTCAAGTTCTTCTTGCTTGAGTTCTTCTTGCATCTTCAAGGCTTTAGTCTTGCTCCTTGTTTGAGGCCCAACTTGCATGATAGCATGATCTTCATCATCCCCTCCCTCTTCAAAAGAATTTGTCCTCAAATTTGGAATCTCATCATCATCTACATCAAAGGGAGATAAGTCACTAACATTGAAAGTTGCACTAACACCAAATTCACCGGGCAAGTCAACTTTGTAAGCATTATCATTGATTCGTTCCAACACTTTGAATGGTCCATCCCCCCTTGGAAGGAGTTTGGATTTTCTTTGTGATGGGAATCGCTCCTTTCGAAAGTGGATCCAAACCAAGTCACCCGGGTTGAAAATCACTTTCTTTCTATGCTTGTTGGCTTGCCTAGCATATTGTTCCATTTTATGTTCAATTTGGGTTTTAACTTTAGCATGCATTTTCTTAACAAATTCGGCCTTAGTAACTCCATCCTTATGGATTAAAGAGGAGGTGTTAGGCAAAGGAAGCAAGTCTAGAGGGGTCAAAGGATTAAACCCATAAACAACCTCAAAAGGAGAAGATTGAGTAGTAGAATGAGGACTTCGGTTGTATGCAAATTCAACATAAGGCAAATGGTCCTCCCAAGACTTAATATGTTTGTTAAGAATGGTTCTAAGGAGGGTGCCAAGAGTCCTATTCACTACTTCCGTTTGTCCATCCGTTTGAGGATGACAAGTTGTTGAAAAGAGGAGTTTAGTACCAAGTTTACCCCAGAGGGTCCTCCAAAAATGGCTTAAAAATTTGGTGTCTCTATCTGAGACAATGCTTTTTGGAATGCCATGGAGTCTCACAACCTCTTTAAAGAACAATTCAGCCACTACACAAGCATCATCTACCTTGTGGCATGGAATGAAATGAGCCATTTTAGAAAATCTATCCACTACCACAAAAATAGAATCCTTTCCCCTCTTGGTCCTAGGTAATCCAACAATGAAATCCATGGATAAGTCTTCCCAAGGAGAAGAGGGAATAGGAAGAGGAGTGTAGAGACCATGAGGCATAAGCTTTGACTTGGCTCTTTTGCAAACAATACAAGTGGAGCAAAGCTTATGCACATCATGTTTCATTTTAGGCCAAAAGAAGTGCTCATGTAAAATGTCTAATGTCTTTTGCACTCCAAAGTGACCCATCAATCCACCCAAGTGGGCTTCTCTCACAAGCAGTTCCCTCATGGATCCTCTAGGCACACAAAGTCTCTTTTCTTTAAACAAATAACCATTATGCCTATAGTATCCATTGTGGGACATATTTTCGCATGCCACAAACATTTGAGAGAAGTCCTCATCCTTTTCATACAAGTCCTTAATGTGATCAAAGCCAAGCAATTTGGTTTCAAGTGTGGCCATCAATGCATGTCTTCTTGAGAGAGCATCGGCCACAACATTAGCTTTCCCTTGCTTGTGTTTAATCACATAGGGGAATTGCTCAATGAACTCTACCCACTTAGCATGCCTCTTGTTGAGTTTACTTTGGCCTTTCAAATGTTTTAAGGACTCATGATCACTATGAATGACGAAGTCCTTAGGTAATAAGTAATGTTGCCAAGTTCGTAAAGCTCTAACAAGTGCATACAATTCCTTGTCATAAGTGGAGTAATTCAAAACAGCTCCATTGAGTTTTTCACTAAAATATGCAATGGGGTGTCCATTTTGCAATAAAACAGCCCCTATGCCAATGTTTGAAGCATCACACTCAATTTCAAAACTATTTTGAAAGTTAGGCAAAGCAAGGATGGGTGCATTAGTGAGTCTATGCTTGAGGGTTTGGAAAGCATTTTCTTGGGCCTCTCCCCATTTGAATGGGACATTCTTTTTGACAAGATCATTGAGAGGGGCAGCCAAGGTGCTAAAATCCTTCACAAACTGTCTATAAAAACCAGCCAACCCATGAAAACTTCTTATTTCACTAACGGTTTTGGGTGTTGGCCACTCACTAATTGCCTTAACTTTCTCTTGATCCACTTTGACCCCACTAGCACTTACAACAAAGCCTAGGAACACCACTTCACTTTGGCAAAATGTGCATTTTTCTAAGTTGGCATACAACTTTTCATGCCTTAAAGTTTTCAAAACAGTTTGCAAATGAGTAATGTGATCCTCTAGACACTTGCTATACACTAGAATGTCATCAAAGTAGACAACAACAAATTTTCCAAGAAAGTTTCTCAAGACATGGTTCATGAGCCTCATAAATGTACTTGGGGCATTTGTGAGCCCAAATGGCATCACTAACCATTCATAGAGTCCAAACTTGGTTTTGAAAGCCGTTTTCCATTCATCCCCTTCCTTGATTCTAATTTGATGGTAGCCACTTTTCAAGTCAATTTTGGAAAAATGTGTGGCTCCATGCAATTCATCAAGCATGTCATCAAGTCTAGGGATGGGATGTCTATACTTTATTGTGATGTTATTGATTGCCCTACAATCTGTGCACATCCTCCAAGTACCATCCTTTTTTGGTACTAGGATAACCGGCATGGCACATGGGCTCAAACTTTCCCTCACCCAACCTTTTTCAAGCAAATCCTCAACTTGTTTTTCAATTTCTTTAGTTTCTTGAGGATTCGCCCTATAGGCCGGCCTATTTGGAATAGAAGCACTAGGGATTAAATCCATTTGGTGCTCAATTCCCCTCAAAGGAGGTAGGCCGTGGGGTATGTCATTGGGGAAGACATCACCAAAGTCATCCAAGAGTTTTGAAATGCAAGAAGGAATAGAAGAAGAAAGTTGAGTTTGCAAAATGTTTTCATTGCAATATAAAATATACATAGGCTTCCTTGCCAAGAAAGCCTTCCTTACTTCACTCATTTTCATGAATAAACTCTCAACTTTTCTCTCTACTTTCCTTTCTTTTTCCTTTTTACTCACTCTCGGCTCTTCTCTCTTTTCTTTCTCAATTTTATGTGGCACACTCTCTTTTACTTCTTGCTCTCTTTTCAACCTTAATTTGACTTGGTCCTCACAAACTTCCTTTGGGGAAAGTGGAACAAGTGTTATTTTAAGGTTGTTGTGCTCAAACACAAATTTGTTTGATAATCCATGGTGAGTCACATTCCTATCATATTGCCAAGGCCTTCCAAGTAGAACATGGCCGGCCTCCATAGGAACTACATCACATAGGACATCATCCTTGTACTTTCCAATTGAGAAGTTAACCAAAACTTGTTGATTAACCAACAACTCACCATCTTCACTCAACCATTGAAGTTTATAAGGCTTCGGGTGAGGAATTGTTTTTAGGCCAAGTTTGTTGATTAATCGTTCACTAGCAACATTGGTACAACTTCCCCCATCAATAATCAAAGAGCAAACTTTGCTTTGAATCAAACATCTTGTGTGAAAAATGTTTTCTCTTTGAGTATTGTTGTCCTTCCAATGCACTCCCAAAAGTCTTCTTACCATAAGTAAATCACCTTCTTGAGGAGTGACCTCAATGTCACTATCATCCTCTTGAGAAGACTCTTCACTTGATAAGTTGCCATTTTCTTTTAAAATCATTGTTCTCTTGTTTGGGCATTGGGAGGCAATATGGCCATTACCCAAACATTTGAAGCATTTGATGTTTCTACTCCTTGTAGAATTAGAAGATGAAGGAGTGGAATCACCAAATTTAGGTACAAAATCCTTTTTACCACGAGTGGGGGGAAAGGGCGAGGCCTCCTTATCTTTGGAAAAGGTTCCCTCCCTCTTGGCTTTGTCCTTCCAACTCGAAGTAGGATAGTTGGAGGAGGAAAACTTGGGTTTCTTTCTTTTAAGTTGTTGTTCCACCTTTAGAGCTTGGTGGACCAAGTCTTCCATTTGCACATAACTTTGCAATTCAACCACATCTTGGATTTCTGGATTTAGGCCATGTAGGAACCTAGCCATAGCGGCCTCCCTATCTTCTTTTACGTTGGCCCTAATCACAGCTACTTCCATCTCCTTATAGTACTCATCAACACTCCTAGACCCTTGGGATAGCTTTTGGAGCCTATTGTGAAGGTCTCTATGGTAATGGGAAGGTACAAATCTTTTTCTCATCACACTCTTCATCACCCTCCAAGTAATTATGGGATCTTCGTCATACCTCCTTCTCTCCTTTTGTAATTGATCCCACCATACTAGAGCATAATCTAGGAATTCTAAAGAGGCTATCTTCACCTTCTTTTCCTCACTATAGTTGTGACATGAGAAGATTTGTTCAATCTTCATCTCCCACTCTAAGTAGGCTTCGGGGTCATTTCTCCCATGGAAAGTAGGTATTTTAACTTTTACTCCCTCCATCCTATCTTCTCTAGGTCTCCTCCTTGGTTCCCTTCTAGGTCTCCTATAGTCTCTTTCTCCCTCACTCTCATAGGGAGACTCTTGTTCAGATTGGGGAGGTGGTCTTAGGAGTCCTTGGACTTGTTGTCCTAACCTCTCCAATTGTCTAGTGATATCCGCCATTTGAACTTGTAAAATGGCTGTTCTAGGTGAAGGGGGGTGGAATCTCTGTCAAGTGGTTCTTCCATGATATCTCACAAGTGTTTATCTCTCTATTGGCTTTTCTCACAAAAATGTATTTTTTTCACTCTAGCCTTTTCTCTTTTAAATTCCTCTCAAAAGTCCTTGTAAAAGAACTTGCAAGATTCAATTGATGTATGCAATGCTAATACAAGTGTAAGAATCCTAATTTAGCCAACCAATTCAGAATTTGAAGAAGGGAAAACTACAATGACAAAACTAGAGAATTTAAGAAGACAAGCAAAAAAATTAAAGAAAGAAAGCACACTCAAAAGGAAGTTGATATGACAAGACTCAAATATTTGTTCATAAACAAAGTTTTGAGCTTGATTAAGCTAAAGTCCAGCAGCTAAGTAAACCAACTTTGAGAAAGGCTAAAGAAATTATTTTGTGGCCTTGCCCTAAATTGCCTCCTTTTTTTTTTTATTGCGTTTTTTTTTTTTTTTTTAATGGGCTTAGGTCCCTGTATTTTATTCTAATCAAAGTATATTGACTCTTTTGATTTCAACCTAGGGACCTTACTTTTTCAATGGCCAAAAAAAATAATTCCAATGCAAGAAACACTCAATTCCAATTTGGTAAGGAGTGAGCAAATCAAATAGCCTTTCTAAGTATGAACATGATGAACACAATGGGAGATTGAGAGCACACTGCCCAGAATTTTATTTTCCCAATTAAAGTGTCTAGTTCACTACTTGAAATTGTAAATAACTTGGTTTACTTGAATCCACTTTGAAGGACCTTTCAATCAAGGTGCAACATAACAATTTGCACACTCTTAATGATGCTCATCAAGATCAAGTGGCTCAAAACTTAAGAACAAAAGAAAAGAAAAGCAAAGGTAGCGCAAAAAAAAGAAATGGCTCAAGGAGCTAGCTCTAGATACCACATGATATGATCCAAGTTGGAATCATTTAGTTTTAGGATCTTCCTTGAGCTATTTGCGTAAACAATAAAGAAAAAGAAAGAAACTATGCTACTCAATGAATTAAAAGTGAAGGGAAAAGACTAAGCTATTAAAGAAATAAGAAGACAATAGGAATTCGAAAATTATAAACACCAAGGAAACAACTCATAAAAGTAAAGGAGTAAATGATAACAATACTCAAATGAAAAATAGAAAATGGAAAGGGGAAGAGATGGAAGGGAAGGCGCCACAAAGTTCCATTGAATTGGAAAATTGATGAGCCAAAGGAGGATTCGCCACAAGGATTAGCAATCCTTGATAAGAATCAAGAGTTCTAATCCAAGAACTAGGAGAGGGCTATGGCCTCACAAGAAAACTCAAGTATGAGTAATTCAAATTTTATTCAAAGGTGCCTCTCAAGTGATTACAAGAGGTGTATTTATAGAAGAGAACAACTAGGGTTTCCTAAACCATCCAAGAGGAGGCGCCGTGTGCACCTTAGGGAGTGGGCTTGGAGCATTTTTAATGTTTGCTCATAATCCCTCCTTGATGTTAGGAGAATATTCCTAAGACTCCCTAATTCCATAATTTGGACCAAGTGCATGATCCTCTTTGTTTAAGAAAAGGTGGACGGCTATCCTAGGGGATTTAATCCCAAAAACCTATTGTTCCTAAATGCACAAGTACCATAGAGGTGTCTAAGTGCATCATTATTACAAAAGCATAAAAGTCTAGCAATTATTACATAATCATGGGGTAAAAGGGCACAAGGCCAAACCAATGACTAAGCTAGATTAATTAAACTAAACTAATGTCTACTCCACTAGCTCAATTAAGAAAATGTTCATAGTGCTTGGATCATCTTCTAGTGGTGGCTTGAAGTGCATGATCAATCCGATTTCTTTCTCAAGTTCTTCTTGCTTGAGTTCTTCTTGCATCTTCAAGGCTTTAGTCTTGCTCCTTGTTTGAGGCCCAACTTGCATGATAGCATGATCTTCATCAATACCAGATGAAGGAATTCAACAATTTTAATCATGTGCCTCCTAATATATGACCTGCTTTGAATTTTGGCCATGAAGTAGAAGAAAATTCATACATTAGAAGCCGTAGGGTTAAAATTTTCAAATTCCTTCAACTGGTTTGATTTCCGCCACCCGGGGGTACCAGCAATAATTTCGTTTTCTCGTCCGACCTGCTCCGACTGCTATGAATTTTGGACATGAAGTAGAATAAAATCATACATTATGGGCCACAAGGTTAAATTACCAAATTCTTTCATCTGGTATGATTTTTAGTACGCAGAGGTACCGAGATAATTTCTTTTTATGTCTGACTTGCTATGAAATTTGGCAAGAAACTAGAAACAAAATCATACATCATGAGTCATATGGTTAAAATGGTTAAATTCCTTCATTTTGTATGATATCTAGTACTCAAGGGTATCGAGTTAATTCCATGTTCCTATTCGACTTGCTCCAAGATTTGGCTAGAGAATAGAAAGAAATCATACATTGGGGCCACAGGTTCAAATCTTCAAATTCCTTCATCCGGTATGATTTCTAGTACTCAAGGCTATCGAGATAATTTTTTGTTCTTGTACGATTGCTCTAAGATTTAGCCAGAAAATAGAAGAAAAAATCACATTAAGGGCACATGGTTAAATTTGTCGAATTCCTCCTTCTGTAATGATTTCTAGTACTCAGGGGAATGAGATAATTTTTTATCCTTGTCGGACTTATTCTAAAATTTTGCCTTAAAAATAGAAAAAAATAGTTTAAATAAGTTTTTGATCTGTGCAAAGTTTATCAACTTTGATTTTAATTCCTGTAAATTTTGTCTTAGGATTTCGTCTATGTAAATTTTGTCTTAAGATTTCGTCCCTTTATTTTCAACAATTTTGAAAATAGTCTCTGCTGATGTGAGAAATGGAACGTCATATCATTGCCATGTGGATAACATGGCATGGCTGCAGTAGAAACTATTTTCAAAAGTTTTAAAATTAGAGGGACGAAATCCTAATTTTTTTTACAAAGACTAAAATCAAATTTGACAAAAATATTTAAACATAGATTAAATATATAGTTATACAATGTTACATTCATCATTCATGTACTAGGATCTTGACGGTGCATGTTAACCGTTTCCTTCGGTGCCTCCCCTTCCCTCTTCCATCTGTTCACTTATTTACTCTTCTTTATGTCTCTGTAACATATGGATCCATCTTACACGTATTTCATCGCAACGTGGATCCGAAATCAGATCTGCATCTGGGTTGAAAACACGTTTATGATCATGTCCCCTGGAGTTGACCACGATTTATTACATTCCATCTCACGCACTCCCACATGTCCCTAACCAATCACATCCAAACACATGGACATTGGAATTACTACCTTACCATACAAAAGATTGAATTACTTAGGATTTTCATATTTTCATATGATTAAATATTGTTAAATAATTAAATAAGTTTAACTATTACAGCTGTTATTTAAGAAATGAATTTAATTCAAATGTAACGTAAACCGTTTTTATACTATCAGTTAATATTGTCAACTTTTTAAACTCATAAGAAATTAAATTCTTTTATTATCCTCAGCAAAAAAAAAAAAAAAAATCTTTTAATATCATATCAACATATCAATATTAGATACTCTTGTGTTCGATTTCTTTAATCTTTTTAGCATTTTATGTATAAATTAAGAAATCATTAATTTATATATAAATGTATCAAAATATCCAGTGAAGAATTAAATAAAGTATTTAATAAAAAAACATAACGTAGAAAGACGTAAAGTCAATTGAGGATATATATGAAAAAATGAGGGAAACTATATCTTAGGTTTATAAAACCCCAATTATTTTGAAACAAAGACAAATTGGTAAAGAGACTAAAGATATGGAATGGATGAAGTAATAATTTAGTTACACTCTAAATTAAATTTAAACTCTTCATAAGTTATATACTTATATATGATAAAAAAATTAATAAGAAATTCACAAATGAGAGAAAAAAACTGGACAATATTTTTTTTAACCTCTAATAATCAATAAAGTCTATAAAGTCGTTTATACAATCTTAAAAAGCAAGACAAATCCAAGTCTCATTTTAAGTCTAAATAAGTCATCCTCAAACCATGTTACCTACTATAACTTTTAAAATAGAATAGTATTCCCTCTCAAAAAAACGGCAATAAGTCTTGATTTGCAAGCAATTTCCTTATCAATACCAATATGATACTGATACATATTTTACATTGACATACAATGTACTTTTATTTTAAAATATGACATGTTTTACTATCTACTCGTATTCATATTGATATGCGGTAATTTTTTTTTTTTTTGACTAAATGGGGTATTTTTATTAGGTATTGTATTTAGTGATATGAAAAAATATTTTAAAATTAAAAATGAGCCAAAATAGAATAAAAATAACAATTGATTGCGATAGAAGTGAATTGAAATTATAATAATAAGTTTAATTTTTCTGCAATATTATAATAAGTTTAATTTCTGGGGCTATTAATTTGAAATATCATTTTAGCTAGCAAAATTTCATAAAAGAGTACAAAGAAAATAAAACTGCTGAATTTTCTTACTAGAACTACAGAATATCAATGACAAAGGATTTAATTCAGATGCACTATTCTAGTAAAGATTTAATTCACATGCACTATTATAATAATGATTTTGTACGGTATTAATCAATAATAATTTGACATATCATTAAAAATATTTGTCTCTTATCATAACTAATTTAAAAATCATATATATATAATGATTTATGATTGATCGAGAATATAAAAACTGTATACTAATAATGTATCAAAATTAAACTCTATCTGCCAAGAAGGGTCAACACAATTGGTAGATATTTGTGTTTCTTAAGCATATTGTCGGGGTTCAATTCACGACCTGTGTATGAAAAATACTTTGTTGAGATAGACAAAACCCACTTCGATGTCTCTCCGTCTTGAAAATGATTAATCTCAATTATCAACGGTCGTGGGAAATAAAAAACTTAAAGTCTAACTCATATAATGTTACGAAAATAAGAGTAAAGACCTAAAATGATATTTGACAAAAAAAAAAATATTTAATCCCTAAAAAATAAAAAATATTAATTTTAGACATTTTTATCGCGAAAAATTTAAAATGACATTCAAAATAGTGTTATTTAAAATTTTTTGGAACTAAAATATCACAAATCAATATTTATGCATTTCTGGGCTGCCAAATATGTATCCCTAAATTTTGTGGGAGATTAGTTTGAGTCTTCACTAAATAAAATAAAAAAATATGAGAAGGAAAACGTATGGTAAAATATCAAACATTAGAGTGAGGAGGTGAGTCTGCGTCACCTTACTCAACCCTTTCTTCCTTTGCTTCCATTTATTAAGCCTTCCCTCTTCTTCCGTTTCGTCTTCGTGTCCCTTCTCACTGCTCACACCACCTCTTGTCTCTTCTTTTTATTTTTTTTTTATTTTTCTCTTTTACTCGAATCGAAGAGTTGGAGGAGGAGGAAGAGGAACAATGAGGAAGATGATGAAGATTCTATTGTTTTTATTCACCTTCATCACTTCTCTCTCTACCGTCAGATCCGATCCATCAGATCACCGTTACAAAGAAGGAGATATCGTTCCTCTCTATGCCAACAAGGTTGGCCCTTTTCACAATCCTAGGTCAGCTACCCCATTTCATTTTCACTTTCTCTTTGTTTCTCTGATTCCACGTGGCTTTCGTTTTTATTTTTATTTTTATTTTTAATTGTTTCTCCCACTTCGGATCTGAGCTGCTTCTGAGTAATTAATAAGTTTCAATGACGATTTTGCATTGTGTGTTTCCATCGTTGAGTGTGTCTGTAATGCAAAGCAATAATGCACTTTGCATAAACCCACCGTGTTTTCGGATCTTGGTTTCTAATTGATGGATCTATTGCTACTTAAACTATAATAATATATGATGTATTCATGAATCATAGTATAGTTCATGAGCAATTCATCGTTGATGAACTTGTTGTATTAGTGTTTGAATTTATTGCAGATTTATAAATTTATAAATCTCATGTTAATATGTTGATATATATTTAGTAATATTAGTATTTATTATTATTTTTTAAAATGTTAGAATTTGTTGGAGATTTATAAATGAGTTAAATGGATATGCCCGGACTGTCTACGTAGAAATCATGGTTTGAGTGATTTTCAAGGTAATTAGTATAAGAGTCAAATATTTTAGCTAACGTGTCAATTTATGATTAGTTGATTGACAGTGTAAAAAATCTTTACGCTGATGGTGTTTATCAATTAAATCCTTTATCAAGTATGTATTTGATATATTGATGTGTTTAATGATAACATGCTTTTTATTATATTTTAAATTAGTGTTTGAATTAGTTGGAGATTTATGAATTATATGTTGTTATATTGATGTTTTTTAATATTTTAAATTGGTGTTTGAATTTCTTGGAGATTTATAAAAACTGTTTGTTGATATATTGATGTATTTAATAATAATGTGCTTTTTTTTCGCCTTCCCTTTTCAGTGAGACCTACCGATATTTTGATCTCCCATTCTGTTTGCCAGGTTGGTTTTCTTCAGTTCTTATGTGATCGTTATCTGTTTCCATCGTGACTTGTGAATGCAGTTTTCTTTAATATGATTGAGGTTTGATTGCAGATCATTTGAAAGAGAAAAAGGAAGCTCTGGGTGAAGTCTTAAATGGAGATCGTTTGGTTAGCGCTCCTTATAAACTTGAGTTCCAACGGGACAAAGAGTCCGTAGCAGTTTGCAAGAAGACACTCAAGAAGGAAGATGTGGCCCTGTTTCGATCTGCTGTTCGCAAGGACTACTACTTCCAGATGTACTATGATGACTTGCCTATTTGGGGATTCATTGGGAAAGTTGATAAGGAGGGAAAAGATCCAAGTGATTATAAGTACTACCTTTACAAGCATATTCACTTTGACATCTTTTACAACAAGGACCATGTCATTGAAATCAATGTAAGAACAGATCCTAATGCTCTTGTGGACCTTACAGAGGACAATGAAGTTGATGTGGAATTTTTGTATACTGTAAAATGGAAGGAGACTAACACTCCTTTTGAGAAGCGGATGGACAAGTACTCTCAATCATCTTCATTGCCCCATCATTTGGAAATACACTGGTTCTCAATTATAAACTCTTGTGTGACAGTCCTCCTGCTAACTGGTTTTCTTGCAACTATTCTGATGCGGGTCCTTAAGAATGATTTTGTCAAGTAAGAAGCATTTGTTAACTGTGCTTTTGGGTTTGCCTATTGACTTTGACAAAGCTATGTAATCTATGTTCTTTTTTGCTGAATTATAGATGTTATCCTTGTTTGACTTCTAAATAGGTATGCCCATGATGAGGAATCTGTTGAGGATCAGGAAGAGACTGGCTGGAAGTATATCCATGGAGATGTATTTAGGTTTCCCAAGTATAAGTCTGTATTTGCAGCTGCCCTTGGATCCGGTACCCAACTTTTTACCCTGTAAGTTTCTTGTGGCCACTCACAATGTCTCTATTACATAAAGCTCATCTCAGGAAAGTTATATTGTGATATTTTATTTATTGTTTCATCTCAATAAATTTTAGTTATGCTTGCTATGCAGTACGGTATTCATATTCATATTGGCACTTGTTGGTGTATTTTATCCATACAATCGAGGGGCGCTATTTACTGCACTTGTTGTCATATATGCTCTCACTTCAGGAATTGCAGGCTATACTGCAACCTCATTCTATTGTCAACTGGAAGGAACAAACTGGGTATTCACTTGTGAAATTTCCCTGCAGTCTCCATTGAACTTGCAGTTGTTTTCTGTCATTAGTTGTTTTATTCTTGTCCTTTTGTGTCATGACAGGTTAGGAATCTGCTATTGACTGGATGCCTTTTCTGTGGTCCTCTCTTTCTCACATTTTGCTTTCTAAACACTGTTGCAATTACTTACAATGCTACTGCTGCCCTTCCATTTGGCACAATTGTGGTTATAGTTCTCATATGGACTCTTGTTACATCTCCTTTGCTTGTGTTGGGTGGGATTGCTGGGAAGAATAGCAAGGCTGAATTTCAAGCTCCCTGTCGCACAACTAAATATCCAAGGGAGATCCCACCTTTGCCATGGTATCGCGGAACAATTCCTCAGATGGCAATGGCAGGATTTTTGCCTTTCAGTGCAATATACATTGAACTTTACTATATTTTTGCCAGTGTTTGGGGTCACAGGATTTACACCATCTACAGTATCCTGTTCATTGTTTTCATCATTCTCTTGATTGTTACTGCTTTCATTACTGTGGCGTTGACATACTTCCAGCTTGCTGCTGAGGACCATGAGTGGTGGTGGAGGTAAGAAATCACTTTTTGTCTTATTTCTTTCCTCGCCCGCTGGCCAATATTGGATCTCAACTGAGTTTTCATTTAGCTCTCTCTTGGTGTTTGATGTATGATTTTGTTTTTTTCAAGAGTTAAACGTGAAAAACTGGGATCCCTTTTTTATTTAAGCTATTATAACTGAACTGATGCAAAAGAAAATCCAATGAAAATGAGCTACTATGATCAATGATGTATCAAATGTTGATGATTTTATTACTGAATTAGCTTATTCTCACTTGATGGTTTGTATGGACAAGTGTTCTTTAAGGGTTCTATTTGGTCTGTCTAATATCTAAGAAAAAATGGATTCTCGAGAGTGCAAGCTTTCTTGCTCTATGCTTTTCTTTATTCATTAATCATTTTTATTTTCTCTTGATCATTTGATTTTAGGGGAATTGTACTTTCAAAATGAATTACATAGAGTTCCATGAAGCCTAAGTTCAAGAGAAATTTATGGTGTGCTCACTGGGCTTGACCAATGTGTTTTTGTTTTC
This sequence comes from Ammopiptanthus mongolicus, assembly GCA_039655645.1. Lineage (NCBI taxonomy): Eukaryota > Viridiplantae > Streptophyta > Magnoliopsida > Fabales > Fabaceae > Ammopiptanthus > Ammopiptanthus mongolicus. The sequence continues at coordinate 83,935,205 of CM077349.1, read as the reverse complement.
TTACAGGTCATTCCTTTGTGGTGGTTCAACGGGCTTATTTATTTGTGCCTATTGTCTGTATTACTACTGTGCGCGCTCCGATATGTCTGGATTCATGCAGACCTCATTTTTCTTCGGATACATGGCCTGTATATGCTATGGTTTCTTCTTAATGCTTGGAACTGTTGGATTCCGTGCAGCCTTGCTCTTTGTCCGTCACATATATCGATCCATCAAGTGCGAGTAGGCATTTTGTCCTCACAAGTCCTCTAGAGCTATTGTCTTCATTTCATAGGCATTCTGTAGAAAATTATAGTAATTTTGCTGTTCTTTTGTGTACTATAAGGGGAAGCTGGGTTGGGTGGGTTTCTAGCTTCCGAAGCAACTTGTTAAATCGCAAAGGGTGCTTTTGGGGAGAACGTTTGTACTGCCATCTTTTTAACCAAAATGTTGCATACTTTTTTTAATTTCTTTTTGAACCTACTTCATCTTGTCAATTTTCTAGCTGTCATAACAACTCAGTTTGATAGAAATTATGTCAAATTTAAGCTGCAATGTCAAGAAATATGGCAGAGCCCATGGAGGAAGAACTAATGAAGAGAAATATAATAATTGTATTGATTACAATGGGTAAAAATGATACAATATGTAGAGTGAGTTACTAAGAGCCAACAAGGTGGCTTATAAATTATTAGCTACACTTATATCTCTAATTGTCTCTCGCAAGCCGGAAGTATGGATTAGCACTATCAGTTTGGGATCAGTAGTACAATCAAGAAAAATACAAGAAAACTAATCAAATGAAACAAAATACAAGTCGTAATCACAATGACATATGAAGGAAAACGGACAAAAAAAGTTGTAGCGGTTGAGTAACATAACTTCTATAAGTTTTCGACCTATATTTGAGCTCTTTCGAACTTCTTTTAACATCTCTACAGCACTCACTCCAAAAGATTACATTGCTTAATCACCAAGCAGAAATTATATCTCAAAGTTTAATCACTTGATAGAAGCAAGAAACCAGAGAACCAATACTTAACCACTCAAAGCAAAAGCTCACAAGGCTTAACCACGGGCAGAACCTAACAGCAAAGCCAATATAGGCTAAACAGAAACAAATCAATGACATCAAAACTTCACTAAGCCAAAAGAACTTGAACCAATCTTTCACAGAGGACTAAAACCAAACATATTGTGCGCATTAATCCATGCTCTCCCTCTGATCAATATTAGCTCACTGGACTAACCAAAAGTGCAGAATTAGAAACATGTGAAAATATGACAAACAATCCCAATTTGGGAAAAATTATCAACACTGCATGAAAAATTGAGCAAATATTCGTGAATTGAGTGCATAAAAGCATTAGTTCATTGTATTTATTTATTTTGATAGAGATGGAGGGGCCAAGGCTAAAAAGAAACTAGCCTATTGAAGAAATCCAGCAAGGCATATAGATCCCATTAGCATTAGCATACAACAAGTGTTGTAGGGCTCAAGGAGGAGAGTACTTGACTACGAGACCAAAATCCCAAGTTTAAGCCTAAATTAGCAAAGCCAATTTGCTCATTGGTTTGTTTCTCTCATAGGGCGATGGGACAAGTAGGTCCATCTTTTTTACAACAGTAGATAATGGCTCTAAATGGTCGTTACTATAGGATTTTTTTTTTTTGGTAAGGTAGCAATAAAATATTACGATGTGTTTGGATGGGATAATTTTAGAAGATAAAATATTTGTAGAGGGTAATTAAAATATTTTACATTAAAATGTTTTGTTTGGATACTTTAATATAAGGAATTTAAAATTCTGATATTTTAATAGGATATTTATTTTACTTAAAAGGAGGGATTTTAAATACCATCCAATTAGAAGGAATTTTGAAATTCCTCTCAGCCCCGTAACCCTTCTCTCTCACGTTCCCCTTTGCCTTGCATTTTGCATCTTCCCCTTCGCTCAGCTCCTTCTCACTTCGCCTTCGAATCTTCGCATCTTCATCTTCACCTTTGCGAAGCTTCACCACGACACCATTGTCGTTCTCGTCGAGGTACTTCTGTCCAACCTCGTCATCATTCACCATCTAGATTAGCTTCGTTCAAATCGATTTGTGCATTTCCACATTTCCACAAGTTTATTATTTTCACAATCAATCCTGAATACCAACTCAAATCTCTATAAATTTTACTGGTTGATGATTTTTTATTCTCAAGAACAGAGTTATTAGAGGTATCGGATATACTCTTGAGTTGTGTTATTCGTTGTTTCAATGGTGTTTAATCTTTGATTTTGCTTTGATTTTGTGCTATCTGTTAGTGTTCCTTTGTGATTTTTATTTGATATTTCAAATGGGCATTTGGGTTTTTATTCGTTGATCCCTGGAACTTGAAATTTGTTGAGACCTTGATTTTGTAGTGTTGCTACTACTTGCTTTCTTATCTGCATGAACCCTTCATTTTCCCCAATCATTGATTAATTTTTTGTCTGATTTAAGGATTCAATTTAGTCATTATATTTTTTTATTTGATGAAGTTTTGAAATCTTGAAAGCTAAATAGTTAGATTAGATGTGCATGTTCATCTTCATAGTTAGTTTTGTCATGTCCCTTCATACTCTTGGTTGATCTTACAGATTTTGGTTCTTTATATGTTGCATTGCAGGCATCATTTTGGGACCCCCTCTCTACTGACATCTTGTGGAAGCTGTAGCCACACTTAATCACTATTCTTCTGCACGCCCTGCTAGCCTCGGTGATTGCTATTTACAACCCATCATTTCTCTTTCCCTAGTCTAAGGTACTCATTTTCCTGATATGCACATTCTGCTATGATTGAAATTTTGTTCATAATTTGATATTATGTTATATGTTGTGAATAGTGAAGAAATGGACACTAGTATAATTGATACTTCGGTTACTTCAAGAAAACGTAAAAGAAATGAAAAGGAGGCCGAATTCGAGGAAAAAATAAAATTCATTGTTGCTAGTGCCGCTGCTATGCTTATGGGTGCAGTAGCTTGGTATTATGACAAATATTTCGTTAAAGAACCATACTGTAATTGGGAATTGGAAAGACGCAGTTTCCTTAATCGTCTATATAAGGGAGCAGAAAAAGATTGCATTGAACAACTAAAGGTTAGTAAACGGGCATTTTTTAAGCTTTGTAGAATTTTACAAGAGAAAGGGGATTAGTAAGAACGATAAATGTGCCTACGACTGAAGCTGTGACAATGTTTTTACATATCCTTGCTCATAATCTAAAATATAGAGTAGTGCACTTTTGTTATTGCAAATCCAAAGAAACAATAAGTATGCAATTCAATAATGTCCTATGAGTTATAATGAAAGTGAGCAAGGATTTTTTAAAGTTTCGTGACTATAATCTAGAAGGATCGGAGGCAAACATATGGAGATGGTTTGAGGTAAGTTTGTCAACTGTTAGGCCAAATTTCCTGATTATAAGGCATCTTTAGTTATTATAACTTATTTATTATTTTTAAAATGTTTTTAGAATTCTGTTGGAGCACTTGATGGGGCACATATTCCGGCCACAGTTGCTATTGAAGATAGGCCTAAATATCGTAATAACAAGGGAAATATATCCACAAATGTGTTAGGAGCTTGTGGTCCATATTTTAAAATAATATTTTTTTTTTTTAAAAAAGAAGGTTAAAGTAATAATATGGTTCCTATACCTGACAAACATTCTTCATTTAGTCCTTATACGTAAAAAATTTGGAAAATGAGTCCCTATATGTGTAAACGTTAGCAAATTCGGTATCTACATTTGCAAATGTTAGCAAATTCGTCCCTCCCGTTAGCAAATTAGTCCTTATACGTAACACAAATTTTTGATTTGGTCCCTCAACCTGAAAAAATATTAAATTGGTCTTTATATGTGTAATCAATAATAATTTTGTTGTTATCGTCTACCAAAGAATCCAAATCCAACTAAAGATTCTTTTCGTATTGATTATTTTTTATATATTATATCAATCTATTTCTTCTATTGAGAGTCAACTTGGATAATTTCAAAATATAAAACCATTTACGGACCAAATGATACAATTTTTACTCCCAATAGAAGAAATAGATTGATATAATATATAGAAAATATTCAATACAAAAAGAATCTTTAGTTAGGTTCGAGCTCCTTGATAGACGAAAGGGATAAAATTATTATCGATTGTACATATAAGGACCGATTTAATATTTTTTTCAGGTTTAGGGACCAAATCAAAAATTTATATCACGTATAAGGACCAATTTGCTGACATCAGGGAAGAATTTGCTAACGTTTGCACATTTAGGGATCCAATTTGTTAACATTTACACATGTAGAGACTCATTTCCAAATTTTTTATGTATATGGATTAAATGAAGAAGAATAAGTGCCAGACATAGTACCAAATTATTATTTTAACCCCAAAAAAAAAAACTCTTCAAGAGAAGGAGCGCATACTGAGAGTCACTTTCTCGGAGTGAAACACCCAAAGAGGAAGAACGCGACTTTGAGGTTCAACAAGAAGGGGAAAATCGCGTTCCAGCAAACAATGCAAGACAGGGCGTGCTTTCGTTAACTGAGAGAATGCTGATTTTGATTTGATCATTTTTGGGTACTCCGTGATGTGGAGATTGTAATGATTTTGGTAATATAACGCCTTTTGATTAATGTCTATAATCTGTTTGTTGAATCACCTGAATGCTCTTACATTGGGATGTGTCATGCTCTCACAGACGTAATGCCCAAGAAATAATAGGTGTTTGGGTTGGTTTTCTTTTGATATTAATGGCTGAATTGGTGAGTAGCTTGAATCATAATCCCTTCTTGTGCTGAATGGACTATGAATTTCCTTTATTGTTTTATTGTGTATTTTGGACAAGACGATGACTTATTAAGGATGTGATTTTCACTTCAATAGTCTGAGTTGAGTGGTTCATTGCTATTTGCTAACTACATTCCCTTTTTGAATAGTTGATTTCATAGGTTGAATGATATTATTACATGATGTTAGAGTGATTCCAGTTGCTGTGTTCATGCTAAAAAAATGTGCCTTTTGAAGAATTGATTTAGTTTTTGTTTTCATGTTCAAATAACGTGTCTTTTGAAGTAGGTTGTTTTCATTGCAATGTCTTTAGCTCTTAACAGTACTAAGTTGGATGCTTTGATTGCCTTTGCTGCAAATCAAACCACTTGTCTACTTGAAAGTAAATGAGAATCATTGATTCGTGCCTAGCTATTGGTTTCTAAAACTCTTTAATTCACAATATCTTTGTTTCTTTGGCTTTATTGGATTGCACACAAGTTGATCCAATTGATATATTTAGTTTAAGCCTCCAGGACTAATTTATGCCTTGGGTTAATTTACTCCTTGTTGGCTTATTGGGTTAAACTTGCAGTGATGCTTTATTTGGGTGACTCTCATTGATTAAGATTATTTGGTATGTTTTCTGGCTAGTGATCACAGTGGGTTGAATTCACTTTTATTAGATCAACAAGTATTGGGTTCACGTTGCTAAGATTTAATGAACATGTTTGGTTTTGGATTTACTAGTTGGATGTGCGTTCTTTCATTCTCATTTTCTTGTTTTGTAGTCATTTTGGATTTATTTTACTTCACCTTACTGCCCCTTTTGTCAATTACTTTCATGTAGGAGCTGTTAACTAAAAGGGCGAGAGGGAGAGAGGGATCATAGCATGCAGAAAGTGGAAAAATCATGCAAATTGCTTTATAACATTTATTTAAATTTGGTTATTTCACTTTCATTTTATTTCAATTTGTTTCGATTCATGTTATATTTCTTCCTATTTAGTTTATCTTATTGGAAATAATAATTGATTATCCGATAAGACTCTTATCAAACCCTGAAAAAATAAACTACTATATACATATTTTTCTTTGGGACTATGACATATTATAAAGTGAAAGAGAGGAAAAAACAACTAAAACACGACAACATTGGCAGGCCTCGCGGAAAAGCAGAGTTCTTGTGCTGTACTGTACATTTGTGTGAAAAATATATTTAGTAACGTAAAAGAAAAAATAAAATTAAATCTATGTACTTGTGTACCTGTGAATCATCATTCCAGTAGCACATTACCTTTTTGGGAGAGTAGCTAGTTACTTCATTTGTTTTCTGTTTATTTTTTCCTGCTTTATTTCTTTAGATGCTTTGTTGAATAAACTTCATTCGTTACACTATTTGAGACTATCTACTTTTAAGTGGTTCTATTACATTGAACAACATTTGTATTATATTGTGCATGTAAAGTGACTAATTACACATTTACACATAGAAGAAACCTTTCAGAGGTCATTGAAAATGTCACCATGTATGTTGTCAAATTGCCAATTTCCATTACCTGTGTCAATGTTGTTTAATATGCATTGAACTCCTGAGTTTTCTACTATTGTTAATTGCTAATTTGAAGTGTCCAATTCTAAATTCTGTTTTTTACAGTGTCAACACCAGAGGAATTTAACCATCTGATTTGGCAACTTATATCAAGAAGGCATTCCATAAGGAAGCTCTCAGACATCATCGAGACAAGGTTTGAGTCTATTTGTGTTTGCGCTATAGTTAGCTTAGTATAACTATTTTTTTATTTTCATTTTCACCCAGACAAGGTTTCCTTTCGCCTTTTAGGTTCCTTTTTGAAGCTATAAGTACAATTCGTTTTTGTTAGCTGGTTATACTCCATTATAGTTAGGGGATTTATTTGCTTGTTCTATTGTTTTAAAAAATAATTTTGTTTGTTGTAAATGACATCTAGTTTTTCCCCTTCTATTGAAACAGAAGTTCATTATTAAAGTTCTTTATGTTTTCTTGAATTCATTTATTGGTTTAGTATGTAGGACTTTGGGGGCATAAAGCATAGTTTTTGGTTAAGTGGGCCAAATTAAGATTTTTTTTTTATAGTGGGCTGACTCTAGCCCACTTGGCCCTAGGGGTTTGTTGACCCTATGGGCTTTTTGTATTGCGGGATTTTTGGCCCGATGGGCCTTTTGACCCCGGCCCCCATGGGCTAGGGATGAATGGGCTAGGGCTGGCCCTTTTGACACCTCTATCAGCACAACCAAGAAGGCCTGGGTTGCTCCTTGATGCCCTGTTCTTGTTTAGTTCTGTCAGAACGCTGCCAGCAAATGTTAATCCAGATCATACAATGGTTGAATGCCCCTAAATAAATGACTGAGATAATTTGCTGCAGCAATGGACCTTATGTAGTTCTTAATTATAGAGGCTACATGGTGTTAGTGTTGAATGTTGATCAAACTCTCAATATTAACTCTAAAAATACCATATAGTGAACAAGCAGATGTCATCCTAGACAAGGTTATTATCCCACTATAGGTAGGTAAGTAATCCGCTTCTTCACTATATAACTTAGAAAACCATATTAGTCTCTTACAAACTCACCTGTTGATGAAATGCACATTTAACGTAATCAGTCATCTATAGATGGTATAGTCACAACATTCATATTTTAGAAAAACAAAATACCAATCAAAGATTCATATTTTACCAATTACATATAGAAAATTTATATTTTACCAATAAAATAGACAACAAACATTCATACTTAACATACACATCAAGTATTCACATAAGTGTTATTAAACTCGGGCTGAATCGGTTGGTCAGACCGGTTCGGCTGGAAACCGGACCTATGGCCAGTCCGATCATCATTTCAGACCGCATGAGCCATTAAACCGGTGTTGACGTTGTCGAACTGGATTAAACCGCCTGACTTGGTCACAATTGAACCACCCGAGCTGACTAATGCACGTTGTCCAACCTGCGCTCCATTCTTCAAGACTGTGCCTGAACACTACTCGAGGTTGCGCACACTGCTCCAAGCGGACCAAGCCCATTCACACGCACTCCTCCATGCCCACACACCTGCTTTCCAATTTCCACTCCCCAACAAATTCGGAATTTCCAAAATTTTGCAAATGATGAGGTTCCATCCTAGGGCGTCATGGATAACTCAAAGCAGCTATACCGCTGCGCCATCGAGCTTTGTTGTTATATCAAAGCAGCTATACCGCTGCGCCATCGAACTTGTCTAGTTTTAGTAACACTGATTCACATACATACCTGCATTCATATTTTACCAATAAAATAACTAACAAGCATTTATACTTTATCGATCAAATACACATCAAGCATTTATATTTTACGAAATCAGGAATATCACGATGGGACCACACAAGCCCTAGAATACCATATTAAGCTGTACAACTATTGTTTTACATAGGGTCTTCAACAACCAAACCAACACATGCACCCAAGAACCACATTCCCTCATCTTCCAACATAACCACACATGGATTACGTACCGTTGTTGAGGAAAAAAGTTTCTTATTTTCAAAATGTTCTTTGAGATCGCATATAATGAATTTTTTGGGCAAACAAATGCCATTGGACAAGGATTGAAGCTAGTTACCTCAAGAGAAGCCTTGAGTGCTGAGTTACTCTTCTCATACAACAATATTTGTTGCGCGTTGTAACCTATCCCACATTCCTACTCCGACACCCTTTGCTGCACCTGTCAGTAATTTAAAGTAAAAGTGTAATGAAATCCAGTAAATAACAGGTGAAGAAATTGAAGATGATGACTCCATTTCTAACTCTGTCTCAACTCGCCCGAGTCACGCCGCTTCTGGGTCACCATTATCGATCATCGTTAGGGTTATTCTCAACCACGCCCAAGATGGAAGTCCCCGCGTTTGGAAATCCAAGCAAGTATTTGGAGAGAGTGGAAGAGAGGAACGAGAAACACCGCAAGGTACAACAACTCGTCAAAGATGTGGTCACCCTCTCATGCGAATCCACCGCCAAGGGTGGGGTTTGTGACGTTTATGTGGTGGGCGTCACTCATTATACCCCTGTACGTCATCATTTCATATGATTCATTTTGTGTCATTCCATTTGCTTGTTTGTGACGTTTATATATGAGTACATGTTTTGGGTGCAGGAGTCATGCAGAGAAACTCAAGCAATAATGAGTTATTTGAAACCAGAGGTGCTATTTTGTTTCCCAATTCTTTTCTATTCTATTTTATTTAGCACCGCAATACTTGATTCTCCTTTTTTTACATTGTATCATATCATACCCTTCAATTCATGCAGGTTCTCTTCCTAGAATTGTGCGAAGGTCGCTCATATATGCTTCATGAAAAAAAATGGGAGGTATTTTGCTCTTTACCCTTTCATTTCAGAACTCACAGTGAGTATCACGATTAGTGAAATAAATTCCACCTTTATTATTATTATTATTCCCTGAAATCGGAATATATTATTTTTTGTATTTTGTATTGGCTTAATAAATTTTCTGGTCCCTGCAAAGATAGTGACTTTTGGTTTTAGTCCCTATCTTTATTTTTCTTTGAATTGTGTATGTCTAACTTTTTCAGTTTTGCAATTCGTCCTTGCTGTCAAAATTCTCCGTTAAGTGCTGATGTGGCTAATAGATTGCCACATCAGCACTGCCACGTGACATTAAATATAATTTTTAATGCCACGTGGCAATTTCATAAAAAAATTAATAATTAATTCTTATCACTATAATAATTATAACATTAAAAAAGGGGTTGAATATGTTTTTGATCCCTATAAAATTGATAAAATTTGATTTTGGTCCCTTAAAAAAAATTTATTCGCTTTTAGTCCCTACATTTAATAAAAGTAGTGTATTTTTAGTCCCTCGCCAGGGATGTGGTTTGATAAAATGTTTCATGGATCACCATGTCTTATTGTTTTGTGGATTTTAAGGTGAAAGAAAAATCGATCTTTGATGGAAACAAAGATGAAGGGAGTAAATCAATAGGAAGAGAACAACAAGTACAGAAGTCCCAAATGGGTCATGGAAAAAGGTCCAAATTCTCTTCGAAAATGTTTAATCGGCTGAATGGGGGGAGAGGTGAGATGGAGGGGTTTCGGAGAAAGCCATTTCAGCTGAGAGTGTGGGTTCAACAATACTTCAAGGGTTGAACGGTACTTCAAGGCAAATCTCCGGCCCTGATAAACATGTGGCAGGTCCCCCTTATTTCAATTAACCTCGTGATCCTTATGCTTATTCGAGTAATCATGAAACAACTATGTTCATCTTCATCCTTCATGCATAATCCAAATTACTTTCCTGTATATGAGGATCCTTTTACAAACGAAGAGGTTCAATGTCGGCACCACCTGCTGCATTTATTAACAGTCGAATCCCTGATCCTTCTAACGATTCTATGTTATACCGTCAAGAGATCCCAGGAGTATTTGGTTCACATGTTCATAATTATAGAACTGGCATTCCTCCAATGGGTTTTGATGAAAAACAACTACATACGAGATGGCTTAGTGACTTCAACGGATCTAGTATGGAAGGGTTTGATTATTAAGAAAAGTTTTTTTTTAATTTTTACTTATTTTAAATATTTTAAAAATGTTTTTGATCCCTATAAAATTGATAAAATTTGATTTTGGTCCCTATAAAAGTTCTATTCGTTTTTAGTCCCTAAAAATATAAAAGTAGTGTGTTTTTAGTCTCTCGCCATAATTATTTTTCGTAATAAAAATTAATTATTAAAAATTGCCACATCACATTAAAAATTATATTTAATGCCACGAGGCAGTGCTGATGTGGCAATCCGCTAGCCACATCAGCACTTAACGGAGGATTTTGACGGTAAGGACGAATTGCAAAACTAAATAAGTTAAAAATACACATTGCAAAGAAAAATAAAGTGTTGGAGATCAGCGCGCATATGAAGCAGAATCATAAGATTCTGATTTGTACAGTTAATTAGGATTTAATGTAATAGAATCAGTTTTTAATTCCTGTCATTTCCTCATTTAAGTACAACATTTATAGGGAGAAGAATTTCCCAGATTTTCAGGGCTTGAATTAGTGTGCATGTATTCTATTTAAACCCCTCTTGTATCTATTTCAAGTCAAGAAATATACAGCATATTTATGTATGGTATCAGAGCTCGATCTGAACCATCCTTAAACCTAGCGCCGCCTAGCCGGCCATGGAAGGAGAAAAGCCAGAAGGTTCGGCCACCAGTTTGGTCGAAGGGCATGCCCTTCCTATCACTCTCCCTATCATTGGTCACAAATTGAATGGCTAGAACTGCACTCAATGGGTGTGCTCAGTCAAGATCTTCCTCCAAGGAAAAGGAAAGGAAGATTACATCACAGGAGCCACAAAGACTCCAAAGAAGGGGGACCCCGCCCTTGACAAATGGCAACTGGAAAACAGTTTAGTCATGTCATGGCTGCTCAACACCATGACTAATGAAATTGGGGAGAATTTCATGTACTATGACACCGCCAAGGATATGTAGGATGCGGTGAAGGAAACTTACTCAAATGTGGACAATACGTCCGCAATATTTGAGATCAAGAGCATACTCCATGACCTACGACAAGGTGATTTCTCGGTCACCGAGTATTTTAATACTCTCAGTCGACATTGGCAGCAACTGGACATATATGAAGAAGTTGAATGGAACTGTAACGAGGATAAGAAGAAGTACAAAGAGCTGGTGGAGAAGGATAGGATCTACAAGTTCCTATTGGGACTGAACACCGAACTTGATGAAGTCCGGGGAAGAATCCTTGGAACCAAACCCCTTCCAAAAATCCGGGAAGTATTCTCGGAGGTGAGAAGGGAGGAGAGCAGGAGGAAAGTGATGCTCGGAAAGTCCATCGCAGCCTCATCCATTGAAGGTTCAGCAATGGCAGCAAGAGGGAACCAGCCTCGCCCATTTCAAAAGAAGAACCGGCCCTGGTGCGATCACTGTAAGAAACCAGGTCACACTAAGGACATTTGCTGGATCATTCATGGCAGACCTTCAGAGGCGAAACAGAACAGAAATCGGGACAGTAGAGGCAACATAGCTGAGGTAAATTCTGATCCATCTCCATTCAGCAAGGAGCAAATGGAAGCACTACAAAAATTGCTCCAACAAACAATTGGTACAGGTACAGTGGCACAAAAAGGTAATTTCTTGCATGCTCTAAATACTAGCAAGGGAAACCAAAGTCATGGATCATTGACTCAGGAGCCTCAGATCACATGACTGGAGACTTAACTGTGTTTAATAGCTATTCTCAATGCCAAAATAATTACACAGTTCGGATAACTGATGGTACTCTTTCTAATGTCATGGGTAAAGGATCAGTTATTATCTCACAAAATATTACCCTAAATTCAGTCCTTTATGTGCCTAAACTTGACTGTAATTTACTGCCCATTAGCAAACTGTGTAGAGATTTGAAATGTGTCACCAAATTCTTCCCTAACCTGTGTGAATTTCAGATTTTGGAGTCGGGGAAGACGATTGGCAATGCTGAAAAATGTGCTGGACTCTACCTCCTCCAAGTTGAAGAGTCAGAAATGGAACCCAAGGCCAACTCCTGTGCAGTAATTCCTCAAAGCAGTGTGATATTGTAATGTTGTGGCACTATCGGCTAGGCCACCCAAATTTTATGTACTTGGAAAAAATGTTTCCCACATTATTCAATAAAAATCAGAAGTTGTTTCAATGTGAAATTTGCCCATTGTCCAAACATACCCGCAGCTCTTACCCGCCTCAACCGTATAAATCCTCTCAACCCTTCTCTCTGATTCACAGCGATGTATGGGGACCATCACGGGTCAACAATGTAACTGGATCCAGATGGTTTGTCACCTTCATAGATGATCACACACGGGTCACTTGGGTTTTCCTAATGAAGGAGAAATCATAAGTTGGAAAAATATTTGAAATATTCCATACTATGGTGCAAACACAATTTCAAAGTAAAATTAAGATGCTTAGAAGTGACAATGGCCGAGAATACTATCACTCTGCACTGAACTCCTACCTTCAGAAACATGGAATCATACACCAGAGTTCATATGTAGATACCCTTCAGCAGAACGGGATTGCCGAGAGAAAGAATAGACATCTCCTGGAAGTTACCAGATCTCTCATGTTAGCCACCAATGTACCCAACCATTTTTGGGGAGAAGCTGTCCTCTCCGCAACCTACCTCATAAACAGAATGCCTTCCTGAATCCTAAACTTTAACACTCCTCATTCCACTCTCCAAACCTTTTACCCAACCAGTCGTATCCTTACATCCATTCCTTTAAAAATATTCGGATGTTCAGCCTTTGTCCATAACCTAAACCCTCATCGCAGCAAACTGGACCCAAAATCCATCAAATGTATCTTTCTTGGCTATTGTCCTCATCAAAAGGGATACAGATGCTACTCTCCTCAAACCAGAAAATTTTACCACACCATAGATGTGACATTTTTTGAGAATCAACCTTTTTTCCCCAAAGTTGGCATTAAGGGGAGAAGACTTATACAACTGAAGAGGTAGAATCCCAACTTTTGGGATTTGAGCTGTCCGAACCTGTCCCAAATGCGGAGACAGCCGAAACAGAACATGAACCACAAGAAAATGCAGTTGAAACTACACCAACTGAAGTAAGAGAGAAAACTTCTTCTCACCAGAATCAAGTTCCTACTGCAGTAGGAGACAACTGGACAACATACTTCAGAAAGAGAAGGAAGGGAGTAGAGTCAAGCACAGCTCCAAGGCAAAGCCATGAATCTGATCAGACTCCAGAGAATGAGGTATCACCAGGTAATATTGTTCCTAACCCTGAATCTATTGATTGATGACATTAACATTCCTACTCCTTAAGGAGAGGGGTGAGATCTTGCACTCAACACCCCATTGAGAAGTATGTGTCCTATGGTAATTTGTCACAGGGATACAGGAATTTTGTGGCAGCTCTTGACAACATACATATTCCAAGGAATGTTCAGGAGGCTCTCCAACAACCTGAATGGGCAGTAGCTGTAACAGAAGAAGTTAAGGCTTTGGTTAAAAATGGCACATGGGAGATCACCCCTCTACCGGAAGGAAAAAACCCGATTGGATGCAAGTGGATATTCACCATCAAACACAATGCAGATGGGAGTATAAACCGGTACAAAGCTCGACTGGTGGCAAAGGGGTTTACCCAATCATATGGAGTGGACTACGAAGAAACCTTTGCACCAGTGGCCAAACTCAATTCAGTTCGAGTCATACTCTCTTTAGCTGCAAATTTGGATTGGCCTCTCCATCAACTCGACATAAAGAATGCCTTCCTGAATGTCGAGCTAGAAGAGGAAGTCTATACGCAAATTCCCCCGGGACTTGAATCACACAGCACCTCAAACATGGTGTGCAAGCTCCAAAAATCTCTATATGGCCTCAAGCAATCTCCGAGAGCGTGGTTTGATAGATTGACTCGTGTTGTCAAGGAAGACAGATTCAACCAATGCTAATCAGATCATACTATGTTTGTCAAACACTCCATACAAGGTAAGGTAGCTTTGTTCATTGTTTATGTTGATGATATCGTTATCACAAGAAATGATTATGACCAAATCAAGCATCTGAATTCTGAATTCTGAATTATGACCAAAAGTCACTATATTTCCGAGGAGCAAAAAGTTCATTAAGCTTTTTGTATTTATAGAAAGAAGGAATTCTGAATTCTGTAATATTATTCCTTGAATGTTTGTGTACAACATAGGTTACATTATATACGCTAATAACATTAAATGCTAACCTACAAATATGGGCGTAAAATCTGTCCTAATAATGAATAAAGTAAAAAAAAGTAATCTGTACAAATAAAAGAGAAGAACGGATGATATCTTCCGATATATTGCAACACTCCCCATCAAGCTGGTGAATGAATATCTATCATTCCCAGCTTGCAAGTAAGAATGTGAAACCGCTTTGTGGGAAGTCCTTTGGTGAAGATATCAGCTAATTTGAACTTTGAGGGAACGTACTCAGCAGCTATAAGACCATTATCTAAGTTCTCCTTGATAAAGTGCCTATCTATCTCTATGTGCTTCTTCTTATCATGCTGGACTGCGTTGTGAGCAATACTAATGGCAGACTTGTTGTCACAAAGTAATTTCGTAGGAGCTTCCTGAGATCATCAAGTATGATTCTCATTCATAACGATTCACAAATTCCTTGGGCCATGGCTCGAAACTCTGCTTCGGTACTAGATCTTGCGACTATGTTTTGCTTCTTACTTCTCCAAGTGACTGAATTTCCTCCCAAAAACATGCAGTACCATGAGATGGATCGCCTGTATATAATTGACCCTGCATAATATGCATATGTATAGGTTTTTATGGACAAATTTCCCCCCTTTTGAATAACAATCCCCTTCCTGGACTTGTCTTCAAATACTGGAGTATTCACTGCTTGCATATATCTCTCACGTGAATCATGCATAAATTGGTTAACCACACTGACAGCATAGGCTATGTCTGGTCTGGTATGGGATAAATATATGAGTTTTCTCACAAGTCTCTGATACTGGGTCTTTTCAATCCTTGGGCTCTCTTCAATTCTTCCAATCCTGTGATTCTGTTCAATAGGTGTCCCTATGGTTTTGCAACCCAGTTTGCCTGTCTCTTTAAGGAGATCTAGGACATATTTTCTCTGAGAAATAAAGATGCCTTGTTTGGACTTTGGAGTAGGCAACCTCTATCCCAAGGAAGTACTTAAGCTTTCCCAAGTCCTTCTTTTCAAACTGTGCAGCTAATTTTTCTCTTAGAACTTGTTTCTCAACATCATTATCACCAGCAATGATCATGTCATCAACATAGACTAGAAGGAGTGTAAGCTTGCCTTCTGGGGAATGTTTTATAAAGAGGGTATGATCTCCTTGGCTCTATCTATAACCTAAAGACCTATGTTGTCAATAGCGGCGATCGCGGATTCACGGTGTGGAATGCACCACCCCTGCTGCGCTAAACTCGGGAGCGTCGCGTTCTGCAAGTGCGGTTTTCGCGGCCGCAAATCGCACCGATTGAAAGTGCCCTCAACAACTTCTCCAGCGATGACCCGTTTGTTGCTCCCCTATCCTCTTCAGTTTCCGACGATGGCGACTTCGTTTCCAGCTGACGGTGTTTCCAAGCGACGGCGACGGTGATGTTCTTCATCAGGCGCCGCTTCTATTAGATGATGAAGGCAAGGCAAGGCAAGGCAAATGGCAACCTAAAAGAACTAAACCTAACAGGCTAACCCTAAAAGCCCCTAAAAAAAACTTTGTTTCAAAAGGGCTAGGGCCCAAGAAAGAAAAAAACCTATCTATATAACCTAATAGTAACAATAACAGTTAAGATAATAAAAAATAAAAGATTATTTTACAAATTTAAACACTCATTCACCAATAATAAATTATTATTATTATTCATTAATCATTAATCATTAATATTTAAAAGCTATCACTGAAAAATATATATAAGCACCAAAATAGTTCACTAGCATATTTTTTTAAATGCAATTATATATATATATATATATATATATATATATATAGTTTCTGAATATTTTTTATTATATTATCATTTAAGTTATATTGGATTTGTTATTAATGACAATGAATTGTGATTATTAATTATAAATATGTCTTTAATTTTATGTATTTTTCTATTTTTGAGTATTTATGTATATAATATATAATATAAAATATGTAAGCTATTTTCTAGTCTTCGTAATAGCGGTCATCCCGCTACCGCTATCCCGCTATAGCGTTTTTGGGCTCGGCTGCTCCGCGCCGCTATTTGGGATTGACAACATAGCTAAGGACACCATAACATTGGTGAACCTCTCGAACCAAGCACGAGGAGACTATTTGAGTCCATATAAGGCCTTCCGTAACTTGCACACCATATTCCCTCCGCCATAGGATCATATCCTGGTGGAATGTCCATATATACCTCTTCTTCCAAGTTCCCATGGAGAAATGCATTTTTTAACATCAAATTGGTGCAAGTCCCAACCAAAGTGTGCAGCCAAGGAGAGTATAATCCTAACGTTGTTCATCTTTGTTACTGGAGCAAACGTCTCCTCATAATCAATTCCATAAGTCTGAGTGTACCCTTTTGCAACCGGCCTTGCTTTACACCGGTCCCGAGTACCATCAGACCGATATTTCACTGTGTAAATCCATCTGCATCCAACTATCTTTTTGTCCTTCGGTTTCTCAACAATTTCTTAGGTCTCATTCGTGTTCAAAGCACTCATCTCTTCATGCATGCTTGAACCCAGTTTCTATCCATTAAAGCTTCTTGTATTGAAGTGGGGACTCTCATAGAATCAATTGGTGAAATAAAGCTCTGAAGCTGTACTGATAGGTTTTTTGTGGACACAAACTGAGATATAGGGTACTTAGCACAAGTTCTTCTGGCTTTTCTCAAGGCTACTGGCAAGTCATCAGGGTTAGGTTCACAAGTATTATGTAAAGGACTGTTCAAAGCTTCAGAGTTAGGAACATTTACCTCCGGTTTAGGCGGCTGAAGTTGTTGCTGAACCAAGTCAGCTTTCTTTCGCCGATACGTCTTCTGGTATCGGTTTAAATTATTTACCTCATTCATTGGAGGTGTCTCAGAGGTACCAGAAGATGATGCAACTTCCTTCATAGGAGGAACGGATGACTGAATAGGTTCAGCCAATAGAGGAACAAAAGGTGACTCAAGAGACTCAGCTTCTTCACCACTGTCCCCCTGAAGCTGAGGATCGAGCTAAAAAGACTCGGATTCACGAAAAGTGACATACATGGAGACATATACACGAAGACTTTGAGGATGATAACATTTGTATCCCTTTTTGTTGGGTGCGTACCCTATGAAGATGCATTTAACAGCCCTAGGACCCAGCTTACTACGGTGTTGACTATGAACATGAACAAATGTAACACAGCCAAAGACACGACACGAGATACTTCTCATTGTAGGAATGGAAGGGAAGAAAGATGTCATGAGTTGCACAAGGCTAAGACCATCCAAGATACGGGAGGGCAACCTATTCATCAAGTATGTGGCCATTAAAACAGCCTCCCCCCAGAATGACTTAGAGACAAACATTTGGAAGAGCAGAGCTTGTGCAATCTCTTGAAGATGATGATTCTTCCTTTTCGCAATCCCGTTTTGTTGAGGAGTATCGACACAAGTCAACTCATGCAAAAACCATGTTCTTTGAAAAAAAAAAATTTATTAACATATTCTTTCTCATTACCAGAACGTAGCCGTTTAATCGTTTTCCTAAACTGAGTTTGAATCATTCGGTAAAAGTTCAAGAGTAATTGAAAAACTTCAAATTTATCTTTCATGAGAAATATCCATGTGACTCGAGTGCAGTCATCAATGAAGAAAACAAACCATTTTGCATCAGATAAATTCACGGTAGAGGAAGGTCCCCGCACATCATAATAAGATCAAATGGTTCAATACTTTTATTATTACTAGGAAGAAAAGTTGTACGATGGTGTTTTGCAAATTGACAAACATCACAATGAAAAGATGCAACTAACTCCTCCTTAAACAAAAGGGGAAATAACGACTTAAGAATACTAAATGGAGGATGACCAAGATGTTTATGTTGAAGCCATATCTGAGAAGTAGCGGAATCTTAACTCGTCTGATGACAGGAAGTGGGCATCTTCTGTCTAGTACTACCATGAGTCCGATGTAGAACATATAACTCGCACTGTTTCTTTGCAACCCCAATCATCCTCCTCGTGGCAATTTAGGGACATGTAACACATTATGTAAGGGAAGAGAAGGTTGAAGTGAAATTGTACCACATCTTGAAACAGGGACATGGGATCCACTAGCAACGGTGATGTGAAGCTTACCAGACAACTTAGAGTAATTTGAAAAATATGAGGGGTGAGGGGTCATATGATCAGTAGCACCAAAGTGGCAGAGTCAATAATCCAGAGATCCTCAGATACAATACTAGAAACATTAAAAGATAATGAACTTAAATTCTTACCAGTCATGACTAGAGAACAAGTGCCAGAAGGTTTACTCATAGAGTCCACGAGAGTCTGCAAATGGTCCAGCTCGGCCATACTAAATTCTGGAACTTGTTCCCCAGATGGTGATGCAGATACCTCTTCACCCTCACTAACCAAGTCTGATAATGTTTGATTAACCTGTCGTTGGTGAGGGCCTTTAACACCCCCAAAACGACCAAGAACCTTGTCCCTGCCATGGAGTTTAAAACAAGTGTCCTTAGTGTGACAGAAATCCGATCTATGCTAAAATTCTCGGGTCTAAAAATGTTAGATAGTCAAATTTTAGCAGATTTTTGGCAATGAGTACACCACCGTTCTTCACGATTACCTTCGGTGGAAGGCTTCCAAGAGGAGGAGGAGGAGAAATCAGGCTTTCCAGATGATAACCCACTTGTAGGACCCTTGCCAGTAGCCAAAGCGGAACCATCACTGGAATTACTATTATCAGTATTTAACATCACTGCCCGATGACTCTCTTCCCCCCGAACAGTGCGGAAAACTTCAGAGAGAGAAGGTAACTTGCCCTTCCCCAAAAGCAGAACCCGAATAGGATCATACTAAGAGTTCAACCCAGAGAGAAATTTAAAGACTCGTCCACGCTCAATAAACTTTTGTAAAGTAGCGGAATCTTCGGTGCACTGCATCTTTAAACTCTGATTCTGGTCCAGCTCAATCCATAAACCATTGAGACTCCCATAATAATCAGTCACAATAAGTATTCCTTGCTTGGTATTAAAAATAGTATTTTCTAATTCATAACACATAGAAATATCATGTTTCATAGAATAAGTCTGACACAAAGTATCCCAAGTTTCACGTGCAGAATAAAAAACATACAGTTCTTATTGATATCCAGAGTCATTGAATTCCAAAACCAAGTAATGATCAGAGAATCTTCATCATCCCACACTCCAAACTGCGGGTCATCTTTCGTTGGAGCATTCCCCACAATGTGTTAACTTCCTACGAACTTTGAGAGTAGAGTGCGAATAATCTGAGCCCATTGAAGATAGTTCTTACCATTGAGGTGATATGAAGAGTGCAAAATCGGAAGATCATTCGGATTGTGAGCCGGAATGGCCGTTGGAGGAGCCATAGTGGTGGTGGAGGACTAGGTGGTCTCGGTTTCTGACATTCTGGAAGGACCCACAACACCAAAAAGGACCACAGGGAGACGGCGAGCAGAGCGGTGGAAGCGGCGGCTAGAGCGACGGCACGTGGATCTCACCCGCGAAGAGATTGGAGGAGCGAGAGCGCGTGACGGCGGTGCTGGGACTGATTTTTTGGTGGCTCGCCGGCGAGAAGACGGCAAGCAGTCCCTAGGTGGCGGTGTGGTGAATGGCCGCTGCGATGGGTGGCAGGTTGTTGATTCTGTGATTTCGGGTTCCAAAAAAAATAGGAATACACTGCAATAAGGCTGCAAGGAGACAGCAATAAGGCTGCTCGAAAAAAAAAAAAAGGAAAACTAGGAACCCAACCCCCTAGGCTGCTGATACCATATAGAAAGATGGAATTCTGAATTCTGCAATATCATTCCTTGAATGTTTGTGTACAACAGATGTTACATTATATAGGCTAATTACATTAAATGCTAACCTAAAAATAAGGGTGTAAAATCTATCCTAATAATGAATAGAATAAAAAAGAAATCTGTACAAATAAAAGAGAAGATCGGAAGATATCTTTCGATACATTACAACAATATTCTTTTTCTTATGACTTATGGCATGTATGCCACTACTTATTCAACCCCAGTCTCAGCAAACTTTTATATACATTGTTTCTCTCTCTTTTATTTATTTATTTATTTATTGATTTACTTATTTATTTATTGGTTTATTTTTTTATTTTATCCTTTCAACCAGAAACTTAGTGTGAGAGATATAGGTCAAGCCATCCTGGAGAAGCGACTGAATCTTTATGGTGCGCTTCGAGCATGGAATTTCGACAAGGTATGGTTTTACTTTTACGTTTTGTTTTCTTTACTAGGTGTAAGGCCTCATTCAATATGGAGATCAAGTAGTCAGAGATTGCAGTTGCACAGTATGAGTTCTCTTTTAAGATTGTGTTGTACTTTCTATGCTAACTTTATCCTAGTAATTTAGTATGCAAGTAAGTACGAGGCTTCTGAATTCTATGTTGCATATCAAGAAGCAATGAAGTACGGCTGCAAGGTGGTACTTGGAGATCGCCCTATAGAGGTTCGGATGTTTTTCTGCTTTAGAATATACTTCTTTCAGATGTATTATGAGGAGAGAATATGGCTTACACTTGTGTATGGAAGCTTAATTTTTCGGTTTAGGATGAGTATGATGATTTGTCCCACAGGAAAACAAGTTTGATACAGTGACAATACTGCAACCTTATTTATTATACTTATATCAGTCGAAAGAACTCAGTTAGCCTAACATTAAATTATAAATAATGCTTATCTCTACCTCCTCCTCTCGCAGATAATCCCTAAAACATTTCTTTATCAATTTGGCTTAGGTGTCCTTTTTGGTCTGCACGTAACATATGATTACATGCATTATATATTTTCCTTTGTTTTCTTTCTTTTTCTCTCGTTCCCCACTGGTTGAAGTTGAACCTTGAAAATTATTCACAAAGTTGGAAGTAATGTGGGACCTGCAAACTTCGGTTCTGGATTCGTTTGGCTGTGGTGATGCAGGAAAAAAGTGTTATTTAAGAGTAATAGATATTTTAGTGTCATTTGTTCATTGTGTTTAACTGTAGAACTGCTAAGGAGTTATGGTTTTGTTGTGTATTTGATTGGTTAATTAAGTCTCAGAAAGTCCAATCTAGTAAATAAGGGTCTAAATAATTATAGGTACTCCAAAGTCAGTTAAGTCAGTCAAAAGTCATAGACTAAGGTTAACATTCCAGTCAGTTCTAGATACATATTGAGTCTATAAATATTGATTCTCTACGTAATTTTCAACAGAGTTGAGAATTCAATATTAAGAATCAAGTGAAGTGTTTACAGTATATATATTCTGGTGTTTTGTTTCAATTTCGGATTAGAATTCTGATTGTCAATTTTCTGTCCTAGGAGGTGGACTCCTCCCACACAAAGTCTTTAATCCCAGGCCCTACCCAACTTATTTTTCCATAAATTCCCTTTCCATCCTACCCTTAGTTTTAAATAAATTTCGGGGCTGCATCAGTTTGGCATCGGGGACTACTTTTCTTTCCAATGGCAAAATGGAGTGGAGGAGAATTTCGAGGCAGATCATCTCTTGCTCCAATGTCAACATGGAGTGGAAGAGAATTTAATGGCACATCATAGTGTTTCGATGGCAAAACAGATTGGAAGAGAATTTTGTGGAAGACTCTCTTTTTGTGAAAGAGAGGACTTGCTGCTACAAATTGTGGATGTCATTCATAATATTCTAATCGAGTTGCAAGCCTAGAAACTTGGAGACTCGGGTCAAATGCTCCAAAAATCATACATAGAAATTCTTATTTTAAAGTAGTACAAAGCTCAAGCAAGCAAGATCCTGATGAAGTTGCAGGATATCTGAATTTTTCTGAAGATGAAGAACAAACACCTTTGAAACAAGGTTATATGGAAAACTTTGAAGGACTGAAACAAGTGACTATGTTGTTGATGCAACAACTTCTTCCAGCTCCTAAGGATTCTATAGAGGACAAATGGCTTTGAAGCAGCATTTTTCACACTAATGTCAAGTGTACAAATCAGGTGGTCTAGCTAATCATTGATGGTGGAAGTTTTGGTAATGTTGTTTCCTAAGCTCTTGTAGAGAAAGAGAAATTGAAAAGTCGAGAACATCCAGAGCCGTTAGGATTGTTTGGATCAATGACAGCTGTTCCGGGCATTAAACAATGTTTGGTGACATTTTCAGTCGGCTACCATTATATAGAGACACTAGGGTGGTGCAATGCTATTCTAATGAAGTTTGAAAGCATTTTGTTGGGACGTCTGTGGCAATATAGTAGAGAAGTGCTGCGTGATGGTAAAACCAATACCAATACTTTCACTTATATTGGAAAGAAAAGTTCAAGTTATTACCAATGAAGAGTGAGGGGTGATGAATAAAAGAACCAACGCCTAAAGCTGTTGACATATTGTTATTGAGGCAATTAGAAAGGGAGAATTACACTCCAGATGCTCTCTGTTGGAGATATTGAAACTCAGTCTAGAAAATAGTTAGTGAGCTAATGCTGGTTAGGAATCAGATCATTGTGGCTTAGGAATTTTCTAAATTTATATGTAGTAAATAGTGTGCATTCAATCTCAAGTGTATATAAATTTATCAATCTGCTAAGTGATGAATTGACTTTAGCATTTCCTCAAAACCTTTTTGTAATTTTTGGACAAGAAATGATAATTTTATTTCTTATTCATTCGAGGTTATACAAGGATGAAAAATATAGGCATAGTTGGTTAGAAAAAAACTAATTAATCTGCTATAACTTAGGAAACAAATAAATTGAAGGGAGGAACAAGTATTTTCTGAATTGCTTGTGTTAATTCACACACAGCATAAAGTTCTTCTATTTATACACTAGAAGAATTAAATACAACTGATAGTTACAAAACAAATATGGACTGATATCTCCATGGACTTCATTGAGGGTCTTCCCAAAAGCTAGGGAAAAGACAGTATTTTTGTGATGGTTGATAGATTGACAAAGTATGCTCACTTTATTGCCTTGGGACATCCCTTCGCTGCTAAAAAGTGGTTGGAATTTTATCTAAGAGGTGGTTTGTTTGCACAACTTCCCAACCACTATTGTTTCAGATAGAGATAAGGTGTTTTTAAGCAGATTTTGGTTCGAACTGTTTCGGTTGGCCGGAACCAAGTTGCGTTTGAGCTCGGCTTACCATCCACCATCTGATGGTCAAACGGAAATAGTGAACAGATGCTTGGAGATGTATTTACATTGCATGGTTGAGAGTCAGCCAAGGCGCTGGCCTCGATGGTTGGGATGGGAAGAATTCGGGTACAATTCAATCTTTTACATGCTACTAAGATGATGTTTAGGTCTTTGTATGTTGGGGACCCTCCAGTATTGTTAAAAGGCACACCTACTCCCTCTGCAGTTGAGGACATAAATCAATTATTTATTGAAATGATCAGATCATATAGGAGTTACATTGTAATTTTCTTAAGGCAGGATAGAGAATGAAAGCTCAGGCTGGCAAGAAACGCTGGGAAGTCGAATTTGAGGTGAATGATTTGGTTTTCTTGAAACTAAAGCCTTACAGGTGCAAGTTTCGGGCATGTAGGCCAAACATGAACCTCAACCCTCGATTCTATAGGCCCTTTCAGATAATTCAGAGGGTTGGACAGGTTGCATATAAGGTGCAGCTTCTAGACACCATTAGGATCCATCCAGTTTTTCATGTGTTGAAGCTAAAACAAGCTATATTGCCCCAAGTTCAGCAGGAGCCACTACCACCTATGTTAACCGAGGCAATGGAGTTAAGGGTCCAACCGGAGGTAGTTTTGCAGTTGCGTCCCAGTCCGGAGGGAGAACATATGGTTTTGATTAAATGGCAGGATCTTCTTGACTCTAAGAAATCGTAGGAATCAACAATAGTGATTCAGAGCAATTTTCCTACTTTCCACCTTGAGGACAAGGTGACAAATTTGGAGGGGAGTATTGATAGTAGACCAAGGGTCTATATTAGAAATAAGTCAAAGAGGGGGAATCCTACTAACGAACGTAACCACTGTGACCGTTAGGCAGTTATGTTAGTGGAGTAGGTTGTATTGATTGTTTTCCATATAAAAGAGAGAGGAGAGGACAAAGCAGGGTATGCAAGTATTGTAAAGTGAGTGGGAGAGGGCGGGTCTCTCAAATACTCACGAGTGTGTGTTTTATTGTGAAAAATCCAAGTCCCACATTGACTAGAGATAATGCCTCATAAGAGCTTATAAAGCTTTGACACTCCTAACCCTATAAGCCGGTTTTTGGGGTTGAGTTAAGTCCAAAAATCCAAGATGGTATCAAAGTTATCCTAGATCCATTGGGCCACACACCATATTATCCACGCACCAAGCACAATAGTGTTGGGCGTGAGTGGGTGTATTGGGAAAAATCCAAGTCCCACATTGATTAGAGATAATGCCTCATAAGAGCTTATAAAGCTTGGACACTCCTCAACCTATAAGCCGATTTTTGGGGTTGAGTTAGGTCCAAAAATCCAAGAAGTTTCATTGTAATTCTGTGTGAAGGAGAATTCTGAGTAGTCTCGAATAAATTTCCAGTTCAGATTCATCTTCTTGAAATACCAGTTCTAACAGTATGTCAATGCAAGTTGATTTAGTCATTTGATAGACAAGTAGTAGAATCAATCCCTTCCGTACAGAACGTAAGGCATTATGTTGAACAGCATAATCGCTTCTCCTTCCTTTTGACTCTCTATCTTCTCTCTTCTTTTTTCTATCTCCACATCAGCAATTGTTTGCTATGTAATTTCTCTATGTGAGTGGTATGTTTATTTATGAGGGAATTAAGCTGCTAAAGTGATATAATTTTTTAGTTATCTAATTAGTATTCTTTATATTGATGTAATTTGATTTCAACTGAGACAGGTTACGTCAAATAGAGTGTGGAGAAAGATGTCACTTTGGCAAAAAACATATACATTGTGTCTTGGATATTTTGGTATTGTGGTATGCTTCTTTATCCTCATAAGCTTGAGATATATCAAAACTGGAAAGCGATCATGATGGTGCTAAAAGTCATCTTTTCTATCCTAACTTTAGTTTTCTTTTGTGGGCTTCAGCTTCAGACTATTAAAGGTACTCTTGAGTGGGAGGTCAGAATGGATGAGCGAGATAAGTAAGTACTTTTGCACCTTCATTATTCTACATCAAATTACAATTCATTTTAGAAAGAGGACTTCTTATCACCAAGTTCCATCTTTTAACTACTAAATGCTTCACCAATTCTCCGAAGAGAAACAATTCACAGTTCTGATAATTTATGTCACATCCCTTTAATGGTTAGTGGTAACAAGTTGAGTGACAGCTAACTTCAAAATTTAATCTGAATATCTGAAGTTACCAAGAGAATGTGTTGTTATTCATATACTAATCCTGCATATGATTAATTTTAAGATATCATATTTTTTTGTGTTTTATTTATTTCCTTAGTTGGTTTGATTAGGTTTATCAGCTTAGTCGAATTAAATATTCTGTTTCCTCTGTTTAGTTTGATTTGTGTTTTAAAATTCTGGGGAAGTGATTGGCTTATCTTGTTTGTGGCCAACATTCATATATTAATTATAATGTTCTTCCTCGGAATAATGGAAAACAGAATCTGGATTCACTTTATTTTTATACATGGTATCAAGAGCCATCTCCTAAGGGCCTAGATGAGAATCAATTGGTGATGTCCTGGCCTGTGAATTTTATGAATACTGAGATAGGGAGACTTACATGTTGGCCTAGGGGACTTGGGATGTTGTTCGAGAATCCCATTCCAAGGTTGACAACATTGTGCCATCTTTTCAGATTAAAGGTATCCTAAGGGATCTGAAACAAGGGGACAAGAATGTTTCTTAGTACTATAGCACTTTTGTGAAGTAATGGACCTCTATGAGGACCATCAATGGACCAACAACACTGATGCAAATTCCTATAGGAAGGTTGTGGAAAAGGAGAGAATTTACAGCTTCCTCTTAGGCCTTAACCCAATGTATGTTGCTGCCAGAGGAAGGATCATGGCCAAATGGCCACACACCCATTGTGTCAACAGGATTAGCTCCTACAATGTCACTTAAATCCCTAATTTATTGCTTATCCTATAATTTTTCTATATTATTCTCTGATTTATTTACTGTAAATTGTTGGCAGATGTGAGTAGTTGTGAATTGGTCATGCTATATAGGTATAGAGATTATTATTTAATGGGATTCTCTTCATGATGAGAGGCATTTGGTCAATTCTGTTATGTTGTAAGAGCTACAGCTCTTATACCTAAAAGTTTGCGCATCTCATTGTGCTGCCGGCCCGAATATTTTTTTTGGGTTCTTGTTTCGTGTCTTGAAATCTTGTTTCGTGGTGGTTAGACAGTTCGTCTTGGTTAATCATGTCCGGAAAAAATTCCATTGTTTGATTCAAAGGAAAAATTATTTTAGTTGGGAATTTCAGTTTAAAATGATTGTGAAAGGGAAGGAGTTTTGGGGCCATCTTGATGGTTGAAGTCTAGCTCCTAAAGCCACCACAGAACTTTGATCATGGGAGGCTGAAGATGCACGTATCATATCCTGGATATTAGGCTCAATCGAACCACATACGGTAAGCGATCTGAAATTGTTCTCTAAATCAAAAAGAAATATGGGAATATCTGAAACTGATTTATAATCAAGACATTAGTGAACGTCACTTCCAATTGGAATTTGTTGGAGATAGGAAATTTTAGTCAAGGAAATCTTTCTATTAGGCAGTACTATTCAGGTTTCTTAAATTTGTGGAGTGAATATTCTGATATTGTTCATGCAAAAATTCCCAAGGAGGCAGTCTGCAATTCAAACTTTCCACAAAGAGAGCAAACATGATCAATTTTTGATGAAGTTATGGTCAGATTTGAAACTACACGGGCTGGACTACTAAACTGAAATCCATTCCCTTTTATGGATATCTGTGTTGCCATGTTGCTGTGAGAAGAATAGATATTAGCTACTGAAGCTGGAATGGGTCTAAGATATAAAAAAAAGATATTATCATATGTTTCTCTCAGATTTTCTAACAAACGCCAAGTCAAAGTCACTACAGCTTTCAAAACCTTGCTTGAATTGATTCAAACCCATTCAATTCCTACAAGCTGGCAGTGCCCGAGAGTACTTCAACCTTGAACTTATCCCCTACCTCATAAATCATGCAATCCAACATCAAAGCTCATGTGTCAATACCCCGCGACATAATAAGGTTGCTGAGAGAAAAAATTGACAGTAATTAGAAGTGGCCATATCTCATTCTTACTAACACACTAGGGTGAAGCTGTCTTCACTAAAGCCTATTTGATTAACCAAATGCCTTAAAGAGTCTTAAACTTCACCACACCTTACCAGAAACTCCTAGACTAGTACTCCGAGAGCCTTATTGCTGTGTAGGGTTTTATTCCCTTATTCCTTCTTCAGGTAGCCTTAAGTGTTGCACGTCCTGCCACCCACCATCCACCGCCCTCGCTGGACTGCTCACCTACCCTTTTCCGGCCACAAGTTAGTGATGATCAACATCTACTCCCAACTTGAGGGGGATTATTGTTTATCACATGCTAATTTTGTACATGATTAATTGAGATATCAGATTTTGTTGTGTTCTATTTATTAACTTATTTGGTTTGATTTTATTTCTTTAGTTGGTTTGATTAAGTCTATCAACATAGTCAAACTAAATATTCCATTTCCTTTATTTAGATTGATTCTGTTTTAAATTTTTGATTTGTATGGGATGTGATTGGCCTATATTTGGTGTAGCAACATCCATATATTGTAATGCTCTTCCTCGGGATAACGGAAAACAGAGCCTAGATTAACTCTTGTTTTTCTACAGAATGACCTTTATTCTTAGCACAACATATGCTTGAACCTTTTGATTAATAAAAGGATACATTAATTATGTTGTTTGTTTTAATGTAATCTAGTACAATATAACTATGTATTCTATTACCGATTGAATATGACCCTTCTTTGAGTAAAATTTGCTTCCATAACAATTCCTTTCATTCAAATTCAAATATATAGGTACATGGCCCATCGATTATTAGAAGTTGCTAGAAAGAATAGTTCAATTGTTGCAATTGTTGGAAGTGCTCATCTGGAAGGGATAAAGAAGTATTGGAAGCACCCTATCAAGGTTAGTGAACATATAGTTGTGAAATAGTTCCTATTTTCATTGTATCATCATTTCTAGATATCACATAATGAACACTTGAAAGCCCATATTTAAATTTTAGAAGTATTCAATCGCAAAATCTATGGCTCAACTGATCTATTTTCAGTTTTTACCAATTCTTGTACAAAATAGAATTCTTTTTGCCATATTTGTAGTTTTCTCTCTTTCTAAAATCATGGTTTACATGTATCACTTTTGTTTTGGTTTTCAAACTCAAACTTGTATTTGATGTTTCTCAGGCGGAGGATCTCATGACCATCCCCTCTCCTTCCAATTCCTACCTTCAATTTCTTGGTGTTGCCGTTGCTGGGGTAGCCACCATAATTTTAGTCATCTATTTTTTCGTATGAAATGACTCATGAAGTAGATATATAATCATATCTACACATTAATATGGATTACTCGTTGGCCAAGACTCAAATAAGACGTATAAAGTTGGGGTATGCATGCCTCAACTAACATAGTAATTTGTAATTAGAAGCCCCGACTTTGTTAAGACCTAAAAATTTTGGAGTGGTATAATTTTTTGCTGCATAGTTTCAAACTGAGAGAAACTTTGCCCTTATAAATTTATAGATGGCCAAATGTCTTTCTATATAAATTTTACGCCTAAACTACATAATAATTATTTCCTTATAAGAGCTTTTGACTACCAGTACATGCTTCGGAGATGGACTAGTCAATTTGCTGTCCATAATGCTATAGTTTTCTTTCGGTTGGAATTGCAACTTTAGTTTATGCATAACCTGTATTGCTTCACTTCAGTACGTTATTTGTATGACAAGTTTTCTTTCATGTTTCTCTCTGGCGTTGATGATCGTTGCAGTTCCAAATCTCGTGCTCAGTGATATGGTGATGCCCAACCATTGTGTTTACCTTCCACCGTTTGAGCATTTCCAACATACGTAAACCCAAACTAGAAGCAATGACAGTGGAAGACATGTATCCAAGTCTATTAATCAGTTGGTGAGTCTATAGTTCAAGTCACAAATTGAAGCAAACTGGTTGAAGTCAAGGCAGCAACTTGTCGCGGTGAGAGGGTGGTGGCGCCAGTGTTAGTGTAATGCATGAAGCCCTGGTCTCTGTGTCCGATGAGGATTTGTTGTCCCATTTTGGTGTATCATATTTTGTTTTCACCAATAATATCTTGATACATATTTTATCTTTTTTTAAATTACAAGATATTTCAACTTATGTGACAATATATTATTAGTGAGGGCAGAGTGTGATACATCAAAATGAGACAGTAGATCTTCATTCCTTTATGTCATCCCAATTTCTGCCACCCTGATCTCCATCTTCTATCTTACACCTCCATCCAACCACCAAACAATAGAAAACAACACCCACCTTTGTCACTTCGGGAAAAAGGGAAATTGATTTGCTGCAATCAAAATTTCGTACATTAACTGCATCCAGTAGATCAGAATCGTTGGATAAAGATCGAACGATGCACATTTTGAGATTATTTTTTAAATTCGATTTACGAAGCTTAAAATATGAACCGTCCGATCTTTATTCAACGATTAGGAGATGCAAATCTAGGTTTGTGAAGAAAAATAGTTAATGAGGTTTTCAATTTTGCCATAATAGATCTTTACCACACTTTTATTTATGATATATCAACAATTAATTTTTTATGTGCATCAATATCCCACCGATTTTTATGACTATTGAGGACAGATCTTTCTATCTATATATCTATTGGATTTGAGCTTAAAGCAATTTGTGTGGTGACAATAAATGGTGTAAGACTGGTTGCCTGCTTATCGTTTGTACACTCGAGAAGTTCGCACCCTATTTAAATAATTGTGTGGAAGAACAACGAGAAAAAAGATCTTTCCTAACTATCTTTGATTCTGGATTCACACTTAGAAGTAGGATTATAACGAGTAGCTATTACCAACTCTTCATTTTTTCTGGGAAAAATTATTATCAACTTTTTTGGTGAGTTATATTAAATCATTTAAACCTAGAGTCTTCCTATTTAGTACGAAACAAGTAAAATGAACTCTACATGGCATTAATAATAATAATAATAATAATAATAATAATAATAAAAAATAAATAAATAAATTATTAGACTCCTCTAAAATAGGGGATGTTTGGTACGAGGATTTTTTTTGTTCACGGGAATCATGATTCCTAGAAATCATAATTCCCACATTTCTAAGAATGTTAAAAACTTGTTTGGTAGACATTAAAAATTCAAGGAATATCACTTGGGAATCTTTGATTCTCATGTTTGTTTTAAGTAATGTTTCGTGGGAATGTTAATATTATTGTCTAAAATACCCTTTTAAGCAAATTTCCTGGAACACACTTCTGTGTCCTGCTCAAGCAATCGAGAGGCAACAACCATTCCCATTTGTGCCCAAGGAACTCACCTGAATGTGCAATGCAGCAAAAGATCATGATCCATCAACAACAAGGATAAATACAATACATCAATCATTTCAACGAGTTCCCAATTCAACAAATAAATAAACATAATTGTTACAATCTGCAGATCCCATATTTTGTAGTTTTCATTTTTTTTTTTTCATTTTTCTATTTTTTCGTTCTCTCTCGTCTCCCCCATTTTCTTCTTCTCCCTCCCTACTCCATCGTCGCCCCCTCTCCGCGTCCCGTTGCCGCAACCACCTCCGGCTGCCACCACCACTGCAGATCTGTCACAAAATCCTCTGGCTGCGAGTTGTGCATGCGGCTATGGCAACCTGGTGAAGGTCAGTTATGGCATGGCGAAGAGCGGCCAGATCTGAGAAGAACCACATGGCAAAGAGTGGCTAGATCTGAGAAGAACCAAGCAGAACCATAGAGTGGCCACATCTGATAAGAACATGGAAGTTATGGTTTGAAGTAGAAAACAAAGAGTATTGGTAGGGAAGAGATCGCGTTGGATTAATGAGGAGATATTTGTCTTTTTAAATCATTAAAACTTTTCATGATCAGGGGAAATTAAGATTCTCATCCCTTCTCATGGGAATGTTTTTTGGGGGAAAATGGCCAAAAAACATTTCGGGGAATCATAGTTTCCTGGTAATGTGTTTTTTAAAGAAGCGTACCAAACATGGGAACTTAGTATTTCCAAGTCCAGATTCCCGGGAAACTAAAAAGAATCCTCCTATCAAATGCCCCCTAAGTTTAAGTGTAAAGTGAGAAAGTAAAGATATATTTATCCTTGATTAGTATCACTTTAACTAATCAAGAGTGATCCTCACTTTAGATTAGCTTTATCCTAAAACAAAAATCAAGTTGAGTAAAAGATGAAAATGGCAGGAAACTAATCAAGATCATTTGTGCAAAATTGACGAAGTGGGTCTAAGGGTCTTTTACCATCGAGCATTACTTTTGAATATGTGGGTTTACGACTTTATTTAGATTTCGTGGTCACAAAAGCTATAATGTGGGATAGTTTAAAACTAAGATGGTTAGATTGTAAAACCGCCAAAGGTTGAGTTATCTTGTTATATCAAGTTCTGCGTCTTTATAGTTTTTTTTTTAGAAAGGAAAACTTAAGTCATATCATTAATAATCAAATCTGCAATAGATGCAGGTACATCAACAAAGTCATAAGGGCTAGCTAATAATGTAGCCACCCTTGCCAGAGTGTGAGCAACTACATTAGGCTCCCTCCTAGTGAACACTACAAAAGAGTGTAAATTATTTGAAAGTAGCAAATTTCTATAGTCACTAATAATAGCTCCAAAGTCAGAAGCGTCATCTTTTGGAGAGTTGAAATAGTCCACCACCAATTTAGATTCAAGTTCAAAAACAATATTATCAAGACCCAGCTCCAGCAGCCATCAAACTGCAAATAGTAGCCCCAATGCCTCACCTTCATGCACTTGAACCTGAGGAGAAAATTTGCATGTTCTAGCCTTGACAAAAGCCCCTTCATTATTACAAATGCAAATACCTATACCAACAGTGTCAAGCTGATGAAAAGAGGCATCTATGTTGCACTCTAGAAAACCATGAGGGGGACAATGCCAAGTAGTAAGAGCTAAATTCTGGACAGCTACATTAAGGTCAGTATTACATGTTTGTGCCCATTGCTATTGCTCCAAAAAAACTCCAAGCACGAGAGACAACTTGGTGATAAGTCTCATGTTTGTCCTCCCAAAGGTGCAAATTCCTACTTTTCCAGATACTCCAAAGAAGCATGCATAATCTCTCTACTCTTACTTTGCTGAAAGACTTCATCATACTCCACATAATGGAAGCAAAAGAATATGGGTTGTGCTCCCAAGCTGCTAGCTCCTCCTAGAAACCACTCTTCTCCCAAACTTCCCTGCTCTTCGTGCACATGAAGAACACATGGAACTCATGCTCCATATCATGAACGCACCGGACACAGATTGTTGAGCGTGAGATTTCCCGCGAGAGAAGGTTGCATCTGGTAGGAATGACACCCCTACAAAGCTGCCACACAAAGGCCTGCACCCTGGGTGGAATTTGCAAAGTCCAAATGAGGTTCCAATCTCCTTCTTCGATCAAGTGAAAGGTATCAATCATAGATTTCATGCATACGGAGGACCCTGATTTAACATTGTAGCTACCATTCTTCCCTTCCTTCCATACAACTTTATCTTGCTTGACAGAGTCAAAAATAGGAACCTTCAATATGTTGGAAATGGTTGGAGGATCAAAGAAATGCTAGAGTAATTGCATGTTCCAAGCTATAGTCCTTGGAAAGAATAAATCCTGCACACAAATGTTACTATAACCATTCTGCGTGTATCTCTCTCTCTCTCTCTCTCTCTTCTCTCTCTCTCTCTCTCTCTCTCTCTCTCTCTCTCTCTCTCTCTCTCTCTCTCTATATATATATATATATATATATATATATATATATATATATGGAGTGTATCATGTGAGAACTAATACTTATTGTGAGAAATAAGAAGTATCAATTAGAGTCATTGGATCACAATTAAAAGGAATTAAGGGTTAAGATTATATAGTAGCTTTTAAAAAGTCATGTGACCTCCCCTACCCTCCCTTTCACTTATCCTTTTTGGTCCATAACAGTGTCGCCAACTGCTTGCCGGAATTGCATAGCGCCGTCATCCGCTGTGCGCTCCGGTTACCCACCACCACCTTGTCGTCCACCGTAGTAGCGTTGTTACCTTCCCCTTTCTCTCATTTTCTCTCTCCTTCCCACTTCTCAGGCCCTTGCTTCATCCAAAGCTCCAAATGCATGTGATTTCCAAAGGGGTAATGGGCAGGTAATAACTTCTCTTTGTTTTTCCACGATTCTAGTTTTAAATTTTTTGTGACATGTAGGCAAACTGAACTGATGATGACAATTAGGGCCATCTGCTTTCATTGTTTCTTTTAGCATATTATTTGTCGTAAAACAAAGTTATGAGGACGCTGCACTTAAACTCATGGTAGTTATTTGTATTAATTGAAGCACAACTGCTTGGTTTGTCTTGTAGAAATTTTTCATGTGATGCCTTTGTTACTGATAGTGGACCCACAATTAGTGAATGCAAAGGTAGCATTGAATTAAAAAAAATGATGCATATAAGATGTTTGATAGAATGCCACAGATACACTAACATTGTGGATTGTGAATTTATAATTTAAATGCTTAACTTGATTGGTGCTTGATATACCTGATTCTAATCTTAACTGGTATATAATTAACAAGCTAATATTTTGATTTTGTATAGAACTGAATAACTTGATTTGTATGTAACAATGCAAACAATGTTATATTGACCTTCTAGTATAATTTAAGATCATTCTTCTATTCACATACCAAGTCAATCAAGCTTGCCTTGGTCTTGAAAGAACGTATAGTACACCCAACTCTTCCAAGAGTTGGGTTATCCTGCACATTTTAGCTACTTATAGAGGTGCCAAGCACATTATGTACAACATTTAAAGTAAACCATGCTTTAAGTCTTCATCAAACACAAGCTAAACTATAACGTCTTGGGAAATAAGTTGATTGTTGAGTCTCTTCCTTTTTCCATTTCTCCCTTTATTTATTAGTTATTTATTTTGACAGAAATGGTTGGAAAATTAGCATTGTTACTTTTGGATTTGTTTTGGAAACTATGGTGCCTAGCCCGGAGAAATACTTACTCCTTTCTTCTACTGAATCACAATGCCATGAAATCAAAATCAAGTGTGCTGCTTTTCATCTTTTTTCACCTATCATTTTCTTCATTGTTATTCTTGCACTTGGTACACCAAGTTGGTTAAGGGTTTGTCCGCCTTCTAGGTGTTGGGATTGCAACTGTCACAGATTTGTAGCTTAATGCTCTTGGCTATTTCTTATCTTTGCTAGTGGTGATTAGCACATGTGTTGCTCATATTGTATCCTTAAAAATATTTAAAATTTTATTAGCATCTAATTTTTTTAGCATAACCATGAGATAGCTTTCATGCCTGGGGACTAAAAATTTTGAACCTGTTCCACTGTGGCATATATTATATGCATTATTTTAAACCATATAAAATAGTTCTTGAAAATAATTATGCTGGTAACTATATGGAAGAAATGCTTTTTCGCACATGGAGCATAACCTTTTGCTCTTAGGTACATGGAGCATACTACCAAGCAGCAACCCTATTAATCTGTGGTCCATTTTTTGATAGACTTTTGACCAACCAAAATGTATTTGCCTTCAAGCATACAACACAAGTGACGGTGAGAGTTCAAAACTCAACCCTGTTGATTGAGCATAATGTATCCTAGTTTGAAAGAGTCATTGAACTATTTTGCTTTGTTTCAAGTGACTTATTGCAGACTTGCCAGGGCTACTTGAGCTAAATTTATGAATGTACTGAATCAAGGACTGTTAATCTCCTGTGGTGCTGTTGTTTTTGCAACGATTCTTTTTTATGCAGATTAAAGATGTTGCTAGTGGTGTTGTTCTAGAGAAAAGAAGTAGGGCCAAACTCTGAAGAGAAGCATTATTGGATCTGGATGATGAACAGAAGAAACTTCATGAGAAGGCCAAAACTCTAGAGATACCAGATAGATGCATCTAGGATAGACACAAATTTACTACTTATTATTGTACCCCAACTTCTATTGTATTGTGACCCACTATCTTTTATGTACATTGTACTTTAAATATGTGTATTGGTTCAACTTATATTCAATGAATAAAGCTCGTGTACATATAAATGGTACAAAAATAAATTGAACTCTATCAGAACTCTATAAAGACTGAAAATGCTTAAGAATAGGTTCTAAACTGAAAAAAAAAAATAATTAGAACAGGTTCTAGACTAAATGAAAAAATAAGTACATGTTCTAAACTGAATTATTTCTAGAACATGTTCTTCATTGAGCTCGGTCATCTTCATTTCCTACATATATTTATTCAAGATTAGGGAGATGATAAAAATTACAATGATAAAATCATAATAATCAATTATATAAAGAAGAAGAAGATTTCTTACCCAGATTAGGGAGATAAGTTTTTGGGACAGTTATGACTGTCATGATACGCATATTGGCCACATGCTTTACAAAGTATGGTTCTTTTTTGTTGTTGATCAATAGCCTTCTCTTTTCCTCCTTTTATTCGTTTACCCCTTCCTTTTGTCTTTGAAAACTTAGGTGGATGAATTTTCACTTCTTCAGGAAGATCAACTCCAATGAAAGACTCCAATTGTTTTGCCTTTGTTTGTATAGAATTGTCCTTAAATTCTATCAATTGTTTTCTAATTTTAACAACTTCGTTTATTACATGAAGCAATTTTTCCTTGCTTTGTTCGACCTCATGCATACACGCAAATATGTGATCCCATGCCTCTGATATGAGTTGACTCTTTATTTTTGATTGAGAACACCCTTCCAAGACCTTGTCATCTACATCAAAAATAGGCTTGCTAGTTGCCAACTTAGTCCACCTATTCAAAATGTAATTACTTGGTATTTCATCCAAGCCTTGCCCCTTTAAAACACAAAGTATGTGCCTACATGATATGCCTTGAGATTAAAACATTTTGCATGAACAATTTGCACTATAATCAGAAGCATTATAGACCATTTCTCGTACTTTACCATTGGTTTTGCTATTATCATATACATGTAATATTTCCATTCCATCTTTCTCTTACTTATTTTCAACTCCACAGTCTACACATGCAGTCCATAACTCTTCTTGAAATATGTAAAAATTCTCACGAGTGTAAAAA
The DNA here is from genome assembly GCA_039655645.1 of Ammopiptanthus mongolicus. Taxonomy (NCBI): domain Eukaryota; kingdom Viridiplantae; phylum Streptophyta; class Magnoliopsida; order Fabales; family Fabaceae; genus Ammopiptanthus; species Ammopiptanthus mongolicus. Next base: position 83,898,310 of record CM077349.1, on the reverse strand, counting down.
TCTCTAGCATGCTTCTCTACAGCTCGATTCAATTTTAGTATAGGTAAAGAATGGAGTGAATCATTATCAACACGCAACTCCTTATGCCTTTGTGCTTCTATTGTAGACTCAAACCTCATACAAAATTCAACCAAGTCAGCATTAGAATTCAAAAAATTACCATAGAATGAATTTTCACTTTCTGATCTTGATGTTGTTCTCAATATCCCACCCAGAAATATGTCTATAAAGTAAGCCGGGATCCACATACTTCGATTGTCATACATATGTGAAAGCCAATCATTCTTTTGCAACTCAAATTCTAGCATGATGTATTTCCACATTACTTCGAATTCATCGGGAGTCTCCGAACCCCAAACACATGACTTGAATTTTATTGAACTCAGTATTTGTATTCAAGGAAACACCCACCTTTTCGTAAATCTTTTTCATAATGTGCCACATACAAAATCTATGTGAAGAAGAAAAAAAATCTTCTCTATTGCAATTTTCATGGTAGGATCTTGATTTGTTATAACAAGATTTGGTTGATGCCCTCCCATTGCTTGCTTCCGAAAATTTTTCAAACAACCAAATAAATTGAATTGACCTTCTCATCTGCTAAGAAGGCTGCCCCAAAAGTAACACTTTGTCTATGGTGGTTCACTCTAGTAAATGGTACAAAAATCATTGAATTTTATTAGTTTCATATGTAGTGTCGAATGAAACCACATCCCCAAACAATGAGTAATTTTTCCTACAAATACCATCTGCCCAGAAAACGTATTTTAGTCGATCTTCAGCATCTACCTCATATGCAAAATAAAATGATGGATTCACTTCATGCTTCCTCTTAAAGTTATCAATAAACACATATGCATCGGAATCTTTAATCAAGGCTTTTAAATCTCGCATACAATTTTGTAGATCTCTTTGGGTGCACCCAATATCTTGATAACCACCAAGTTATTCTTTCAATAAGTGGTATGTTTTTGAAGGCCCAACATTTGCTCTATTATGTGTATACAATAAACTCTTATGAACAGGATTCACTTTTCTTGCTGATCTAAGAAATTGTCTTTTACTAGGTGAGGCAAGTGCATGTGTATGACTTTCATGAAATCGAGTAAGCTCATATTTACCTTCCTCTAATAGTTTGAAGGCAACCTTTGCATTCCATCCTTCTCTAGTAAGGTTCCTTCTTCTGGTTGTAATTGTTGATTCACCTTGTTCCATTTCTTTTGCTTTATTTGGCTTGTAACCTTCTTTAGAGCAAACAAAATACTTCCAAGGCGTCACTCCATTTTTGTTTTTATTTTCAGATGAGCAACGTACACTAAATCCGATATTATGCACGTATCTTTTGTAAAACTTTTCACCATCTTCTAATGTATCAAATAGTCTTCCCACCTTAGGCTTTAATTCTTCTTCACAATATGGCAGCCATTCCTTTACCTGTAAGAAAACAAGATATATTGTTAACATATTTTGATTACCTATAACAAATAACAAATAAAAAAAATTAAAGTTGATGCAACTCTCAACAGATCACCTTACACAATTGTGGCATAGGAGTGTCTTCTATGGTATCAAGTCTAGGTTCATCATTTTCATCATGATCCAAACTTTATTTAAGAGATTAAAAAAGAATATAAACATGAGCATTGATAACTGAACACTAAATATTGAAAGCTGATATAAACTAAATAGATAAGAAACTACAGGCCATGTCATATTGTTTTCTACAATATCAGGCAACGATGTCATCACGGAGAGGGATGTTCCAATAGAGTTAGCAAGCGAGTGCAATGAATGATGCCGCACTAAAAACATATTTTTGAGAACTAGTTAATATTAAAAGTGCAAATAGAAGACTCTAAACCAAGAAAAAACAAGTCAGTAATAAGAATGCAACCAAGGAGAATGCAACCATCTAGAATTTTTAATAATTTTTTTTTAAAAAAAAAATAACAAGTATGCAATCATTATTGTACAGAGGTAGTAGGGGGTTTCAAGTGCAACAAGAACTATATACAGAAGAGGGAAAGAACCAAGAATGCAACCAAAAATCAAGAATTATAGAATAAATATCAAGAAGCAATAGAGGCAGGGGTTATTCAAATTAAAAGAAACATAGAGAAGCATTCAAAGCAAATAGAAGAAAATCACAGGAAGCCCGTGGGTTATCTGCCCAAAATTTTTCAAACCTCACAGTGTTACCAAACCTCACAATATTCATACTAGGAATAAACTCTTACCCATAAATAAGTGATCACGGCCAAAAGGTGGGATACGTGATCAACAGCGGCAGTGTTGAGAGAGGCAGAGAGCAGGGTTCTTCTAATTGACACGTGATCAACAAGGTGCTGAATGCTGATACTTTGATTCTAAATTCTTTGCACGTGACTTTTTAAAAGCTACTATATAATCTTAACCCTTAATTCCTTTTAATTATGATCCAATGACTTTAATTGATAGTTCTTATTTCTCACAATAAGTTTTAACTCATTTTAGCTCTATGTTATTTCATACTATTATTAGTCTGGTCTTGCTATAATGGCTTACTCATCTCAAGTTTATATGTAGCATCAGCTTAAGCATCTTGAACTGCAAAGTCAGCAATATGATGCTGTTTTTATGAGATTTACATACTAATAAATGAAGTTTACATTGTAATATCAGCTAATAAATGAAGTTTACATTGTAATATCAGCTCAAGACTTTGTCCAGCGGAAGTTTACATTGTGAGGGGGCAATATACAGAACGAAATATTAATTAATTAGACTTGTAACATCTTCAACATAAACCAAACGAAAATGACAACGGCAACTAACCTGAGATGAATAATTAGCAAATGGTTCAAGTTCGGCTGAAGAAAGCAAGTTCTATTTGGTGACTAATTTTAGGGTACAAGCTAGTCAAAGCAACCTCCATATAAACATTTTCCAAACCACACTGAAAATAAATCTCAATCATGACTCGACTAATAATTAAACTAACAATTTTACACAATACAACGATCACGTCATTTTTCAAGTCAATATACGAAAATTGATTTTGCGGGAAGGGAAAAGATGAAGAGATGGGTGGGTGCGACGTCGTAGAACTGGTTGTGCTCTGCAAACTATTTCACTTTATCTCTTTCCAAACTCTAAAACATAACCTTAGAGTTTAATTTTGATATTTTATTAGTGCAAATTTTTTGAGTTTAATTATTATATATTGACGGTCTAAAATCATATTACACAAATATCCAATCAAAACTTGTCACAACAGTAAAAAAATTGACTCTCACCCTAACTACCTTAAAAGGTACTTATATCATGATTGGTGATTGGTTGATAGTATAAAAAACTTTACACGGTCACCAGATAACAATTAATCACAATTTTTTTTACAATCAATTACAAATCTTCTACTATGATGTATTGATGTGATTTATAGGATTATACTAATCATTTGGTCCCTATAGATAATGTTGATTGTGGATTTGGTCGATATACGTAAAAAAATTGAAATCGGCCCATATATGTACAATTATTTTTAATTGGGTCATCTCCATTTATTGGTATTATAATGTCGTTTGTTGAAGTTAAAGTATATGGATCAAATTGAAAATGATTGTCACATGTAGGTCTGAATTCAAAAAAAAAATTTGAATTCGGTCCTTATATTTGACTATCATTTTGAATTTGGTCTCTATCATGTAATCACGTTATAACATCAATAAATGACGAGGACCAAATTAGGACCGATTTCAAAATCACTATCATGTATTGAAACCAAATTATTAGTTTAACTGACTTATAAAAAGAATAGAAACTGTCCCATGCTTTCGTATTCTTCCTCAATCGTGTTTAGAGATGTCAATATGGATTACAACACGTAAATCAATCCGACCCGACCCAACTCATCGATGGGTTGAGTTGTAAAAAACAGGTTTATTTTAACTTCGAGTTATTTTGATCCGATTCACGTAACCACTGGATAGATGGAATTGAACTACAGATTCTGTTTTTTTTTTTTTTTTTTTCCGTTTGCTGAACTCAATATTCCCAACCCACTTTTCTTTCCCAACCTGTGCCACTTCCGCTTCACTTCAGCCTTCAGGCCTTCACTCTACATACAACCCGTGAAACAACACTTTTGAGTTTTGAGACTGACCTAATCCGCCGCCTGAGAAAAAAGTGAGAAGGAACGCCGTCACCAATTGAGAAGCGAGAAGAACGCCGTCCGATCTGCATTATTTTTCTGATCTCTTCGATTTTTCATTCAGGTATCATCCTCTTCATTATTTCCTTTTCCATTTTTCATTCAGATATCATCCTCTTCATTCGGAAAATAATCTGTAATTGGGGTTTTTTATTTTTTGTGAATTATCATGATGTGTTTGCTTGCATCTTGTGTTTTCTTTTTCCTTCGAATTCTATATGCTGCTTCTTATCCATCATCTTTGTTTAGGAATAAATTTCCTCGTTGGTGTATGTGGAACTTAAGGATATCTGGGTATGTCAAGGCTAGGTTGTTTAATGATGCCATTGCATTGTTTTTGAGAATGGATGTGGAATGTTGTTTTTAAGTGTTTTTTTTTGTTGTTGTCTTAGGAGGATATGCATAGAGTCTGAGCTCCATTTTGCTTAGTTTATTTGGAGCTTGTTGGCTGTTCTTGTATTTATATCTCTATATAGTTTTATTGGTGGTGGTGAATATCTTATCCTAATATCTTGTAATTCTCTTCTTTAATGAATTTTCCTTTACTATCAAAAAATTACAGGGTGTCGTGTTTTATTTTATATAGGAGCCTATATGGCAATAACATGTTGAGTCAGGTACACTAAAGTTTAGCTCACATAAGTCAAATGAATTAACAAGTCCAATTGGTTAGTGTAGATATGAAAACTACCAATTTCTTTCTCATCAAAAATAAAATAATTTAATGGTTATATTGTAGTTATGGTTTTCCATCGGCTGGGGTGAATTAATGCCCAAAATCTCGACAAGCCTGCAATTCTTCCATTTCTTCCCTCACCTGGCCTAGCATCTCCTGCATTTGGGACTATTGCTCAGTCTCAGCTCTAACTTGCTCTACAATGCTTCTTACAATAGTCTTGCAATGTCCTGAGCACAGGTTCCCTTCACAAAATTTTTTTCCTGCAGGATTTGTCAACCCCGTTTTTGTAACAATTCGTTCTTTTAATTCTGTTAGTCAAGAAAATTGTGCTGTTGCATGTAGAGTTGCCTTATGCACATCTGGAACAGTCACCGTGGAGCTGCAGCTAGCACGCTTACCTTGTGTTGTTGCATATCGTGCCAATACTTTGACTGAATGTTTATTAAGTATAAAGTTAAGATAAAATACATTTCACTTCCTAATATTCTCTTAAATGACATGCTTCTGTGTTGTGCTTTTGAAGTTTCTCCTTCTCTATTACTTACAGTGATTTTGTTCCTATTAAATATTGGTATCTGGTCATTCGACAACTGCTTGGTATAGGAAAGAATTTTAACTGCATCAGGGAACACCATTTACTTAATAAAAAGACTAATTTATCCGTTGGACTTTAGACATATATCCACTGCAAGTGAGGTGACCACTGCATTGTTGAGGAGAGAGAGAGGAGAAGGGAGGGAGGGAGAGAGAGAGAGGAGAGAGGGAGAGAGATAATATTTTAAAAGTCATAAAAATTATTTAATTTTTTAAAATAATTTTTATGGGTGGATTGTATATCCATCTGTAAAAAAATTGTTAACGGATGGATAGGATTTTTTTAATGAATTTTAATGGATTAATGGATTGTTTTTAATCCATCCATTATAATCCGAACAAAAATTTATCCAATCCATCCCTTTGTCACGCCTACTTGTAAGTTGGACCCTAAGAGTTTAGTTTATCTTTGCTATGACAGTCCCTAGAAGAAGAATATTACAAGGTTCCTGATTAAACTTGGAGTTGACCTGGTTGACGATTTTTTTTTATAAGCAAATGTTAGTATTTTGTTAGTGGGTGGGGTTTGAATCCTCAACCTCTTTATCACTCCACTCCTTAACTCCCCCACTCAAACCACCAAGCCAACCTTCTAGTTTTTTCACTGAGCCAAATCACCTGTGAGGTTGTGACCATTATAGTGAAAATACTTAATTGCCAAGGCAATGACGTTTTAACAATTGAAAAAATGAAGTAGAAATTGTAGCTGCTAAAATTTGAAAGATAATTTATTTAGCTTGTCGTAAACATTTGACAAAGTTTTAAGTCGACTGCCGGCGATGTGCAGATTAGCAACAAAGCATGACATGGGCAGAGTTAACTGGATATATTTGCTATAAATGAGTTTATTGAAAATTTGGTTTGGTTGTCTGGTAGGTACCAGAAACTTTTCTCAAGAAAGATGGAGTCTACCTCCTTACAATAGGGATTAAGCTGAAAAACTAGAAAGCAAGACAGAAACACCTGCAGACATAGAGGGTCTGCATCCTCCCCAGCCAAATGGCCCCAAACCTTTAGTGAATAATTGCTACCTTTAGTCTCTGCTCACCTCACATTATCCCCACATACTCCTAACTGAATTCCCGTTCTCACCACTTTCCCACTGCCATGTAGGCAAACTGCTATGCTTCAGATCATTAGCTTGAATATTCTCCATCCTGCCCTCACTATACCCACTGCCTCCCTTTCTATCCTTTCTCATGTGCATCTCATTAGCTTTCTATCCTTTCTCATGCGCATCTCATTAGCAGGGGTCTATCATTGTCATTGTTTTTTTTATAAGCATATCATTGCCATTGTTACAATTAATTCAGCTTGTCAATATGGATAATTGCTGTACTGCATTCAATCAAATCAAATGGCATGTCACTGTTCTGAACTTGGAGCCTGTATTTTTGTTTTTGCATTGCACTACAAATCAAAACTGATGATTATGTTAGCAGAAATAGGCCTCAGTTTTTAATTGACGGAGACTTAAGCTAAATTGTTTTGGTCTACCCCTATCAATTTTTTGCAGATGTCCTACTTGAAGCATTTTCTTGGTGACAGAATACAATTTCCAGTACTAATTTTACATTACTCAGCATCTTTTTCAGGTCTGACTTGTACCTCAGATAGTTTCATCAGCCAAGTGTTTCTGCAGCCTAGCAAATCACATTAGAACTAACCTCACTGCAAAACAAGAAAGACTAATTTACTTTATTTGGCAAAAATGGCAGAACTCCTTAGCTACACCGCTTGCAGACAGTTATCTCAGATGTTCCTTGCAATCATCTTCTTTCACAGTTCTGAATATTTCCTAGCAATTGCCTTTCATGGGAGATCAAGTGTTACTCTGAAGTCCCTTTTGATTAGCAAACACTATGTTTTGGCAATGATCTTTTCATTTCTGGAGTACTTGATTGAGATTGTTTTATTTCCTGAGTTGAAGGAACAATGGGTGATCAGTGATTTGGGCCTGGCACTCATTGTGATTGGAGAAATCATAAGGAAGATGGCAATCATAACAGCAGGCCAAGCCTTTACTCATCTTATAAGGAGTTATCATGATGAGCATCACCAACTGATTACTCATGGTATATATAGATTTATTCGTCATCCAGGGTACTGTGGTTTCCTCATTTGGTCTGTTGGCACTCAAATAATGCTCTGCAATCCCATATCAACTGTTGCATTTGCAGCTGTTGTCTGGCACTTTTTTGCTAAGCGAATACCTTATGAAGAGTACTTTTTGAGACAGTTTTTTGGAGCACGGTATGAGGAATATGCCCAACAAGTTGTGTCTGGGGTGCCATTTGTAAATTGAAGACTAGTCAATTTGGTGAGCTGAACTATATCCTGTCACATTCATTCCAAGTAATCAAGAAAGTCTTAACAGTTTTTCCCTCTTGAACAGCTTTGAGCTGTGTGCTTCACATTGCTGGTGGTATAAAGTGCTTGCCTTGAGCCTCTGGCTACGCCACCCCTTTCTTTCATTATATGCACCGTGCTTGTGTGGGGCATCTAAATAGTCCATGGTTGGGTTAAAAGGTCGTCAAGATTTGGTTTTAGACCAGATTGTTGCAGATTATTCGATGGCATCTAGCAAGCCTATCGATTTTACCACTGGCCACAGTTCTGGGATGCTTCTCAGGCATGTTCAAACCAATAAAATCTAGCTTTGTTATCATTCAACTAGGGTCCTGTTGTTTGTGTACGAGTATACAAGCAAGTATATGGGGAAAGCCTTGTTGGTTTGAACATTTTGTTACTATACTACAATTGTTGACACAATTTACGACCTGCCCTTAAACCCAATAAATGTCATAATAACTCATCAACGACACCTACGGAAGAAAAAACTCCAGACCATTGTAAGTTTGCAAGTCCTTACAACGATTGTACCGCTGATATTGAAATGGCCATGCTGACATTGGCCATACTCAACGAAATATATACGTTGTCCAGAAAAACTAAACGAAAAATATACATTCTAAAGAGTTTGGGGATTCTAATTTTTGTTTGTTAAAGAAGGTGATGGAACTTGATGAATCTGTTAAGGACGAGGGTGACAGAACTCGATGAATCTATTAAGGTAGCCATCAAGGTACATGACATCCCTATTAGTGAATCATGAGAACATTGGTTGATATTCCAATAAATACTTATTGTAGCGAAGTAACTATTCAGAGAACACAGATATTTCATGTTATATGCACTTACAAATTTTATCCAACAGAAAAAAAAACTGCCTCGTAAATATAAAAAAACTGCCTCGACTAAATACAGATTCTACCATACAACAATTTGTACTTGTTGACATGGTAATTAAGCTATATAATACAATAACAGCTGTAATCCCAATTCTTCCAAGAGAAAAAGACATCATGCGTTCATTGGCCTGTATGAGATAAAAGAAAAGTGAAGCCAGTAGGTCTGATATGCTTATAGTTAGAGGATGACAAAGCAGCAGAAATTATTCTCAGCATACAAGGTTGACCATTCAAGTTCCTGAGAGCAAGGACGCCACGCCCAAAATATTTCGAGGTCTTGAGATGTGAAATACCAAATAGAATAGAAAGTGAAGGCAAAAGACATTGCTAAATGTTATTTCTTCCAGTTTTGGTGATACAGATGAAAAGAATTACAAACTAATTGCTATTGTATGACTGACTTGAACACACCTTGTCCGGGAGAAAAATAGCAATGATTCAAGTTCTACAAATCATGTAAGTTATTTTTATTTGAATTTGGGCTACTCAAAGATGTAAATTTGATTTTCCTTTCTCAAAGCATGAAGTCACATTATTCCAAAATGATATAAATTGCACAGGGTAAAACATATACTGAATTCACCCGCTGTATTCTAACAAGCCGCAACCCATTTAGTGCATGTTTGGATTTACGTTGAAATTAAGTCAAATGTACGTTTGAGTAAAAACAACAAATTATTGTTTTCACGTTTTGTGTCTTGTAAAGTGTGTTTTCCATTGAACGTTGTTTTAAATGCAAATCCAAACACATCCTTACTCTTTCGAAGATGAGAAAAGTACAAAAATGAAAATTATAGATTCAGGCATTCAAGCATTGCGTGCCAATGTAATCCGCCATCCTTCTACCGAGACACGTTGCCCAAAAAATGGAGAAAATTCAGACTTCAAACTATGCAATATGTAGTCATTGATTAAATCAGTATTTTATATTAGTAAATATGATTTGAATATCTTTACGAAAAATTAAAATATGAGCATTACCGTGTGAGGAGTTGGATAAAGATAGAGGTTGTGGTCATAATTCCAGATAATGGGTTGTACATTTAGAGGGAGTGGACAGAGATGGCTCTGATGGGTTATGGTAGCAACAAGCTGCAATTTTAACCCAAAGTCCATGAGTTTTTAGATTCTAAAATCCAAAAGTCGTAAGTTAATAAAGCAGAAACCATCTAGAAGAGGCCAGAGGGAGAGGTTACATGCTGAAATCAGTTTTTTCCATAGAAGGCGGCCAGAGCAAACAGGTATTATGTTGTAAGAACAATCAGAAACATATCAGCTGCCAGAGCAAGTAGAAAGCACAAAAATGTATACAGCTGATGAAGATATCCCATGCAATCCTATTTAAATGCAACACCAACCTGCAGTGATGGCTTGAAAATATGGCATTGGGAATATGCTTTTGGAGCTCCTCAGTTAAATATTTTGGTAGAGCTCACCTGAGAAGAAATTTTAATTGTATGAGTAATAGAATAAAAATTATGAAGATAGAACAAATGCATCTTAAGCACTTTGTGCCCATGTCTTTCAATCACTTAGATATATCTAACTAACAAGACATGAACTACAATTAATTTGGATGTACCCAAGACGGCTTATGTAATTGTTCCTTATCAAGTCACTCGTCACGAAATCCACTGATAGCAATATATATGTGGGAAGGGTCTTGCTAACAAGTATCTTAAGGGCATTGTTTAAGGAATCCATATATAAAAAAAATTTATTGAAAAATATAACTTCTAATTATTCAATGTATTGAATACATCACTTTCAATACAAAGTTTTTATGTTTGTTTCCTTAACCAATGTCCTTAGGACACTAGTTAGCATCGTGGGAAATATACATTAGGATTTGAAAACCACATGGACAAGTTAGGTACATATTCAAGCTCAAGTAAGCTCATCATGAAGAAAATGACCCTACTTAATTTACGGTAATGAATAATTTATTCTCATCTTCATGGTTAAGTATTTGAATCTAGTTTTACAATCCAGTTATGGAATCTTCAAAATGTTTAGTAACAATTACAGATAGATTTCAAAGCAAAAAAACTAATCCACAGGGAAGAAGCGAAAAGATGACATGCAAGACAGCTTACTGGGCAAACAAGTTGCAAGCCAACATATCTGGACACTGATTTGGTACATTTCATACAAAAATAAGAAACAAATAATTTACTGAAGCAAGGCCAATTTGAACACTCCTTTTATTATTGTTTTTAATCCCAAGAAAAACTACTTAAAACCTTTAATAAGATTATGGAGCTCTTGCAAAAATAAATAAAATAAAATAATTATTGTCAAAAGACAGAAGGATATAGCATTAGATAAATTGATTTCAACTGAAGCGGTAAGGTCTTCCAAATAAAAATGCACATCCTCCAGCTGAGATATTACTCCCACTACCCATCCTCTACCTGTTTGCCCCACAAGAGATTGAATGGGAGATATCTGACAAACACAGCATATAATAAAATTGCACCAAATTGAATTTATGCATTGAATGCACATGCACAGTTCTAAACATTTGGAACTATTTTAAAATTAGAATTTTATTGCCAGTTGGAGCATCCAGTATTACCTCAGCTCCCAAAATGTGAAAATTCAGAATCAAAAGCAGGCTTTGAAAAGCTTGTGGTCACGACGAGAGAGCCTCTGGACTGCTGGAATAACAACAGAAACCTATCCCTGTACAGAGCCGTCTTTGCTGATGCTTCCCCATGAATAGTTAAGCTGCCTGTGTGCCTGAAATAAAAACATGGACCTAAACTCATGCCATATGACAAACAAGTCCAATTGCACGCCAACAACCAGCACCACAATAACTATATATATATACTACTCCCGTCTCTAGTATAAATAAAACTTAAATGAAACACATATATTAAGAAAGTTAGTTAATCTCATTTAATGTTGTTAAAAAATTAAAGGTATTACCTAAAGTAACCTTCATAGAAAACTTCAATTTTCATTAAATGCATCCCACATTGAGTTATCGGAAAACAAAATTGATATTAAATGAAGGGTATTTTAAAAACAATGTCATTAAATAGGATGAAAGTGATTAAAATTTGCTTATATATTTGATCAAATATTTTGGGACATTTTTGCTTATAATAAGGACCAGAGGAAGTATATATATATATATATATATATAATATATGATTAAATCACACGGTTTAAGAAAAAATAATAAATGAAAGAAAGAGATTGATAATTTTATCAAATTAACCTTATTAGTCATTGGTGTATTAACTATTGTCATAAATGTAAAGTGGAGTATTTAAGGATACAATTGGTAAAAAGCATTTAATATTACATTGAAAATAGAAAATGATATATATTTTCGGATAATTTTTTTTTAAATGTGACATATATAATGGGACGGAATGAATACTACTTAACTGGATACACGTAGGATCTCATGTAAAATATAAAATCAAACGGTCTTGTTAACAAATGTCGTAAGGACATTATTTAAGGAATCCAAAGATAGAATAATTTTATTGAAAAATATAACTTTTGAATATTCAATATATTGAATATTGAATATACCACTTTCAATGCAAACTTTCTATTTTTTATTCGTTAACCAATGTGTTCATGTAAGTGGTTACCATTTGCCAAAATCAAATCATAACTTGTCCTGCCATAGGGATGCAGACTGTAACAGAACTCCATTAATTATGATAACACTGATTTCCTCAGCCTTTGGTTGCACGGAAAACTTTCAATGTTCATTGAGCTTCCTCTCATTTTGAATAACATTACAATAAAACCTACAGCCACCACCTAAGCTCGATACTTTCTAACATAACTGCCATCAACATTGAGCTTGACAAAATCTGCAGGAGGAGGGGTCCAATGCACCATTCTACTTACATCATGATCAGACTTATGCCAGCTTGGAAGATAAGAAGGTTAGGAAGGATAGAGAGGTCTTGTGAATAAGATGTTGAACATCCCAATTCTCATCCTCAAAAACCATGTTCTTCTTCCACCTCCAAACCCACCATAAAACCAGCTATGAACAAGGTGGATAGATCACTCTTGGATAGATCTGTAACCCAGCTGATGACGTCTGAATTCGCATAAAACAGATAACTCTGACATACACCCAAATGTGAATATGTTATTGCCTGACATGAATACTATTTTGAAATGTTTGCCTGGCCAAGGAAAAAGCAAATCTCATATGTTCTACATAAGCACATCATTGTGGTATGGTTTATAAAATATGGGAAACATATAGAGAGAATGATCTTATATTAAGTCACTTGCCTGACATGTTTAAGAAACTCAGCCTTTCCACCACTGGATCACCAACAAAACAAACAAGCCTCCTAACCAAAATAAACATCAAAAGAAAATGGGAAATGCAAACAAGAAAATAGAATGTGACCAAAGATTTAGAAGGTAAAAAGTATATGTGATCATTATTGGAGTAAAGGGCCAATTGTTATTATTATTGTGACACAGTTAGATACTTCAAAAGGTCAAAGCGTATTATGGTCCCCAAATTGCTAGATAAAATCTCATAAATGGCATTATTTGCGAGCTGAAGTAATTAACAGATTCTTGACCAGATAACAAAGTTTACCATCATGAAAAAGTTATCAACCTCTGCCCTTACACGAGGCCATAAAATACATACATCAGTCTACCCACCTCTAGGCTGCATCAACTAACCAAGATTGAACAATCAAAATATGTCATGACAGCTTCCCAGATTTCTCTGGGTGACTAAAGATGAGAATAGAAAAGATCCAAAGACTTCAAATTTCTTCACGCAAAAATTACTGGCAGCCGAGATAAACTTGAAGATAGTATCTGAAATAATGAATACTATAACCTGCCAGAGAAGAACCGTCCTAATTGTGCCTCCTTCAAGTTTTCCTTACAGGTAGCACAAACTCAACCAAGAAATTTCTTACTATTACTTCCCTCTCAAACTCATGCTCTTACGCTTTTGACTTAGTGCATACCGTCTTGCCATAGCATGATTATAGAATTTCCTCATGTGATCTGAGAGCCTATGAATGGCACGGAGATCACCAATCATTGAAAGTTGCATCAAAAACGAGTCAAACTTTCTATATGGCAATTTTATTCCCTTGTTTACCACTTCTTCCAAAAGAAAACAAGCATCTTCGATTTTATTGCAGCTAAATAGCCCCTCAATCATCACACAGTATGTGTCTGTGTCTGGTAGGCAGCCCCTCTTGTCCATTTCCTGCCAAGTCTCAAATGCCCCATCAGGATCATCCATCTCAAAGAACATTGAAATCAACATAGTATAAGTCTGAACACTAGGAATACAGCTCAATTCAATCATCCTTCCATAAAGTTTAAGGGCTTCCTCAGACTTCTTATTGTCACAAAGGACCTTGAGGAAACAATTATAAGTAACAATATCAGGCGGGTAACCTTTGTTTCCCATCTCTTCCAAGAACTTGTAGGCTTCATTTATCTTTCCAAACAAACACATTCCTTCAATTATATCTTTGTATGTTGAGACATCAGGAAGGCAACCACTGCTAATCATAAGTCCCATTATTTTAAAACACTCCTCCATTCTATCATTTTGGACAAGAGCCACAATTATAATTGCATAACTCTTGGCAGTGGGAGAAGATATAGTCGAACCTTTTGTTCTCATGAACTCAAAAAGATCTACTGCCTCTGTTATCATGCCTGCTTTGCAGAAGGTATCAAGAGCAGTGTTGTAAGTGAAATTGTCAGGCCTATGACCTAGTTGAATCATTTCTTCCAGGAGTTTCATTGCTCTAGTTGGGTTTCTAACCCTACACCACCCAAAAACTAATATATTGTACGTATCCGCATTAGGGTTAATCCTTTTTCTCACTTTCTTATACAGACCTTCAGCATCCTCAACCAGACAACACTTGCACAAAGCATCCAACAGCAAGTTAAATGCGTTTATTTCCGGTTGTGTCTTTACTCTTATCCTCTTCTTCTTCGCAAACTTCTGCACATGAGTCAGATATCTCTCTGTAAATTTCTTCAAAATCGTCAAGAGAACTTCAACCGGAACCGTATTCTTGTTATGCCTCTTCATATAATCCAACATATCACAAACTATCCGAAACTGTTTTACTTTGTACTTCGTACTGGATAGGATGTCTATCATATCATTATAAGCACAAGGTTCATGGGAATAATTCTCTTGATGGCCAGCCCATGTGAAAAATCTAAATGCAATTTTTTCGTCATAATGAAGCCTACACAACACCCCAGTAACCAATGGGGTGGACAATGGGATACCCAATTGTTCAATAGCATTCTCCAAATTGTTAAACCCATGTGAATTCTCCATTATAGTGTCGTATAACTTATCAACATGGCTTTCTAAACCTTTACCCTCTTCAACATCACTCTTACTACAACCAAGATTTTGGTTCATGGGAACAATTTCTGAACAGTAATGGCGCATAGAAACATCATATGCAACAAAAGAGTTCATGAGCAATGAAGATTGAATCAATTTCACACAAGAAGCATCTGGTATTGACAATTTGCAATAGGTAGAATATTGAAAGATAGAAAACCTTGGTGATTTAAGTGTAGTTTCAATTTGTGGTAAAGCTTTATATCTGAATATATAATAATCATGCGTGAATGGTGAAAAGAAAGGATTTTTCAGAGAGTTTATGTGCCTATGAAACATACCCATCACCATTTTGAGTTTTGAAATTGAAGGCATTGAAAGAAGAGTGAGAAGAAACTCAAAAAAGGCGGTAGCAGATAAAGAAGATGCAGTTTTGAATTGTGGGTATGTGTGGATTTTATGTGAGCTGATAATAAGGAAGAGCTTACGGTGAAGGATGAAGGAGCTTGAAACGTCAACGTCGTTTAGATGAGGAAGAGGAGCCGTAGGAAACACCGTAGACCTGCGGTGCGAAGTGATGAGTTTGGAACCACAACTCTTATGTTGAATTCGGGGAAAAAAATTATTCTTTTGCTTCTGATTAATAATTATTTATTAAGGGAATTTTATAAGATATATTTTGGCTCACTAAAAAAAAAATTAGGCTTATATAAATATAGTTATGATTTTTCTATAAGATTTTTTAAATTATTTCAATAAGTTTATCAAAATAAATTTTTATAGCTTATTTAAAAAAAATTTATTGAATAACTGTTTAGTTAAGTTGTTTATTCTAAAGCGCTTTAATTTATAAATTTTAAAAATAAATTCAGAAGTAATAAAGTTTAAATAGAACACTATATCTTAAGAGTATAATTTTAATATATTGTTGTAAAGCAATGTCAACTAATTGTAAATTATCTTATATGTGATTTTTAAGATAGTTATTATATACTCCTTCAAAAAAAAAAATATAGTGATTATAAGAGTCAAACATTTTTAATAATGTAAAAAATTTTAATTGGTTGATAGTTATAAAAAAAATCTTTTCATTGATAAGGTATTTAATATATTAAAAATTTAAAAAAAATATTTACATTTTTGACTTAATTGCACTTTGTATCCCTCAACTTGTTTAAATGTATGATTTTAGTCCTTCAAAAATTTTAGTTGCACACTTGATTCTCTATTTTATTAAATTGTACAAAATTAGTCATTTTTAGACTGTTTAGACTGATTTTACACAATTTAACAAATTAGAGGACTAATTGTGTAATTAAAACTTATGAGGGACCGAAATCGTACATTTGAAAAAGTTGAGAGATGAAAAGTGCAATTAAACAAACATTTTTTTAATTTCAAGTTTTAGATAATTTTATTTTATTTTATACTTTTAAAAATTCTAATTGAATTTTTTAAAATTTCCTTATCTAGTATACTATATTTTTTCTTTTTCTTTTTTTGATACAAATCTTTTCTATATTTTTTTTCAAAATATATATATTTTTTAAAAATCATTTTTGAAAAATCCGTGCAATGTTGGGAATACCCACTGATTATCTGTTACTTTGTTAACTTATCACCTATATTTTTTAGTAGACCTCTAGCAACCATTTTACAAAGAAGTTTCTCATTCGTATAATTCTAACTTTTTGTTTTTATACAAGAGCATGAATAATCATATCGAAATTTATAAAATTTGGATAGATGCCAACATTTTTCATTTTTGAAAGTAAGGCCTTAATTCAACAATATATTAAATTGAGTAAATGTTTGATCCTCAAAAAAACATAAGCAACACTAAATTAGTCCTTCATTTATAAATATATCCAAATGGTATGTCAACTTATGCAATCAAGTTGAATCTTAAAAAAGACAAAACTAATGTAAAAGTTTTCATTAAATGACCAATTTCATATTAACTTTTTTTGAAGAATCAGAATAAACATTTACTTTATTAAATTTTATTTTTATTTATTATCATCCAAATTCATCTTCACCACCAATATGTGGTTGGTACGAGTTGTAATAGGTTTAGACCCCTTAAGCAAGTGGTCAAGAGTTTAATCTCTGACTCTTATGTACGGAAAAAACCTAATTAAGAGAAGTCAATCCTTCAATGCCATTCGTGACATTAGTCTTGGCAGTTCATCTTAACCTTTTTTTGGTTGCTATCAGTGAGGTGAGTTCCTCGGATTTCAATTACTGTCTCTTGGGTGTTAAAAAGACATTAAAACTTTGATGAATGCTTATTATTGTGCTCAATATATTAGAGTAGGAATAGAAGGGAAATGGATTGAGTGACTTTCATTTGTGGTGACTTTGATGACTTTAGGCATTTTTTGGAGAGAGAAATATGAGAGAGAAAAATGAAATAAGATGAGAGAGTGTGTGTCAAATGAGAGAGAAAGAGAGAAAAGCACCAAAGATACCAATTATGAAAGTCATCCAATCCATACCCGAATAGAAGATGATTGTAATAATTCTTAGGGTGCGTTTGGATGGGATATTTCAAAATTTTAGGGTATTTAAAATATAAGACAATTGAGTTACTTCATTTGAATTACCTTTATTTTGAAAATACTTTGTTTGGATAGAATAATTCAAATTCCTTGTATTTAAATTCTTTGTTTGGATAAAGCAATTTAATTCTGTTTAATTTTAAAATTTCATTTCACAATATTTATTTTTAAAGTTTAAATTTTACTATAAAATGTGATAAAAAATAAACATTAGTAATTTTAAATAACAAATTATTACAAACAGATATCAATGGTATAGTGGTTGATCTCCACTCTTTCACCTTGGAGGTCTATGGTTGAATTCCTATTTGAAAATTTTAGACCAAAAAAATAATTAAAATTTAAAATATTTTCATAATTGACTAATTTTAGGAATAATTAAATAATTAATTATGTCATTATTCATAAAAAATGGCGGCAAGTGATGGTGGTAGGAGGTTTTGCGGTGGTCGGAGTTGGCGGTGGTGGTGGTCGGAGCTCGTCCCTGGCGATGGCCGGAATTCGGGTGGTGGTCGGAGGCCGGAGCTCGGCCGACGACAGCGGCAGTCGACGATAGGAGGTGTTGGTCGGCCGCCAGAGGTGATGGCCAAATGTGGAGGGAATGAGCGGAATTTATAAATTTCATCTATGTAGGTGGGGATTTGAAATTCCTTCATTTACACTACAACAAATACTCTATTAAATTCTAAGAATTTCAAATACTTTTAAAAAAAATATCCAAACAACATATTTTGAAGTAAAGTAATTTAATTATCCTATAAAATTACTTTACCCTCTAACAATACTTTATCCAAACCCACACATAGTGTACATTGATCACGATGTCAAAATCAATACACATAGCTAATTAAAGTAACTTAAACATCAAAGCTGCAGCTGATAAACAAAGATTTGGGAAGCTAGCCTAGCATACTCCAGTTCTCTTGCCACCCTTGAGCCTCTTCCAGTACCTGGCAATCTCTGGATGGATCTCTGTTGCTCTCTTTTTTAGCTTCTCACCTTTCTCATTAGTGACAACTGTGACATGAACTTCTTTGGTGGATAGAAGAACACTTGGACGTGTGTCTAAGAGTTTCACAACTGTATCAATGTCAGCAACAAGTCTGTCTGCTAGGCTGCGGCTGAAATCCTCCCTTATCACCACTCGAAGTATAGCAATGTGTTGCACATCAGGTGGCATAGTATAGGCTGGAACAATCCATCCATATTTTCTCAACTCATCTGATATCTCAAACACAGTGTGTTTGCTACTGTCTTTCAAAGAGAAAGCTACCAGTGGCACTCCTACATCCTTGGAGTGAATGTTGAACCGCCCTGTTTTCTCAATTCCTTTCTTGAGCACTCTAGCATTATCCCAGCAATTGTTCATGATATTTTTATAACCCTTTTGTTGACAAGTGCAATAAAAATAACCAAATAAGTGTTTGTTTGGTTCTACGGTGAAAAGTATCATAATTGCGTTTGCAGCATGCCATACGTGATTTTAGTAAAATTAAAAGTGTTTGGTTACTCTCAAGCAAAATTGATTTTGCCTTCAAATGTGATTCTAGTAAAAGCTACTTTGCATTTTGTTGAAAATTTTACATTAAGTTTTACATCAAACTTGCTTTCAAAATAAAACATTCAAAAATAAATCACTTCGCTTCAAACTTAATTGTAACTGAAATGAATTTTGCAAAATCAATTTCATTTAAAATCATATTTATCAAACGGTTATCTAAATACACGCTAAATTAGACAACCAATGAAGTGCACAAGATGGTAGTCAATTGCCAACCAAAATAATGATATATTCCTTTTTTTATTGTAGATAATATCATAATATAGTTGTTTGAATTTAATTTGAAAAATAAATTAGAATGAGCACCGAAGTAAAATACTAAAATATGACAAATGAAACTGCAAGAATGAATAATTTTCCCAAAGTAAGAATACTACCTCGAAGCCAAGCCGTAAGAACTGGTAATATTGAGCAATTATTTGACTGGAACCTGTCCAAAAGAAGTTGAAAGAAGCAAAAATGTCAGGAAAAAGCAAACAAATACAACTAACTACTTAACTGAAGCATCAGATGTTTTTTTATGGAAAAAAAAAATATTAATTTTTTTACATTTTTTTATAATATTTAATGCCACAGAGGTATTCGGGAACCCTAAAAATGTTCATGAATGTTGTTATTTTAAACTTTCATTCATTTAATAAAAGTTTAAAAAACAAATAATGATATTATAATAAAAATAAAAATATTATAATAACCTACATGACAATACTGACATGACGGTCTATTAGCCACGTCAGAACTTAACAGATAGATAGTGACGACAGGAATCAAAACCAAAGTTTTGGAGCTTGCAGGGACCAAAACCAATGAACAAAAGTGTAGGGACCAAAACAAAAATCGACTCACTTTTCAGGGACTAAAAACTTACTTAAACCTTTTTTTTTATAAACTAAATATGTCTATTAATAATAATGGTATTGAGTATATCATAAACCATTTACAAGGAAATCCCCAAAAAAAATGTGACCCGCAGTAATTATCAAAATGAATTTTCATTCCAATCTAAATTCCTAATATCAAACTACATAATACATATAGCAAAAAAACAATCTCCTACTCTCACGAACGTATATAATCATAGTAACAATTCAAAATTTTATCAACACAAAACAATAGTAACATAAAGCAATACATAAAAGGAAAATAAAAAAAATAAAAAACCTAGCAAGAGCCTCGCACCTGCGTGCCTTTGATGATCCGCCGGTGCCTTCAATAATTGCAAGAGTGTCGCACCACCTCTTGGATGGGGTTGGGGAGGCATGGTAGTGGCCTGAGGGTGACAAATCTAGAGAAGCCCCACCCTACCGTCAGCCTTCAACCCCAATCTAGCTAATTCTAGGTTGTGCTAAGGAGGATAAAATTAAAAATTGAATATTTTTTAATTTTATTTTAATTTTAAAAAACTGTATATATTGGGTATGGCTCATGAGGTTGTCTTATAGAATCATCGTCGGAATTCGTTATCACTCGGATCAATCACATGTTGGTAATCATCCCCTCTTTTTTAGTGTTATTTTAAAGGAGATTGCAATTATTCACGGGTAGTCCTTTTTACTATCTTTTTTTCCTTTTTTTTTTTTTCCATTTCTCAAATAAATTTATTTGGACTTGTTTGCTTTATTTGTATTTTTCTGTTTTCATTTTCCATTTTTAGCAATAATTACAAAATTGTCGTCTTGTTTTTATTTTGCTTTCTATTTTCAAAGATTTATACAGTAAACAGTAAAAACAATTAAAAATAAAAAATAATGTGACAGTTTTATAATTATTTTTAAAAACAGGAAATGAAAATAAAAAATTAAAAACAAAACAAATAAATGCTTATATTTTTTATTTTTTGAATAGATATAGAGAACTTTTTTTGGGGCACACCAAATATAGAGAATCCGATGTTGAATTTCTCATATCTACCTATGGTTATGGTAGATATAAATATTTTAACTTTAGTTATCTCAAAAATTAATCACTTGTTTTGGCCTTATAAAGTAGTAAGAACTTCAGATCTACTAAGAGATGCGATACTCTCTTCTAACGGAAGCACGTTATTTGTCATTCTCCATCATGTGAGACTCTTTCGTTATATCAAATTTGCTAGCATAATTACTAATATTATTTAACTCTCAATAGTTTTGCTTTAAATGAAAACTTCCCCGCACGGACTTTAACTACTAGCACAGAAACAAAGCTGTAGACTACGAGTTGGTTTTAGGCGGAAATTGTATCTATTTTCTTTTCTTGATAAATATATTCTCATTCTGTTTTACTATAATTATAAGTAAACACTAGGCTTTTTATCTAAATGAACTTTTACTTCATTGTAAAAATATGAGACTATTGTGTGGGACTCATAAGATAAAACAATATATGGAGTTTCGTTAAACACTCTGAAATACAATACACACTACAACAAAATGTATTTTTAGTGGCACTTATTATGGTCTTTAATGGCAATAATAATAGCCGCCAAAATATTTACCAGCAATTATTAATTATCCGGCATATCCAGTGTCGCTAAAAGCTTTCCTGACAATTGTAAAAAATATTGATAAAGGCCCAAATAATTACCGCTAAAAGTCAAAAGTTATAACGACAATAATCATGACCTTTAACGACAATTTTAATGGCCACTAAATATGATTTTACAATTGTCTTCTAAGCTCATTTACCAGCTTTTTGTATTACCGTTAAAAGTTCTACCTAACTTTTCCCCACAATTACTATTGCCAGTAAATGTTAAGATTATTGATCACTCAAATTATGCATAACTTGATTAAGAAAGAGTTTTAGCGACAATAATCTTTGCTCCTAAAAACACTTAAATAATAATATACAAACATTTCAAATAAACCATACTTTTTTATAACAAAAAAAAAAAAAACCATACTTAATTTCATTCTATAAAACAAAATATATTTCATTAAATCCACAGCCAAAAATAACAACTATCAAGTTTTAGAAGTGTGATTAACAAAAAATAAAAAGTACATCATTTAAATCTAATAACTACTGTCATTTTAAGTCTAATAACTAGTATAATCACATAGCCAAGGTACAAAGCAATAGACAATTCATAAACATTTCTTCAACTCTTAATAATCATAATGAAATCTTCTGCAGCCAAATTTCTGAAAATTATAGTGTGTGACCTGAAATGATAAAATAAGAAAAAAAAAATATCATTAAAATATAGTTCATCAGTGTAAATTAAAAAAATAACAAATATTCATATACCTAACAGGCCCAAAATAACAACAAATATTCATGAACATAACATGGTCAATCTAAAGCTTTCATGTGCAATAAAAGATAAATTTCTTCTAGTTATCTTCAAATAACATAAATGACAGTCTCTACATAAAGAAAATGGACTCGCCCAAAGACAAGCTGAGTAAGAAAATTGGTTCCTTTTGTACAAATCTGTTCACAACTGACTTGCTCCACCTATGCTTTCTTTTCATTTTATGCTCAAAAGTTTACTAAAGAAATTTTCTTTAGAATTAATTCAGATGTTTATAATCAATATATTTTACTAAATAGCTTCTTCAAGAGAACAAAATAGGACGGAAACTTGTTAGTTCTTTGGCCCTAACAATAATCCTAGCTAAAAAATAAAGCTTCACAATCATAAGATCAAATTTAGAAGGCAAAGTACTCTCTGCATGATTGGAATATGTGCAAACATACTGATTGGCAGAGACAGAACACACACTAGTGGGGGTTAGTCAAGATTATGGAAGAAATGAAAAGATGAGGGAGATATTTAATGATATAGACTTTTCAATGAATAAGTTTATCACTTGCCTTTGTTGTCTATGACTAAGACCTTCACCTTGGCCCAAATGAACTGCAGCAAACAAATATATTTTTAAGCATGTGTGATGTGATAAGAATAAGAAAACTATCAGTCAAATAACATACAATCAGTTTAAGAATTAGCAAAAGTTGAATTATGAACTTAAATATCAATCAAATTCACTGTACTTTTCTTAGATAGCTATTAGAAAACGATCATGATTTAAGTACTCCAAAACTAGTCATCATAACTCATAATATTAAATAGTTCACACACAAATGCCAATAGAAGACAATCATATAGAATGCTATTCACGTGGGCAGGTACAAGTAGGTTTTAATGTCGAGGCACAATCAGGGAGTACACTCACCAATATTTTTACTTTCCAATTCTTTTCCTGATTGTGAATGAACCTGCAAACACTCACCAAAACAGGATCAAGAATGATAAGATGTCCCTTTCTATGTTATTACAGAAAAATGGTCTCCAATAAGAAGTACCTTCATATAGGTAAATAAAATGACAAATCGATCAAACTTCAGTGTTTCATGTGATAAAATTCAATACTGGAAAAACTTATAATACAAGGTCCAAGAAAAACCTTAAAACCCCTAAAAAATTGAACTTAAGATTGGTGAATGTCTCTAATTCAATACCTGTTGCTGGCAAATCTCCACTTCTCAATATCCAAGGCATCCATACTGACATACAAGAAGATGAAAATCTTGGAGATTAAAGACAAAATTGCATATATATGTATAACTACTTTTTTTTTCCTACGGAATGTATAAATAAATTGAATGTAACTATAAACATATAAAATTATCAAATCAGGCAGAATTATCATCTAAATCAAATAATCAAAAAGAAGAAAATAAGGATGCTATGATCTGTGAATCCACAACAAATACTCCTAAAATTCACCTACAAATCTCCTCCCAGTGAAATATTTATAACATTAATCATGAAGCCCTCACTTGGAGTTCTATATAATATTAATGAGTACGTATAGAAAAAAACAGTTAATAGCTAGAACCAGAATACGGTACAAATAACTTGGAAAATGAGAAACAGAGAGATCTAGGCTCAAGTACCTGCCAAAATACAACATCTGGATACTGTAAGTAGTAAGCACTAAGCAAGCCAACCTGAAAATCAGAAATAAGAGATATAGTGAAATAGAATGATGCAAATTGCAAAAGTTCATTAAAAGAGGTTAAAGAACATCACATTCAAGCATGTGATAACACAAAGACATACAAGTGTTGCTCAACCTTTGCTCTCGCCTCTCAGTATTAGTCAATCACACTCGCACCTAAGTCATCCTTACAAGTATTGTCCATTAGAAAAGCTGGGGTGATGTGTGAGAGGTCAAACATCTGGATTGCGTGAAAAAGATGAACATTTAGCATAGATCTCATTGACTTTTTTGAAGTCCTTCATGTCAGCCAACCTGGAAGAAATGAATGATATTAACCTAATCGTCTAGCCAGCACTCAAATACAAGCTTTAAATTATTGTGGGATTTGACAATGAACCCTATGGAGGTTTGTGGAACTGGCAATGAACAGTGACAATGATTAAGTTACTCTAGAAGGATGTGAAACTAAAAATTGAAAAGAAAAAAATACCAACAAACATACTTGAAGAACACAAGAAGAAATGTAAAACCCTGCATGCAGATAAGGAAGAAGTAAAAAAATACACTAGGTAAAATAATAACAATAATAACCCAAACCTAATGTCTTGGCATTTCTTGTACTTCATAATTTTCATGCATACCTTGATATCCCTCCTAGTCCCACATCAACATGCCTACTATTAACTAACTTAACCCCAAACGATCTAGGAATAATGCTATTTGTATAACCTGCACAGAATTAATAGAGAACTCACTTGGACATTGCAAGTAACATGAACTTGACTTTACCAATTATCCTTTATTAGTCAGTAACAAATGCAGAACCCTAGCCACACCACCTCTGCCAAATGCAGAACCTCAGCAACATAATTGCAATCTCAAATAATTCGAAAAAGTAAGTAGAAATTCAAACCCAATCCAAGTGAGAAACCACAATCAATTAAGATGCAAAATACAAGCAATCAGAAGCACCAAATGCAAGCAATGAGAATACAAGCTCAAAAGGTGAGCAAACTAAGTGAGTTTTCTATCAAAATCGAGCAAATAATCAAGATTCAAGCTCCAAAGGTGCCATAGCAGCCGATATTATTGTTTAAAGATAAAAAAAACATAATAAATAAGTAGAAAAAGCAAAATCGAACCTACATTTGTCAAATCCTTCTCCTTCAGAACCTTTTCTTAAAACGATTGATGACCTTTAATTTTTTTTCATGGTCGACAACCTCTGCGAGTTTACTATGACTTTGCTTAGAAAACGATTAATGCAGAAAACAAAGCACTCATGATTGCAAAAAAAGATAGCACACACCATCAAGAGTAATGAAATTTTACCCACCAAACATGAAATTTCCCACAAAGTCTCTGCAGAAATCCCTAATTCAAAAAGCTTGACTCAAACAAACAACAATTCACCTCATAATCATAAAAAGAACAAAATAATAATAAAGAGGAAAGTGAGTTGCGCTATGAAGCTTATATTGAGAAGAGAAGATCGCACCGTCAAAATCCAAAGTGCAAGCTCAATTTAGACGCGAAGTCATAGCCATTGAACCCAGAGAAAAACCAAATCTCATGTGCCACAAAATCAGATCTGAAAATCAAAATTCAAAAACAATATATAGAAATATAAGATATAAAATCTGAATCAAAAGGTAGGGATCAGAGAAATTACAGCAGAGAGAATAGAAGATCTAATATAGAAAGCTCCAAAGCGTGGAAAGTCGAAGAAGCTTGGGAGAAGAGAGCTTCAGAAATGCGAGAGTGAGAGAGGAGCAAGAGAGCAAGCCGAGAAGTGAGAAGGGGAATTCCTCATTCGAAGTGTAATTATCCGAAGGAAATAAAAAAAATTGCAAAATGCGTTAATTATTGTTTTTACAGTGGCCATTGATATCAATTGTCGGTATATAATAAGTTATTATTGGCAAATATTTATTAGCCACAAAGTCTTTAGTTTAATCAATAAACTAATGGCCATAACAGTATGGCCACTATTTAATTGCCGCTAAAAATCGTTTTTGTTGTAGTGACATGGATGATATCTACTCACATATGTCTACAGTACTACATGCATTTCAATTTCATATACATTATATCTAACCTCACTTATATAAAAAAAATGCAGCGTATCACCTAAGGTTAAATCTGGATATGCAATTATCAAAATAAAATCTGGATATGCAAAAAGGCATCATTGTAAACACGAGGTCTCATGCAAAAAGGCCTTTTCAAATATTATTAAATTTTGAATTTGGGTCAAAGGCACAACCTGGCCTAACACTTCTTACCCCTATTACCAAAAAAAAAAAAACCTGGCCTAACACCATTCAATCATAAGCTATATCATGTGGAGCCACTCTTCTTTTTACAAAAAGAAAAATGCTATATGCATCACTTGGATTAACGTCTTTCACTTGATAAAAAAAAATATATAATTAAAATTTGAGGTGGTTGTCAAATGACAAAAATCACCACCCAATTTTAATAAAAAAAATTAAAACAACAACAATTTGGTAAATTATTTGAAAATTGACCTTAGTTTGGTCAAAAAGTCAATTATGTATGCACTTAAAATAATTTTTGTCAAATAGAAGGAGTACTTTTTGCAAAAATGATATTTCTAAATTAAAATTCTTATATGATTTTATACTTTATTTGCTTCAAAAGATAAAAAAAAAATATGAAAGTATATTTTAAAATATTTTTTTTATTTTTTTTATTTAAAAAAAGAAGTGATATAAAATTAATGAATAACTTTATATTTTTTATGACCAAATTGATTAGTTTCATTTCTCATATCAAAATGTTATCATATTTTCTATCAATTTGGTTTTTTTTTTTTTTTTATAGAAGACAAAAGCAGTCAACCTTTTTCATTTAGAAAATGCATAAATATATATTGGAATAGTGATGTTTAGCGGATTGGTTCAACCCACCAACCTATGGGTTTAATGAAACCCAAACCACAAAATTAGTGTTAAATTGGGTTTGTGGGTTGGGTTAGATTGAGAAACATTGTAACCTGCAAAATAAGCTGGATAGTGAGTTTATAAAATGAAAATCATCACAAATTTAATAGGCATTTGATTTTGATACCCCACTTATTACAATTCTTACCTTCCTTTCTCATTTTTTTCAAAATAAATTCCTAAAATAATCTTCTATCCTTTCACTCTATACCTCTCCCTTTCCATTTTTTATATTTACAATACGGAAACTATTGTTTTCGTAGTATATTCAATTTTTTTAATACATAGTTTCCGTAATGTATTCAAGTTTTTTTACATTACGGAAACTATAGTTTCCTTAGTATATTCAATATTTTTTAAGACATTAGTTTCCGTAATGTATACAATTTTTTACATTAGTTTTCATAATGTATTCAACTTTTTTTACATTACGAAAACTATAGTGTATAGTTTCCGTAATGTATACAATTTTTTTTAATACATATAGTTTTCATAATGTATTTAAGTTTTTTTATATTACGGAAACGTTTCTGTAATGTATTCTATAGTTTTCATAATGTATTCAAGTTTTTTTACTTATAGTTTTCGTAATGTATTCAATTTTTAATACATTACGGAAAGTTTCAATAATGTATTTAATTTTTTTTTACATTAGTTTCCGTAATGTATATAATTTTTAGTAACGTATTCAATTTTTTTACCTTAAAATAACTGAAACTAATGTATTCAATTTTTTTACATTACGGAAACTATCGTTTTTTTTACATTAGTTTTCATAATGTATTCGATTATTTTACATAATATATTCAATTTTTTTACATTATAGAAACTATTGTTTCCGTAAGGTATTTTATTTAGAATATATTAGTATCCAAATTTTGGTGCATTACGAAAAATGATAGTATAATTTGGAAAAACCTTTGAATCCTTGCGCAACATGCATGAAAAAAACGAATCCTTATACGCGTTCTCTCCAGAAAAAAATATCATTGTGTTGTGCTCGTTGTCTTATTGGTTGTGCTCCCCTCTACAGCTTTCCCGAGGTGACAATGGGTTGGGTGAGATTGAGTTGGGAGTAAGAAAATAAAATATGAGGAGAGAGAAAAAAAGAAATAGAGGGGGAGGGAGGAGTTTGATCACAAGTAGGAAACCTAAGGCATTTGCTTTTAAAATGAGGAGGGGGTAAGAATAATAAATAATGGGGCATGAAAAGCAAATACCGAAAGTTAATTGTGGAAAAAGGAGTTAGTATAAGGTGAAAAGATAGAAGGTTATTTTAGGAATATATTTGATAACAAATGAGAAGAAAAGATAAGAATTATAATAAATGGGATATCAAATACAAATGTCAATTTAATATTGAAAATGTCAATCTCACCACTTTTTCCACACCACCTTTTTACACCTAAATCATAAGTATCTATCACCTACCTATTGTTGTTTCCAGAACATAAATGATTTGATCAGCGGTTATAAAGTAAGTTTAAAAAAAGTAAAAAGAGAAATGGTGTGAGAATACCATTGTCGATTATAGAACAATGATTCTTTCATATTTTTTTTTCCTGCTAAAATATCATTTTGATCCTTAATTTATTTTTTAGTTTTAATTTGGTCTTTTAACTTTTAAAAGTTTCAATTTGGTCCCTTAACTTGTCCCTGTTAACACAAGTTAGTCATCTCTGTCAATGACATAAACATATGAGTTTCAAATTGATCCTTTAAATTGATAACAAGTTTCAAATTGATCCCTTAACTTTTAAATGAGTTTCAAATTGTTCCCTTAACTTTTAAATGAGTTTCAAATTGTTCCCTTAACTTTTAAATGAGTTTCAAATTGATCCTTTAAATTATTAATATGTATGACACTTTCGTCATTTTTGCTTATGTCATTGACTGAAGGGACTAACTTGGGTTCATAAAGATAAATTAAGGGATCAAATTGAAACTTTTAAAAGTTAAGAGACCAAATTGAAATTAAAAAATAAGTTATGAGATCCAAATGATATTTTAGCCTTTTTTTTTTTTTTTTCCACACCTCTTTTTAGCTTTTTTTATAATCATTGATAAAAAGACATTTGCTTTGAAAACTACACCGAATAGATAATTAATAGTTATAAAGTAGGTGTAAAAAGAGTGTGAAAAAAGGGGTGTGGGATTATCATTACTCAAATTGTTCTGCAAGGATGACATTTCATGTTGCTTTCCCTTGAATTTCCTGTAGTTTCGAAAGTTTAGGTATTGCATTTTAGGCACATTGAAAATGTGTCCAACAATTTAATTAGAGATATGAATCACTTGAATGGCAAAAAAAAGTATTTTAAGAAAATTAACAATGAAGTAAACAATATACTAACCCAGAAGTCATTCTTTCTGCCAACAGCAATGACTATTTGAACCCATCTCATGCATTGGCAATACTTATTCTATATAGCATTACATATTTACATAGGAAAGAAGATAACATTGTAGCAATCCATACATACATCATTTTTAGGTCAATGCACATAGATAAAGTAACACATAAAACAAAGCAGCCAAAAGCCAAAGATTTGGTTAAGACTTAGCATGCTCCAACTCTCTTGCCATCCACAAGCCGCTTCCAGTATTTGGCAATCTCTGCCTGAGTCTCTATAACACTCTTTTTAACCTTCTCACTTGTCTCATTAGTGATAGCAGTGACATGGGCAGCTTTGGTGGAGAGAGGGCTTGGAAATGTGTCCAAGAGTTTCACAACTTTCTCTATGTCAGAAACAAGTCTCTCAGCCAAGCTGCGGCTGAAATCTTCCCTAATCACCACACGAAGTACAGCAATGTGTTGTGCATCCGGTGGCATTGTGTAGGCTGGAACTATCCACCCAAATTTTCTCAGATGGTCTGCTACCTCAAACACTGTATGTTGGATACCGTCTTTCAAAGAGAAAGCTACTAGTGGCACACCTATATCCTTGGAGAGAATGTTAAACCATCCTAGTTTCTCAATTCCTTCCTTCAGAACTCTTGCATTCTCCAAGCAATTTTCCATGATATTTTTATAACCCTTATGTTTACAAGATCAGAAAAAAATCAAATGTATAAGAAAAATATAGCAGTGAAGTACCAAATTAAATTGAAGTGTATGACCATTTGTAATATATACACAATGAAGCAAACATGTATGCAGTTATGTTTATGATATTGTTTATATCATGCATCATGCAGTTGTTATTTCTAAATTTTGGTTGAACAGTCAGATTGGGGTAACTTTTTGATGAATTTTGAAAGTAATCAAGTACTGTCGTCTAGGACATTTTCATTAGAATTTGAGAAAATGGAGAAACAACCTAGAAAATTGATACATCGGTATATTAATGATAAGAATATTTATGTCGGTTTACCCTTTGAGTGCTAGCCTTTTGGACTAATGCTTTCATTCATGTCAATGGCTGCAACTTTGATGAAAATCATTATTGTCATGAAGGTCATGTTATCAATTTTTAGACAAGTTGCTCAATTCGTTTTCTTAACTATTGGACTGGGTAATATACTGCTGTAATTTTGCCTTGCCTTTCTTCTATCATGGCAGTATGGGAAGCCAAATCCCATATATCATATAGCCATAATTGAAATATTTTGGCTACATTAATATGTAAATTCCATATAAAAATAATTTACAAAAAAAAAAAAAGAAAAAAAAAGGATTTAATTATAATACACTATCGGTGTAAAGATTTTTTACATTGTCAACCAATCATAAATCGCCACATCATGAAGAATGCTTGACTCACTATAACTACCTTAAAAGTCACACACTGGGTGATGTGTAATCGGTTGACACTGTAAATAAAAAATGGTGTATCAAAGTTAGACCCAAAGAAATCTCTATTTTTTCTTGAAGAAGTAGTTTTCTCTATCTTCATTAAACTAAAATAAACCAAGTAGCGTATAGTTAAGATTCAGCATGAAGATGATAACATAATTACCTCAAAGCCAAGCCGTATAAATTGGTAATATTGAGCAATAATTTGACTAGATCCTGTCAAAAGAAATATAAAGACACAGGAAGAGTAAAAAAAACAGAATATTTTGTTAAAACATTCAGATGATTGCAATAGAAACAAAGTTGCACAATAGTGATTTATGAGCATTTTTCTTGTCGGGGAAATTCTTACCAATTCATTTCCCAATGCTAATTACATGAATCTACATGTTTAAGAATTAGATCAGTTCACTCAATCATTTATCACGTGTGTGATCCAGACAAATTTGATGGGGTTAAACACAATTTCTTCTGCAAGAACATATCCTTCAGTATGTTTAATATATAATCCAAGGCATTTCCATAAGCCTATACAGCATGTTGGTGAATTCCATGTCTGTATTATAACACTATGGATGCCTCCTTCTTTGCAATTGGAAACAATCCTATGGAACTGTTGTACTCTGTGAATGACTAATGAATTAAAAAACATTATCCACTGCACAACATGACTCTCTCAAACACAGTTTTCCTCACAAAAATAGTTCGCAACCAATTGTGTTCCAATAATACGTTGGAAATCTAGCAATTACTTGCAGACGTTTCATAAAATCTACACATTTCAGGTGGCACTTAGGGAGACTCAAAATTGTAAAGTAAAAAATTCTACAATTTTCAACAAAACAATTCTTTCTTCAGATAGGAGGGCATTATTCAATTTCAGTCAGACATAACTCACCACTCTAAGCTGAGACAAGAGTGTTTCTGCTCAAATAAAAGGTTTTCGTGGATTCTATAGAGACAGAGGTGGAGAGAGAGATATTTTGAATATTGAAAATAGCCTTTAGTTGTGTTTTGAGCTGAATACTTCAACAGTGAAATTGAAACATAGACTAACAAGGCCTAAACAGCCTACAGATACACAGATATGCATAACACATCAACGGCATGCATCAACTCATATATTACCTTTGGAGAAATTGAGGGTGAAAGTGGGTTGATCAGATCCAAGATAATTTATGTGAAAAACAAGATCATCTGGCAAGTCATATTTACTCCTCCAGACAACCCAACCAACACCAGGATAGACAAGACCATACTTGTGACCACTAACATTGATGCTCCTCACTAGCGGCAAGCGGAAATCCCACTCCAAATCAGGGTAGAGAAATGGAGCAACAAAGCCCCCACTGGCAGCATCAACATGAATTGGGGTATTCCACCCTGTCTCCTTGTTCTTTTCAGTAAGAAGTTCATTGAGAAGCTTCACATCCTCAAACTCTCCAGTCAGAGTTGACCCCAAAATGGCTGCAACACAGATGGTGTTCTCATCCACCATTTCAACTGCTTTCACAGGGTCCATCACATAGTATCCCTCTTTGAGTTTCACTTCCTTCAGCTCAACCTCCAAGTACCTTGCAAATTTTTCCCAACAAACCTGTGTTTCATATTCAAAGAACATTAAACATTAATGTGCAAAGGCCCCAAAACTTGGCACACCAATCACTTAAAGCAATCTGAATCTACTATATCTCAAAATTAATATACAAGTACCCGTTTCCTATATGACATGAGCATGCAGTTAATACAAATTAAAAGTCGTTTAACATTTGATAGCATTAATAAACACAATTTGAGACCCACCTGCACATTAGCCCCAGTAACTATGTTTGGCTTATCGTATGGTTTGCCTTCTGATTTTCTCTGTGTCTGCCATTTCCTTTTAAAAGCTAGACCTGCTAACATTATAGCCTCTGATGACCCCACAGTTCCCACACCTACTGCAGCCTCATCTTCGCCAATAGGAGCATGGAATAAGTGTGCTATCATATTAACACACCGGTTCTGCAGAATTGAACCAATGGTACTAGTCAGTTTCTCATTTTTAAAATTTAACAGAAATTAGTCACAAAATGATCCACATATAATATCATTGGTCAAACTTTACTAGTGCACTTCAGATACAAAATATAGTTATGCAATGATTTTTTAATTACACTAATCTACTCCGAATCTTCATCTGACCTCATAACACCTAAGATATAAGAAGTTACCATCAGAAATACCAAATTTTGAGAGAAAAATGTCATAAAAATCAGCAGTATCTTGTGTAAAGTACTTCACTTATAATTTCCCTTTACCCAAAAGGAAACTTAAGGAGAGAAAGATAATTTTAGCAAAGAAGATAGGAAAGAAGAAATATGTGCCATACAACAAAATAAAATAATAACAAAACTGTGTTTGGAATTGAATTAGTCGGAAAAATAGATTATTTCAATAATTAATTATTGTTACAAGGTTGTATAAACAATTACTTTTATGAAAAACAACAAAAAAGTTGTTGCAGCTTTCAACCCATCTAAACATGCACTAACACCATTATGCAATAACTTAAAAAATTAAACATACTTCAAACATTTTATTTTTAAGGAACAAAATCAGACACAGCTGCAAAGACCCCCAAAATTTCAATTTATTCAAAGATGTCATAGACCTGGAGCTCAGTGGTGACAGGGTACTCATCCATGTCAACATAGTTCTTGTTAAGGGAGTCCATGATGAGCTTGTCACACTCAGGCTCCATCCAAGTGGTCACAAAGGAGGCCAAGTTGAGCCTCGGTGCACCATCCAGCATCAACTCATCGTTTATTATCTGATACGCTGCATCCTTTGGTATGGACTTTCCTGGCATCTTGAACCTGCATCATAATAATACAACATTAATTTCCACCACAACCTCATCATATCACAACAGAGAATTAATCAACAACTAAAGTGTTAAGTTCTAAGAAAAAGGGGAACTTACTTGGGAACAGGATCACGCACATATCTTGAAGCAAAAGTGCAGTTTAAGCTCTGTCCTTGTTCTTCTGTGTCTTTGACAATGGATGTAATCACCATTTTTGGATGGTTTCTTCTGTGCCAACAACTGTGAGAGAAGATAATGATCCAAAGAGTGAAAACTGAAACTCTTATCTTAACTATGAAGTGAAAGTATCACTATTTAGTATATGGGAATTTTCTCTTTTCTTTTTATTTTTTTACTATGTATGTACACATACCTTTATCTCGAAGGATTTTTAGTGTTTAGAGTAATGAGGAGAATTGAGAAGTAGCACTTTCACTTTGAGGTGAATAGACAAGTGGTGAGCACTGTGGATCGGGTATCATCTTAACACGTATAAAAGGGAGGGACACGCATGGTGAGTTGGTGACGACAGGAGAGCACTCGATAGCATGTTTTCAAATTAAGATCGGGAGTAATTCTATAAGATCGAGAGTAATTCTATAGTCCCCGAAAATATGAAGGGTTCGGATAATAGTTAAATTATGAAAAAAATTTTTAGTTAAATTAGTTTTTGTCGGCATCTCATACAGGGATCAATTTAACTAATGAAATTAATATTGAGGGACTTATTTGACTAATAAAATTAATAGTGAGAGAATTTTTTATAATTTAACTCTTTTCAGGGAGTGGAATGACAGCGCCTCACACTTTCAAAGATCAAAATGATGATTTAATCAAAGATTGAGGGTGACAATTTTAACCCGAGTCCGAGATCTCATAGAGACTGTCCCATTCACGGGCGGGAACTTTTTTCGGCAGGGATGAGGGAGAAACTCTCGAAAGCAATTTGGGGATAGGGACGGGATCATACGACTCGTCCCGCGGGGTCCTCATACTCGAGAACATTATAGAAATACCCTCTATAGATATAAATATGATAGGGATGGGATCATACTCCTCGTCCCGCCGGGTCTTCATCCTCGAGAACATTATAGAAATATCCTCTATAGATATAAATATAAATTTATTATATATATATATATAATTTTATTAAATTAATAAAAGAAATCTAAAGTAAAATCCCTTTACAAATGGCAAGTTGTAGCCTTAGATATGATGCCCAAATCCATCA
This sequence comes from Ammopiptanthus mongolicus, assembly GCA_039655645.1. Taxonomy (NCBI): domain Eukaryota; kingdom Viridiplantae; phylum Streptophyta; class Magnoliopsida; order Fabales; family Fabaceae; genus Ammopiptanthus; species Ammopiptanthus mongolicus. Next base: position 83,863,351 of record CM077349.1, on the reverse strand, counting down.
TTTTATTAAAGTAAATTCATTCACATATCTTTTTTCAAATTCTTGAAAACAGACTCGAATGCTACAACCCACAACCCCATGGCCGCGACACTGAAGCTTGTTATACCCACATTGACACCTACATCTACCACAAACTCATCTCTTCCCTTATTTTTCGCCTTCTCTAGAACCTCCTAGACAGTGATTGAGATGTCAAGTTTGCGAAAGGCATTTTTGTGGAGCTTGTCAGGTAGGGTTTCGAAATCCAAAAATAAGTGTAGAAAGGAGTATCGAACACTTTCCACGACGTTGGCAACAACAAGGTGAGGTTAAGGGGATTTAATGTAATCTAAAGGGAATTACAGATATTGATACAAGGAAGTTAGGGTTTGAGTTTGAACTAGTTGTCTTTTCAAGGTCCCTGCGGCGATCCGTGGGGAGGTGGGGAACGGGGATGAGGGAGAAATACTCCCCATGGCTAGGATTGGAGACAGGGACGGAGCAGAAAATATGGGACAAGGACATGATACTTTTTGACGTGCCTTGCCTCGTTGATATCCCTAATTAAGATAGTATAGATACGGATGTAATATTATGGATGGCATCCTAGGTGGATGACCATCTCAACCTTACCCAAGAAAGATGATATCAAGAATATTCCATCTAACTTCACAATCTACTAACATTAACCCTAGTTCATGGACCTAATTACAAATTATTTATAAGTTTAGGAACCGGATCACAGACGTTTAAAATATAAGGATCCAATATCAAATTATTTATAAATTTAGAGATTCAGTTACAAATTTTTAAATATCGAAAACTATTAGAAAATTATCAAATAATGCAAAGACCCACCGGGTAATTACACCTTTATATTATAATAACGCTAGTATAGTTGTACTTCCAAAATAAGTGATGTGAATATATGAAATGTAAGCTCATAATAAGTGCAGCTAAGATCTTTCTTTGCCTTGTGCGTAAGCTGGTCTCATCTTAAAAGTCAGCAGCCCTTATTAGTAGTGACAGTCAATTCCTCTCTTCTAGCAGATCAATTTCTGAAAACTCAGAAAGAATAGTACACATGAAGTATCTCAGACAAAGAAAAGAAGAAGATACAGAGAAGGAGAAATAGAGAAGAATCTCATTACAATCAGCCTACCCATATTCCCCTTTCACTCCTACTCTTATACTCACCATATCACACATAATCGGTGAGCCTACAATTCGTTACTCTCGCTCTGGTGCTTCTCCTCGCGCCCGCGTTATCCGGATCTGTAACAAATTCTGATTCCCTTTGATGCTCTCTAGACTCTTCTCTTGGTGACTCAGCTTCTATTGCTGATTTATCTTCAACTGCTGACTCAGCAATCCTTTGACTCATTACAGTCAATTCCTCTCTCCTCACGTCAGATGACAAATAACACCAATACCTCAAAACATAGGAATCGGATTCTCTACTGCAGAGACTCTCCAGCCACTCTCCAGCAATCAGATCTGGACCGTCCATTCAAATCTAACGGTCCATAAAAATCAGACAATTATAATATTTAAAAAATTAAATAAAAGTTAAAAAACCCAAATTAGAACTTCTCTCTCCCAATGATGTAGCACTGTAGCCCGTCCCTATATTCACCCCCTCCTGCAACCTGGTTCACTACCGCCATTATTGATCATGTGCATGTGTCACACTTGCTTGCAAATAGTACTTGTCCACGTTTTGGTTCAGCATATTGTAGAAATCGACCTAAAACTGTTTTCTTCCATGGTTTTGTAAAAAAAAAAAATCAATACAACAATATTGAGAGGATGAATGGTGCACAATAATAGAAGAGGAAGACAACCATTTTTGGCTGAAATTGTTGATTTAGATTGGTTTCTTGTGCTATATGTTGGAGCTAAAGCAAATTTAACAGTACATGATGCAAGGCGGGAGTTTACTTGAAGGCTGGCTGTGAGTACGACGGTGCAAGGCGGTGGCAGGTTATGTGATTGCCATAAACGGCGCGGCGGGGGTTGGCGGCGACGGCGCTGCATCTGCGGCGGAGATGGGAGAGAGACAGTGACGTCAAGGGGTGGCTGACCATAAACGCCGGCATCTTACCTCCACGATGGCGGGCTGACGGTGATGAGAGAGCGGCGAATGGTGTTTGACGGTGGTAAAAAAAAGATACCACGATAGAATGCTCCAAATCAGTTTTTTTTTTTTAAAAAAACTTGTTTGAATTGTTTAATGTTTAAAAATTCTTAATTCTTTGGACCGTTAGATCTCTGTGTACGGTCCAGATCTGTTGTTGCTGGAGAGGGGATGCAGACACAGGGCAGGAAAGAATCCAAACTCCAAAACATATATCCCTCCCTGCAAAATTCTCCTTTCAATTTCCGTCTTACCTCATTGCTTCTTCCACTGAGAACAACAACAACAACCACAGTTATTAAAGACAAAACCTTTTCCTATGTTCCAAACCATATACCACACCATCTCCCAATGCCTCAACTCAACCACTGTCTCTCTCTTTCAGGCACGACAAGCCCATTCACACTTCCTCAAACTTGGTCTCTTTTCCGATACCCACCTCACCTCAAGGCTCCTTTCTCTCTATTCCAACAACCTATGCTTCCCCGAATTCAACCACATACTTCATTCTCTCCCACAACCCACCTTGTTCACTTTCTCCACTATCATAAACTCCTTTTCAAGATCCTACCAATTCGATCAAGTTCTCCGTGTTTTCTCTCTTATGGGTTCTCATGATCTGGTCCCAGATGGGTTTCTTCTTCCCAGTGCTATCAAGGCTTGTGCTGCTTTGCAAGCCTTGAAACCAGGGAAACAGGTTCATGCCTTTGCTTCTGTATCTGGGTGTGTCTCAGATTCTATTGTGATGTCTTCTTTGGTGCATATGTACTTGAAATGTGACCAGACTGTGGATGCACATAAACTGTTTGATACAATGCCTGACAGGGATGTGGTTGTTTGGAGTGCTATGATCGCGAGTTACTCGCGCCGGGGGCTTGTTGATAAGGCAAAAGAACTCTTTTCTGAGATGAGAAATGAGGGTGTCGAACCGAATTTGGTGTCGTGGAATGGTATGATTGCTGGGTTCAATAACAATGGATCACATGTTGAGGCGGTGATGTTATTTCAAATGATGTTATCTGAAGGCTTTTGGCCTGAAGGGGTTGCTGTCTCTTGTGTTCTTCCTGCTATAGGGCACTTGGAGGATGCAGTAATGGGTACCCAGGTTCATAGTTATGTGATCAAGCAGGGCCTGGGATCAGACAAGTTTGTGATCAATTCACTTCTTGACATGTATGGAAAATGTGGTTGTGCATCTGAGATGTCTCAGGTGTTTGATGAAGTGGATCAAACGGACATATGTTATTTAAATGCTTATCTTACCGGTTTGTCGCGTAACGGTCTAGTTGACACTGCATTGGAGGTGTTCAAGCAGTTTAAGGACCAAGGAATGGAATTGAATGTAGTGACATGGACATCAATAATAGCCAGCTGCTCCCAGAATGGGAAAGACCTGGAAGCTTTAGAGTTTTTTAGAGAAATGCAGACTGATGGTGTGGAGCCTAATGCTGTAACAATCCCAAGCTTGATTCCTGCTTGTGGAAATATTTCAGCATTAACGCATGGAAAGGAAATCCATTGCTTTTCTCTCAGAAAGGGGTTTTTTGGTGATATTTATGTAGGTAGTTCGTTAATAGATATGTATGCCAAGTGTGGAAGAATCCAATTATCTCGGCGTTGTTTTGATATAATGTCAGCCCTAAATTTGGTTTCTTGGAATGCAATTATGAGTGGATATGCAATGCACGGAAAGGCAAAGGAAACGATCGAGATGTTTCATATGATGCAGCAGAGTGGCCAGAAGCCTGACTCGATTACCTTTACATGTGTGTTATCTGCATGCACCCAAAATGGCTTAACTGAAGAGGGATGGCATTATTTTAATAGCATGTCCAAAGAACATGGCGTTGAAGCTAAAATGGAACATTATGCTTGCATGGTGACACTTCTCAGTCGTGTAGGAAAACTCGAAGAAGCTTATTCTATCATCAAGGAAATGCCATTTGAACCTGATGCTTGTATTTGGGGAGCCTTGCTAAGTTCTTGCAGAGTTCACCATAATTTGAGTTTAGGTGAGATTGCTGCAGAGAAGCTTTTCCTGTTAGAACCAGACAACCCCGGGAACTACATTCTTCTCTCCAATATCTATGCTTCAAAGGGCATGTGGGATGAAGTAAATAGAATTCGTGATGTGATGAAGAGTAAGGGATTGAGGAAAAATCCTGGCTACAGTTGGATTGAGGTCGGACGCAAAGTACACATGCTTCTTGCTGGTGATAAATCACATCCACAAATGAGAGAGATTTTGGAGAAGTTGGCTGAATTGAGCAGCAAGATGAAGAAGTCTGGTTACCTTCCCAAGACTAGTTTTGTGCTGCAAGATGTGGAGGAACAAGATAAGGAGGAGATATTGTGTGGGCACAGTGAGAAGCTGGCAGTAGTATTAGGACTACTCAACACAAGTCCAGGACAGCCTCTTCAAGTGATTAAGAACCTGAGAATCTGCGATGACTGCCATGCTGCTATAAAATTTATTAGCAGTTTGGAAGGAAGAGAAATTTTTGTAAGAGACACAAATCGTTTTCACCATTTCAAAAATGGCGTTTGCTCTTGTGGAGATTATTGGTAAATTGCTCTTGGTTGTTTGGGGACTTTTCTTCAAGAGGATTCAATTCTCTGCCATTGGTCTTACCAGTTGATCAGAAAGCAGAAGATTTATTTGCATTAACAATAATTTGATGCCATGGAGTTAATCTTCCTGAGAACAAGGATATGTGTACTTCATCTTTTGGTGACTGGCAGTTAAATAGTTCTTGGTGGCCTCGGTGGATTTCAGTTTGGTAAACCTTTCTCTTCACTCCCCTTTGTTCTTGTAATGAAGATTTATAGCAGCATGATTTAGAAAATTTAGAGTGGAGACAACTTGCAAGTCTGGACATGTGGGTAGAAAAATTGAGGAACTTTGATATTTATTACTTATCTAATTCGATTATTTTCTTTAGGACTGATATGGAGCATTTTCTAGTATTATTATGATTTGAAGCTTTTTATCAGTTGAGAGTAAACTTGGGTAACTGTGAAGCTGTTGAAATGGCATTGTTGATGGCATCAATATACATGGCCGAAAAAATTCACTGTGAACTCGGTTCTCTTCTTCCTTTGACATGGACTCGCCTCTGTCCTTTTCAAAGCCATAGTTTTGATCAGCATGATTGAGGGAACAGGGTGATGAGGAAGAATTCCAACAAAACCGTATATTGATTCATTGAATTGCCAAACTACCTGCTTTTTGGCTCTTTCCAACAATCATTTTGTGGCTAATAGAATAGGTAAATTCTAGGATGTTTTGCAGGGTACTCATGGCCCGAGTCTGTAGATTATCCTTTGCAAGGATATGTAAGCCCATGTTGGTGATAGATACCTGATTTTGCATCAACCAGTGAATTCAAAGACGCGTCATTCTGAGATACTGCACCTTGTAAGCTGAGTCTTCACAGTTCACAGCCTAATTTTTTCTGTGGGGCTGAGCATGTGTTTCATCTGTTACAATTGTGTGAACTTCTAAAAGTGATTTTTAAATAGTATAAAAAAATTAATTTTTGTAGAGATTTTTATGGAAAACGAAAGTTATTTTGTACTTGAATACAATTATATAAATAGAAATGCTCACATGTACCAAAAGCTTTTCATAAATTGCAAGTAAACAAATGGACTGTGTTTTGTTTCAATTGCCCGGTGAAAAAATATCTATCATTTGAATAGATCTGTTTCTTTTATTATTTATGACGCGTGAGTTTCGAAATGGGCAGTTGAGGGCCCTGACGCGCGATTGCCGTTAAGTAATTGTGAGTAGCTTTTACAGTGGAAACGTGATTATGGTGATATCCACCGTTGTTTCAAACATATACGTTTCAAACAAATTTTGTTGCCTACTAGGTAGGAGCTCTCTTGCATAAAATACTTCTTACTTTATTTCATCTCCTGAAACTGATTTTTTAAGAAACTACTTGTTTCGACTTTTTATTAAAAACTTTTTTTTTATTTTGGTTTTTTTTTCAAATCTTATCCAAATAAGTGTGCACGTTTGATTTATTTTGATAAAAAAATGTGTTTTTGTTGCAAATTAAACACAAACAAAAAAAAAATGTTCTGGGTTTGCTATTAATTAATAGTAAGTTACATTTATGTTTTGGGACCAACATGAGAAGCATGCTGTTTCACTTTAGGGATTAGGATTGGCTGCAGTCACCGCCCCATGCAGTCACTGTAGTCATTCTAATACACACCATTAGATTTTTTATACTCATGATCATGGCCTTCGATTTATTTTAAAGAAAGTTGGAGATGGAGAGAGATAAAGAAGCCTGACTGCAGACAATCTCAATCCTTCAATTTAGAAACCTAGTGATCTAGCATTGTTGACTGTATTTTATCAAGTACGCAATAAAGATAAGGAAAATTAGGTTAAGCATCTTATAGGTTAAGAGCACTTAAAAGAATCCTTTGTTTTTTTTTTAAGTTGTTTTTTTTTTTGGTGGTCTTTGTAAGTTAGTTTTCTATCTTTTATTTTTTTTATCATTTGGTTTATGTTCTTGTCTGGTCCAATAAGTGGCCAAATATCATACTAAGTTACAAAAGTGGACTAAGGGGTAGTCGAGATGTCTTCTTGCTATTGGTTAGAGTGAGCCTTCGTTTGATTCAGGTAGGGTATCCCTGAAGGTGAGGTTGAACTGACTGGTGGTCAGCTCCCTGGTTCACTGGTCAGTTACGACCTCAGATCCATCGTTTGTCCCTCTGAGCTTCATTCTCCAGCCTTGAATTCCCCTGGATTGTGTGTTCGGCGGGTGGCTTCTGTGATCAGCTACAACCCTTCCCTTGCTAGAGGTGCCGGAACACACAATGGAAGGGAGAACGAAGACACTTTTATGCCTAAGTAAGCACGATGTTCAACAGGATTATATAGAAAGCATGTAGATAGAGAGTTCGAGTTCTCACAGGATGCCCTGTATTATATTACTCCCTAGTATTTATAGAGGGAGGAGCTCCCTTGTGCAACTTGGACGATGCGGGGACAAAGTCTGGGAGGTGCAGGCTGCGGGGGGCGCCTCTGCTTTGTCGGTTCGTATGCAGTATTAGGAGCCGTTAACTACTGTAGTGGGATGCCGAGGGATACGTGTCATATACACATCGACCAAACGACTTCCGTGTCGGAAGGCACGCAATTGTCCTTCTGGTCGAGTGTACCGGATAAGCAAGCTCCTACATGGTCACATCGAGCTGGGCTGCAATTCCTGTCTTTAGGCTGTGACTTCATGGGCCTCTTCTTGTCAGGGCCCAATGTCGATCATATCCAGAATTGTTTCATATCTTACTAATCATCATTTAATATGGTCTTATGTCACAATTTCGCTACAAATCCCAATAGGAGGGATAACATCTCACCAACAGTGATGTTGTGGCAATGATGTAAGTATGACATGACAATTACTATTATCAGTTAGTGTGTGTTTGGAAACACAGTGGATACCATTAGAAACACTTCTCCATCATGAAAGCTAGTCACAATAGCTTCTGACAAAAGCACATCAAGGCACTCAACCAGAGATTTCCAAACACACTTAATGACATGTTATCACTTTTGCCGGGGGTAACAAAGCCATGATAAAGGAACACACAATTTATAAGATAAAAGACTAAATTAACAAAAAAAATATATATATAAGAGATCAAATTAAAAAATAAAGATAAGTAAATGAAATACTTATTTTGTCTTTAGATTTTTATTTATTTACTTCTAATGATCATGAGATTTATGAAAAGATCCTAATTTCTAGCTTGATTAGAAATTTTTTAACATTGAGGATCCAATTGAAAATAATGACATGTATAGAGATTACATAATTTTTTACATAATAAGTAAATTAAAAAAATGTCACTTAAAGCATCTTTAATGAGAGTTAGTTAACTAGTTTTAAGAAAAGAAATGTACTTAGGGTACTGGTTAAAGAATTAAAAATGCAATTTTTTATACAAAAAATAATGTAATCAATGTATTGAGAAGTAAAGTTTTTAGTTTTCCAATAAAACATTATCTTTTTTTTTTATTCGTTAATCAGTGCCCTAAAGTTTGCAAGACCCTTTAATAAATAAGAACGAGTTCTTATTATGTAGCACCATTGAAGCATAATGATGTGTCGTCCAGATGCAAGAATAGTTGTTTCTTTTCTATAAGCAATTGACTCTTATAAAAACACCCGATAAGAATTTAAGTTGAAACAAAAATAAAATGTAAATAAAGATGTGAGGTAACTTGTGAACCCATTTTGTGAACTTTTTAGAGTTATACCATTAGAGTAAAAAGTTGCTTAAAGAAATATAAAATAAAAAAATGATGATATAATATGATAAGACCCATAAAAAAAAGAGTCGGACAACTCCTATAATTTAGAGTATTGGAGATGCTTTTACAAAGATTAAAAACTATTTCAATATACTTAATACTACTCAGGCCTGCCAACGACTCAGTGCAATTGATATAAATTTCTTTCTTTTTCTTAAAAGAAATTGACAGCGTTAAGCTATTAGAGGGAGAAAAATTGCAAAGGTGCAAAACTGATAGGTTCTAGGTAATGAGCGTCGAGTGAGTCTTCGTCAATGGGATGATGTATGAAGACATTAGATAAAATTTTGTGTTTTTCTAGGTGCATGGGTTTAAACATAAAGTATTATTATGATTGATATGTATATATTATATCATATATCATTCTAACATTTATGCTGTATTATAAGTAAATAATCAATCCTAATGCAAACTTTTGTAAACCCAAAAAAATTAATCTGTAAAACATGGGATCAATTCTATATTAATTCTTAATTTAAAAAAAAAAACTTCATTTTAATTAATAAAATATAAAATTCAATAAAATTATTTTTTTTTTATCGCTTAAAGGTAATCCCTAAATAGTATCAATCTAACTTAGTGTTTTTCACCAACAAACTCAAGAGAGTGGGAGCAGAATTCCTTCAACATGATGTAAGGAATTTGATTCTACATTGTATATGAAAAAAAATTTGTTAAGAAAAACAAAACTCATTCTAAAGCTTGAAAGAGATTAATGTACTTAATTTGGTTGAGGATATCCATGAGAAACTAAAATAAATTTTTTCTTTTACCCGGAATTAATGTGAAATGAATGAGGAATTAATTGGGCTGTTGGCTAGCCCTATTGTTGTACTATGTCACGTATCACACACGATGACAAGGCCAATTCCTGTTTCCTATTGTCTTTGTCTTTCCTGCCTGTCCTCACAGCACAAGTCACACTTGACTTTGTTCAAGTCTTCCCCTTCACAACCTTCTCTTTATGTCTCTATCTCTGTTCATACTTACACAATTCTCCCACTTCATTTCTCTCTACCCTTTAACTCATACACTCTCTGTCACACCCTCTTCTCTCCACTTTCCCCCCATGATCAACAAGCTCCCAGAAATGCATGCTTTAACCTGAATGAGTGCAAACTAGTTTGTGGGGTTTTCACTGGGAATTCTTCTTCAAACAGTCTAACTCTTCCTGCCTTTATTATCTCTGTTTGTTTTTCTTTATTTGATTATTACTGCTTGTTCATGGCCTTTTTCAGTAACTTAGACTCGTTTACTTTATATTTTGAACTCTTCCCCTGATTCTAACCCAATTGCAATTCCTTATAATGCTTCATCTTGTTGCTATAATATAGCATATATGTTTAAAGTTTCAAGTATGAACACAAGCACCGATGCAAGTAGAGGCAGCATAAATGGCATGAAGGACATAGATGTGTTTGTTAACTCTTCCATAGAAACTAGAGAGGCTGAATAGTACATGCATTTTAATGATTGTGTTTTTTAATTTAGGTCAATAGATGTCTAATTGGTTTCTTCTAAAGCTTCAGAGCATTTGAAATAAGGGGATTTTTTTACTTCTATTTTAAGACAAGTTCCATCTCCTAACCTTTTTGTGTCATCAGAAATTTTTTCAACATAAGGACAAGTATATCATTCTACAATTGACTCTCAGCCACATAAGAGCAGGATCTTCCTTATG
>CM077349.1:83453330-83846648 GCA_039655645.1 Ammopiptanthus mongolicus | reverse complement strand
TTTTTTTCAGAGCATTTTTTTGTATCACTCTTCTTGCATTTTTTTTGTCTGCAAATATAACTATGTTTCTATAAGTGTGTTAATTAAATATGATTAATCGCTATGTACATTAGTAGTGTCCTTACTCATGAGTCCTGAAACATAAGTGAAATAATTGTTGAGAACATCTTTTTGGCGTCCTGTTATGCCAATCCATTTCATTATCCATTATGTCTATTTTAACGCTTTATCTAGTAAATAATATTGATTTACTTCTCTATTTATTCTTATACTATACCTTTCTAAAGCTTAAAACATTATTCGTGTACATTACAATCATTTACTTCCTGTGAATTAAGTTCCTAGCTTTAGTAATTCTACTAATATAGAGCACGTACATATACGAGGAGCTACTGATTATTATACAATAAAGCATGTTCGCCTGAATGCTAAGAAACTAGCATAGTATGTCTACTGTTTTTAGTTTTTATGCCAGTTCATTGTCACATGAAACTATGAGTCACACATAATGTGCAAGTCATGGACATTATGTTTTTCATGCAGGAGAGTGCGACAAGCTGAGCGGTATAGCTGGGCCGCAACAAGGGGGGTGAATGAAGAAATCCTTCTGGAGAATTTACCAGAAGATCTTCAGCGAGACATAAGACGCCATCTCTTCAAATTTGTAAAGAAAGTATGGTCTAAAATATTTGTGACATAAATGACTAGTTATTATGTGGCTCAAATGTTAGGTGAAGTTTAAAAATCTTAGCCTCAATTCTTCTTTTAAAATTATGTTTTCTATAGGTCTCTACTTGTAATTTGCTAGAATTGAATAGAAGTTAAATGTGAAATCCATTTAGAAGGAAAAACTTTATGCATGTGAAATTAAAACAATGATACATCATACAGCCAGAGTATATTAAACAACCCTAAAAGTTGTCTACAATGATGATTTGATTTGATTTGCTTCTTTTTTTTTTTCTTGCTTTGTATCGATTTGTATGCATATCTCAGGCTCTAAAATATTTATAGGTTCGAATTTTCTCCCTGATGGATGAACCTATCTTAGATGCCATTTGTGAGAGACTAAGACGAAAGACATACATTAAAGGAAGTAGAATTTTGTGTCAAGGTGGTCTGGTAGAGAAGATGGTCTTTGTTGTGCGTGGAAAATTGGAGAGCATTGGAGAAGATGGAATTAGTGTTCCCTTATCTGAAGGGGATGCTTGTGGTGAAGAACTACTGACATGGTATCTTGAACATTCTTCTGTAAGCACAGGTATATCAATACTCGATGCAATGACAAGATGCCTGTTAAATATTTTAAAGTAGATAGAGGTCAATAGGAGTTGCAATAATCAGCAACTTGACCTCACTACAAAATGAGAAGCAACAAGATTCATCAATATGGTTTCTCTTGCAGATGGTAAAAAAGTAAGGCTTTCGGGACAGAGATTGAGTAGCAATAGGACTGTGAGGTGCTTAACAAACGTGGATGCATTTTCACTTCGAGCTGCAGACCTTGAAGAAGTCACAATCCTTTTCACAAGATTCTTGCGGAGTCCACGAGTTCAAGGAGCCCTAAGGTCATTCCTTTGCCCTGTTGTTTCTGGATTTATGGTTTTAGCATAAGCTTCTCGACCATTTTATGACTTTCTGAAATGAAAATCAATTTTATGTCTTTCATGAAGAGTGCTTTTCCATTATGTCTGTCGTTTGTCTACATTGCTTAGATTCCAATAGTTCATTTTCATTGAAGGTCTTCCTCAATTATCATATTAAGATTATGAGAATGAATTATTGATATCTAACACATCATCATTCAATCCAAATCCTTCTTTCACCTCTCCAAAAAAGAAATAAAAAAGGGAAGAGATGTCCATAGTATATATGTCGCAAGTTTGTGATTTTTACAGGTAGAATGGCCAAATTCTGTTTTCAAATCCATTGTTCTAACATAATCATTTGATAATTGTAATATGTTAGGTATGAATCACATTATTGGAGAGCCATTGCAGCAATCCGAATTCAAGTTGCATGGAGATATAGGAAGAAACGTCTAAGTCGTGCTAATACCTCGCAATCAAATCAAACATTGAAGTCATAAGTTGTACTGTATTATCTGATTAGCTATACTTTGTCATATGTTGTATTGTAATTTGTTTCAATTCGTAGTAAATCAACTTGCATGTTACAACATACAATTGTTTTTTTTTTTTTAATTAAATAATAGATAAATGCTAGCACTTTAGTTAGGTTGCTTTGCTTATAATTTAAGAGTCTTTCCTTTGTAATACAAAAGACTTCTTTTTACCATAAGAAATAGAAATTCGTATGTAAAAAATTTGAGATAGAGAGCTCCAAAGAATACGAAGGGAGGGTTAAACCCACGTTCGTTGAAGGAAGAAAATTGAATATTGTTTTCCTCAACTCTACCTCACTAATTCTGTTACAATCTAAAATTCCCAATATGTTTGCATAATGTTCAACATATGTTTACAGAAGAGCAGAGTTTTAAGTCGTGGTTGTGTTGGGACCAATACAATTGGATAATTGATCAAACTGATCCACTTTTAGAAATTATTTATTAATATAACTTTGTTTTAGCACTATTTATCAAACTAACCCACTTTTAGTCACGGGATACTTTTTATTATTTTTTTCTGAAACTGAAAAACGCTATTTTGATTAGCGTTTTCTGAAAACGCTACCGTTAGTAGCGTTTTTACCAAATTGTGTCATGTGGGACAATTTGGCTCGCTGTAAGAAAATTTAAAAATTTTACGTTTAGCGTCGGCCAAGGTTGACGCAAAAGGCCGACGCTAGAGGTGTCACCCGTCTGAAGCTGAAGATCTTCATCCGTCTGATGACTATCAGTCAGACGAGTGAAGAAATGTTCACCCGTCTGACGAGTGAAGAAATGTTCACCCATCTGATACATTTCTTCACCCGTCTGATGACTGCACCCGTCTGATGATTATCAGACGGGTGATTCAACTGTCTGATGACTGTCAGACGGATGAAGAAATGTGTTAGACGAATGAACATTTCTTCACCCATCTGATACCCATCTGATGACTATCAGACGGGTTACCCGTCTGATCTGATGAAGATCTTCAGCTTCAGACGGATGAAGAAATATATCATACAGGTGAACATTTCTTCACCGGGTGACACCTCTAGCGTCAGCCTTGGCCCACGCTAAACGTAAAATTTTTAAAAAATTTTACAGTAAACCAGATTTTGCTACGTGGTACAATTTGGTAAAAACGTTACTAACAGTAGCGTTTTCCAAAAACGCTAGTCAAAGTAGCATCTTTGTTATCAGAAAAAAATAATAAAAAATGTCAGGTTGGCAAAAAGTGGGTTAATTTAGTAAATAGTTTCAAAACAAGATTATATTAATAAATAGTTTCTAAAAGTGGATCAATTTGATCAATTACCCAATACAATTCGCAATTCGCAATCATGTACCACCGCAATCGGAATATTGTGACTGCATCATGTGTTGGGATTCACGTTTTAAAACCCATGCTTCAAGGATTAAGGTTTTGGTCTCTGTTTTTACTTTTATGATGTGCTAACATATTTACACAATGTGTCAAATTAAAATTGAAATTAAAAGGTTGCTTCTATTTAAATATATCAATAAATTCTATTTATTTCTACTAACATGTTTGGGTAGTTTCATTTTTATTTTTTGGTCAGATAATTCACTTTTGAAGATTTCTACCTCTGATTTGATGTCTTCTCACCTTTTGTATCTCAGTATCTCTCACCTTAATACAGTCTCATCATTTTAGTCCACTTTGGTGGATTCTAGCATGAAGATCATTGTTTATGGGTATATGGTAGAAACAATTTTTCCACTTGTCTCAGCCCTTAGATATAATATTATAATAATGAACGGTCCAGATTTATTAATCCAAAAAAATATTTAAAAAATGAAAAAGACTATTTTGCCCCTCACCCCATCTCATTCTCCCATTCGTCGGATCACCATGACCATCACCAACAACATCACTATCCACCGTCCACCGCCCAGATCTCTCACTCATCTCCCACGGCAAGGACATCGTCGCCGCCACCCAACTTCTCACTTCATGGACCCTGACGTCATCGAAATTCCTCCGCAGCCACTGCCGCCTTGATGCCTCATCCATCAGCTTGGAACTAAAAAGGATCAGAGAGTGCAATGGAAGTGCTTCCTATTTGGTGTTGCTTGTGAACGTCGTTGTAGCGGAGGTTGGCGGGTCTTGGTGATGGTGGTCGGTGGGGTGGGATGAAGAAGATGACAGGTGGTGGTCGGTGGGGTTGAACTCCACAGATCGCTCCAAATTCAACAAAATTGATAGCAGTTATAAATGGAAAAAACACACACAACACGCGTTAATACATGAAAATTGAAGAATCACAAAGAGATATCTTTAAAATAGATGCAACTGAGAGTGACGATTCACGATCCACTTGTCTCAGCCCTTTTGTTTAGTCGTGAAGAGAAGAGAAGCGCAAGAAAAATCAGCATTTGGAAAGAAAAAAAATGAAAGTTGCAAGGTCTGAGAGCGTGAAGAGGAAGATGACAGGTGGTTGTTGGGTGGGTGAGAAAGATGATAGGTGGGGTGGGATAAGGGTAAAAGTGGGTTTTCATATGTGAAATTGGTACCTCATCGATATACCCATAAACAATGGTCTCATGCTAGAATTTACCGTCCACTTTTCTATTTCAGCTTTTCATTTATTAATACTCATATTGCACTTTTATATATATATATAGTCACTTCCATGCCTCTCTTATTATGTCTCTCAATAAAAAATTCCTTTCACTTTCTTACTCAGAAAGCTTCATGCTAAAAAAAATAATCATATTACATAAAGCAATCACAAATAAACACTTTACCAAGAACATGTATCAGAAGTAATTTAGTCAACAAATCAGCCAAAAGACCCATGGAGTCATATGCATGGGGTTGAATTCAACACATTTCCATTTTGATATCTATTTATCTTAGAAAATTCGTCATTTTCCTCTTACTATTACTTCAAGCTTGTTGCTTGAATTTTGGCTAGTTGCCTTTTAAACCTTGCAGTAATGTGAGTCATGTGACTAAACGAATGTTGTATTCATTAAATAGTGAAAATCAGAAATATGACAATCCAACTTGTACGTGGCATTTTCTAATGCGACCAATATGAGCATGTTACATATGTTTATATGGCTGGTCAAATCAAATCTTATAAGTTACTTGTTTAGGAGAAGAACTCGCATAATGCGATGGTTTACATATAGAAAAAAAATTTATGAACATAAAAAACGAGTAATCATATGGTGTTTTTTCATTTTTTATATATTTTTTAAATACATTTATATAAAAAAGATAAATATAAGTAAGAAATAAAAATAAATATATGATGTAAAAAAGAGGTTAAAAATTTGATATTGAAACATAGTTTAATATAACTTATATGTTTTGTCTATCCGGTACCATCAATAACAAAGATGACATCAAACCGTCTCCCTTGCTCCGTCCTCACATCTAAGGTCACAATTACTTTGTTGAAGTATTCACCTTTTATAATGAATTCCCTATCATAACTGCATCACACATTTACATTTTAATAATAGATATTGTTTAAAGTTGGTTTAGTGAAAGTATAATATAAGTCGCTCGATCTCAAATCAATAATCGAGATTATTCACCGCATATAATTGCATGCTTCTATTACAGCAAGGGAATTCGGATCCCCTCTTTCTCTCTGTCCCTCTCTCTCACGTTGTTGATATTTATACATACATCTCTTCACTTTCCCACGATCAATTCAAGAATCTCCCAATAATCGAGATTATTCACCGCATATAATTGCATGCTTCTATTACAGCAAGGGAATTCGGATCCCCTCTTTCTCTCTGTCCCTCTCTCTCACGTTGTTGATATTTATACATACATCTCTTCACTTTCCCACGATCAATTCAAGAATCTCCCAATAATGCATTGAGTGCAAAATAGTGGGTGGGGTTTTCACTGGGAATTCCTCTTCATACAGGTCTTAACTCTTTCTGAGTTTGTTATCTCTGCTATTTTCCTTAACTTATTTATTGCCTTTTCAGTAACTTGGACTAAATTACATTATACTCGAGTTCTTCCACTGATTCCTAACCCAATTACGATTTCCAATTGCATTCAATGTTGAGGAGTAAATGTACTTGGTTAAAACGTCTATAAAAACCTTATATTTGGGCAAATTATAAAGTGAGAATAATTATAGGAAACATTAGGAAAATGAGAAATCTGAAGAAGGGGAGGCAAAGGCCTTATAAATAAGAAACCAAAGTGGTTATTTAAATTACGTATCAAATGTATAAACAAGAATTATTGAAATGTTGTTCAAATTCAACAGAGCAAAAACCTAAAACAACAAAATCGTCTGAATAACTGCTTAGTTAGATTAACTAATGAAAATGAATATTTAGAAGGAAAAAATGATTTGAGGGAAGAGGAATCTTGTTAGAGTAGCTTGAAATCCAATTATGCCACTGAAGACACCCAACCCAAATCACTGCCCGCTAAAGAACCATAATTGCAAACAGAAGCTCAAGATGAAGGTTCTGAAAGTGAGGGAACACATAGGATAGGAGCTACCCCCCGAGTCCTAAAATATAATACAGATGCAGGTTAACCACTGGTTTTGGTTTGATAAACGGGTCCCCTTCTTGCAAGTATCGCCAAAAATAAAATCCCCCTCATTCGCCTTTGATCTTTGAACAAAGGCGATCTACCAGTCTCCTTCTCCTCATCCATGCGTGTAGAGACAATAAACAAGTAGGAGTCAGTGCAAAAGTTGATCGCACCAATTTTATGCCCTAACGGTGTCCATTTTGGTTCTTCAGCGACCATCAAACCATATCTCCGTCGATGAATTTTAACCCTACAAACAAATTCACAAGGACTAAATTGTAAATTTCAATTCATTTCATCCAACCAGTTGCAGGTAAGTAATCCTGACCACTCATTATAATAACTAGACTCTTATACCCGTGCACGGCACGGGTTTAACTGTATATTTTGTGTGTTATATAAATATAAATAAACTAAAATAATCAAATATGAAATGTTATAATTTTAAATTATAAAAAATAAAAAAAATTGCGACATTACATTAATTAAAATAGAAATATAAAGAATGATTGCTTTAATTTTATTTGTTGAGATGATAGCAATTATTAATATTTTGTCAAAAATAAAAGCAATTATTATTATTAATATTATAATATAACAAACACATAAAAAATTATAAGGAGTGCAAAGGATTTGGGTCCATTTAAACAAATTATCGGGTTGAAGTCTTACGAATGGAAAAAATAAATATTGAGAAGCTTTACATCTTTAAATGGTTCTTCTTTGGTTGATTCATATTAGTCGGAATCCAATGTGGTTTCTGGATATCGAGGGTCTAGACTAAAAAAAATATAATATAAACTAATAACATTTTTATATAAATGATAAATTGATAATATAATATTCTGTGATAGAGGTTAGTCATTTTTTACGATTTTGGATACTTCGTACCTATAACATAATTAAAAAAACATTGAATTGTCATTGTTTGTGTTATGTTATTTATTTTATATCTGAAAAAGTTACTTCTTGTAAGCTGTATTTACTATTTTAATGGTTTCGCGCTAATTTAAATAATTAAATATTTTATTCTTTTTTAAATAATAATTTTTTATATTCAATTTCATCTTTTAAATTTTTAATTATCATTTCAAAAGATGAATGCTTTTTTTAATTTCATATTCTATTAATTCATGATTATTTTAAACTTATCTTCTTTTCGCATCATATTATTTTATTATTTCAAACATTGACTTCTTAGTGTTATTTTATTAATTTTCTTATCTGAAAATCTCATTTTTGTAAGTTGTATTTTCTATTTTATTACTTTATTGAATTTTCGTATCTGTTTTTCGTTACTTTTAAATCTTTTATTATTTTATTCTTGTTTTAAATAACAATGTTTTATATATTCAATTTCATCTTTTAATATTTTATTATCATAGTATAATGTTATTATATTTTAATATTATTTTAAGCAATGATTTTTGTCGGTAAATTTTATTATTTTTATTATTTTAAATAGTGACTTTTTTCAGTTAGTTACATCTCTCATTTATTTTAGTATTATTTTAAACAGAAAATCATTTTGCATAGTTCAATCTTTTCTTTTTCTTTTTTTGTTATTCTTACGTCCGATGATAGGACACGTGGCAAAATAGTTAATTAAATGGATATTGATTTGGGTGGAAAATGAATAGTAAAATCTGACTGAGTAAACAGTAAAAATAAATAGTGAATATAACTTTTCTTTTAGAATAAATCATCGTTTTGGTCCCAAAAAGTATGAGGCGCTATCAGTTCAGTCATTGAAAGCAGTTAAATTACAAAAAAGTCATTCAATATTAATTTCGTTAGCAAAATTAGTCTCTGACTACGTTAGTCAAGTTAATCCCTGTCAGGAACTAACGAAATTAACATTGAGGGATTAATTTGATTAATAAAATTAACATTGAGTGAATATTATTATCAGGTTTAATGAACTTTTTAATCTTTACAAATCAGGTGAGTTTTGATTTTGGTTCCTAAATTTTTTTCTTAGAATTTGATGGCTTCAAATTCAAAAAGTTTGGATTCAGTCTCTTTAGATTTCTTTTGTGAAATACTAATTTGACTAACAGAGTGTCACTTCAATACCATCATGCAGACAAAAATAACATCTTTAACGTCACATGACATTTACTAATATATATAAATATATAAATATTTTATTTTTCATTTACTATTATATCATTTATTATTATTACATTCATTTATTATTGAAGTATTTTGTTTTATTGTTATTTTTATATTATATATTTAAACGTTAGAAAAAATTTGGTTAATTAAATAAATATTTACTTTATTTATGTGTTACCTTTGTGCGGATAGTTTAGCTTCTTCTGGTATCTCTATACACGGGTTTATTTGATAGGATTTAATTCCTAATTTTATTATGAAAGACTTTTACAGAAATAGGATTGGTCTTCCTAGTTTTAGATTTTATTGACTCTTTCTTTTCATGGGTTTAGTTTAGGTGCCCCATGCTTTTGTATTTGTTATTCTTCAATTTTTTAATTCATTTTAGGTGTTCTGCAGATGATTGGTAATGCCTGAGGTGCCAACCTAGTTGAGATTTCTTGAATTATAATGATGTTTTTGCACACTTTCATATTTATTGAAAAAAAAATGTGTTATCCTTTGTATTTAAAGTTTGGATTTAACCTTCGCTACATATTATGAATAATTTGGTACGGTGAAAAAGGGAAACCTTTAGTTCATATATAGATCTTAGTGTAACATTGGTCGGTGAGGTACCTGTAAAAGTTAAATTAAATTAATAACAGAAATTTTTTAACTCTAATAACTAAGTAATATAATAATTTAAGAGTAACTCACATTGCTTAAATTCTGATACACTTCTTTGTAAACCACATTTGTAGTAGTGTTTTAATTTTGTCCTTCTTGTTCACATATGTATCTTCAGTCCACTACGAGAGGTAACCCTTGGCATTGCGACTTACAACTGTACATAGGAAAAAAATGGTCAAGGAAGATAAACTCCCACGTGTTTGAGGCATTGTCCCTGACTTTTATTTATAGTCATTGCAAAAGAAACAACAATTGAGAATTGTCTACGCTGGAATGTGAATAGAATTCTTTTATCAAAAGGCGTCAGTGACAACGCTGGAATAAAAACTCTTTGGCCACTATTGCTTCCTGAGATGACTTTTGCTTCTACAACATACTTTCCCCATTTGAGTAATTATTAGTCGAGTATCATTGCATAGTCCTGATGACTGATCTATATTTCACAACAACATAATTGGAACACCAACTTTGATTTTTAATTGATGTTTTGGTAGTTATGATATTTAATCTATGTTTGTTCGTTTTTTCTGGAGCAATAATTGTACTGGAAATAATTCCAGGAACAGGGCCAATCCACACCCAATAACTCGTACTACGTTGTCGAATATATTGGGCTATAGGGCAGGCAAATCCGGTAAGTACAATCATATAAGGAATTTATTTGTCTATATAATATTTAACAATAACACTAATTGATTATGAAATAACTATAGTAAAAAACAACTAACCAAGTGGTTTCCAATTGCCTTGTAAGCAGTTAAGGTGATTGGAAACACTCTTTCATAGTTAGGTTTCTCCATCAATGTTTTAATACCTTACTGTTGTTGTGTTTGAAGTTGGTGTGGTTGCTAAACTACAACTATCTGTAGGAATATATTAGTCATTTGAATAATGCAAAATCAAATAATCCGTATTCAATAAATTGTTTAGTATGAGAGATATAAATATGAAGGAAAAAAACAACAACAAATGCAGATTAAATGGATGGTAATAATCGCTTTTAGAAATTAGAATGCCAATAATAAGTGCTAATTAATTTAGTTCTAATAAATACTTTTACAAATTTAAATGACCTATTTATATGCTAATTTGTCATAAAGATAAATAAAGTGCAATTAAAAATGAGGATTTAAAGAAGAGATTTTTTTTTTTATGGAAATCAAGTGAATAACATATTTTTAAATAGTTTTAATCAATATATTTAAAATAATTAATAACGTATACGTTATTACTTCCTCCGGACCTATGTATAAGAAAAAAAAAAACTAAATTCACACGTATTAAGAAAGTTAGTTATATTAATTTAATTATCTTGATTTGTGTAAAAAGTAAGCTATAGTTACTAAACTATCATTTCTTGGGAGTGTATAATATTCTTGGAAGTTGTTTTTTGGGAGTATATAATGATCTTGAAAAAATAAAAAAAAACAATTAACCAAAGGGTATTTTAGAAACGCTGACATTAAATAAAGTTGATTTGATCGACTTTTGTTTATATTTGAGTCCAAAAAATTTATGTACATTTTTGCTTATATATAGATCCGGAGAGAGTATTTAATAAAGGATATTTATACTGAATATATCATCATTATAGTTTTTACTTCAACAACTCTATTCCGCAATATCACCATGAATCACATATAATATATGACATTTTGAGTTTTATATTGAGCACAAAAAAAAGGAGAGAGATGAACAAAGAAAAAGAAGAATGAAGTAAAAAATGAGAAGTGAAAGGAGGTTATAAAAGTCCTTTAATTTTGTTAGAGTTTGAAATATGGAGACTTAATCGCACTTTTAGTCCCTCAAATTTTTTAATTATGCGATTTTGGTTCTTTAAAACTTTTAATTACACTTTTCGTCTCTCAACTTTTTCAAGTGTGCGATTTTAGTCACTCAAAAAATTTAATTACATTTTTCATCCCTCAACTTTGTGAATTTATGCAAAATTAGTCCTTCTAGAGACCAAAATAAAGGGTTTCATTGTATAATTTTAAAATGTTAAGGAATAAAAATTGTAATTAAAAATACAATTAAACCAAATATTGATCGGAAGAAAAAAGAGAAAAATTATAGCACTATACATCTAAAACCTTCCTTCCGTTTTAAATGGGAAACCAAATTTTCATATGATATATAATATATAATAAGTAATAAATATAGTAATAGTCAAAAGGGTACATCCGGCGGGAATACTGTACATGTAAGTTTCAGAACTTGTAATAGAATAGAATAGATTAAGATTATAACGGTGGTATATAATATATAATAAGTAATATAAGTAATAAATATATTAATAGACAAAAGTGTTGCGGCGGGAACACTGTACATGTAAGTTTAAGAAATTATATAATAATTGATGATAATAGATAAGATAATACTGTACCTATATATTCTGAAATTATATAGTAATAGATAATATAAATAGAATTTAATTATTATATATTATCAATTTTATACTATTAATTAATCAGAAATCATAATATGAATAATTTTTAAAATAATTAAGATAAGAATTAAATAATTTAAATTATATATTTATTTCTAATTAATTGATTATATAAAAAATCGATAAATATCAATTAAATTTATATAAATAACCGTGAATAACTGTGATTTACCGGTGTCCCATACGTCTCATACTTCACTCTAGACCACTAACATTTTACCGACACGTCCTTCAAAAAAAACATTTTACCGACACTTTTAAAATCATAAAACTACGACCACATTTAAAATCATAAAACTACGACCACACATTTAAAACCGTAATCACATGCTATTTCAACAATAAGAGAGTATTCATGTCCTTAAATAATACTTCCATTAATAAAATATAAACAAATTTAATTATATTTATATATATTAAGATAATTAATTATTCATATTTAATATTATTAATTTCATGTAAAAATTTAACTTCATTACATAAATTATCCCTATTTGTTTATGGATTTAATTGGTATACACTGTCAGTGTAAAGATTTTTTACACAGATAACGAATCAGAAATTGTCCCATAAGCTAAAGTATTTGATTCATATCCTACCTTAAAATTCACACACACCATGATTTCTAATTGATCGTCAGTGTAAAAAATTTTACACTGACAATGTATAACAATTAAACTCTTTATTTATTCACATTAATTGTATTATGAAAATTTGTTTCAATTAAATATAATAAAATAAAGGACATTTTTAATATTCTATCATTAAATAAGATGCAAAAAATTAATTTTTATTTATATTTTATTACAATTTATATGTGCCAATTTTTGATTATATTTTATTACGAGGAGTACATAAATTTGCTAAAAAACCATTCAAAGAATTTAATTAAATACATGTAAGTATCTTGGGCTGAGCTCAAAAAAATTATTTTTCACTGTAAAAGTAGAAAATGATATATTTAGATAAAATTAATTAAATTGTTAAACAATTTTTTTTGTGAAATAAGTTATTTTTATATAAGTTAAAAGTTTGAAACTTATTTAAAAAATTAAATTATTTTAAAATCAATAATAATCATTTTATTTTGTTTTTATAAAATTAATTATTAAATAAATATTATTAAATTATTTTTTTTATAATTTATTATATTTTATATAAAAAAATTTTTTACTATTCAAACGAATTAAATGACCTTTACCAAAAAAAATCGTATACTTTACCAAAAAAACAACGAGTTAAATGACCATATTGCCTAATTGCCATTCTTCACAGGTGGAAGAGTCTTCCTTCGGTATCTTTCTTTCTGTCTCTTGGCTAATACGTTGTGTACAACCGAAAGTGTGGCAACGACACGTGAGCAGTCACTGTCAAGCACGTGTCCTCTCTCTACTGATGAAGGGATCTTCCGTTACCGCGTATTCTGGGAGCTTCACGCGCAAGCCGCCAATCCCACCGTCCATTCCCTCACAAGATCCAGCGATCGTACCCGTCGCCTACTCAACCGTTCCAAAATCCGCCACGCAATGATAGGGACACGTGGCGAAAAACTAACGGTCAAAACCAAAATATTATTATTTTAATCTTATCCTCAACCTCGCTCCCTCCTTCCTTCGTATATAAAATTCGCTTCACCTCCCTCCATTTTCTCTTATCAAAATCCAAATCCACTTTCAACTGTAACCACTAAAACAGAAACGAACCGCACACAACAATTAATCAAGCTCGCAAGATTTTCTCGCGTTTTCTCTGATTTTCAGATATTTTCCAGGAAAATTGTGAACAGCAGGAAAGGAAGGAAGAAAAAAAAAAAAAGAGAATAAAAATGGCGTTGAACATAACTCACCAGATCGGGAGCCTCGCCGGTACTCCGTTATCATCGGATTCCATGTCAGGAGAGTCCACCGCGACGTTGAGCGCGGCGGCGATTTGGAAATCTCCGGCGACGAATCTGCGTTGCAAGGTGATGAAGTCAGAAGCATCAGCGGCGGAAGGCCTTTCGCCACCTCTGAGCCCGTGCAGGTCGCCGGTGTTGAGCGGAATCCGTCCGGATCTGTCGGTGGCGTGCCAGGCGTTCGCGACGGAGGAGGCATCATCGGCGGCGGCGGTGGAGTATAGAGATGGAGGGAAAGGGAAGGTGAGGGGGAACGGAGTACCGGTTTACGTGATGATGCCGCTAGATAGCGTAACGGCGGGGAATACGGTGAATAGGAAGAAGGCGATGAACGTGGCGATGGCGGCGCTGAAGAGCGCGGGGGTAGAAGGGGTAATGATGGATGTGTGGTGGGGATTGGTGGAGAGAGAGTCGCCTGGCCAGTATAACTGGGGCGGTTACGCGGAGTTAATGGAAATGGCGAAGAAGAATGGCCTCAAGGTGCAGGCGGTGATGTCGTTTCATCAATGTGGCGGTAACGTCGGTGACTCTTGCACGTGAGTCTTTCTTCAATATCTTCTCTTCTTATTCTATTATTTTTTATTTATTGTTAAATTACCATTTCGTATTAAGTTTTTTTTTTTTTTACGGGATCCATTTCGTATTAAGTTGGTATGCTTATTGAATTTTAAGTTGATGAGTTGAATGGTTTTATTTTAGTTTACTTAAATTTTAAGAGTAAATAGCTAAGCCCAACTCTAAAAGATGTAAAAATTGATTTAATTCATTGTATAAATATTTGCGTGATTAGAATTAAAAAAACAAGAAGAAGAACGGATTCAAAAAAACGCCTGAAATTTGATTTTGATATATCATTGTCAAGTGATTTTGAAGAAATTTAGTACGGTTTTAAGTTATTCAGACAAAGCAATGTCTTCTTTTTTTTTGTGCTTACTGCTTAGACAAAGCAATGTTATGGATAAAATTTCCGTCACTCCTTCGAACAAAATATTTTGTTATTATTATTTTGGGAGTTTAAATAAGATTTTAGTTTTAATGATTTTTATCCATTTTACTTTTAGTCTTTTTTTTTTCATGTCTTATATGTATGCTTATTTGAGTTTTTCTGGGTACTTAGTTTAAAATTTTAATTTCTTATTTCTAAAGTATTTGTCTTACATTTTCATTTATTTGGGTTTTTTTTTTTTTTTTTTTGGTTACCATTTTTTAAATTATTAATTTTTCATTAATGAATGACTTTTTAAAATTATACTTATGAAAATATTGGTTGATATGATAATGAAACCTAAACTTTATCGGAGGAAAACTATAAGAATTCATAAAAAAAAAAAAAATTAAGAATCAAGCTGCGAGTTGTGACAAAGGATGAAGCCACGTGAAGTAGGAACTTGGGATTGGATATTATTGATAAATGTTTTTTTTCATTGATCAATAACCTACGAAACTTTACGTATTATTTTAATGTAATGTGAAAAATAAGAAAGATCATTACTATTTTTTTATACTGGAATAATAAAATGTAATTTGTGATTATTTATGATTTGGATACTTATACTCTGACTATTCTTTTTTATAAAAGAACAAGTTTGCATTTTTTTAAACTAGGAATAAAAATTATTCTAACATTTTTTATAGTTTATTATATATTATAATTGAAAATCAATGTTAAAGAGCTCGTTATAATTTTCAAAAAATGATTAAATTGTTTTTAATTTTTTATTATTAAAAGAGCCATGCTAGACCCAGTACGGCTCAGCCAGTTTTGTTTTACTTGTGGCCTCTAGTGATAAGTTCCTAAAATACACGAGAAAAGGGTGTGGTTAGCGGACGGAGAGTGGAGGCCACGTGAGGTTGGACTTCTTTGGTTTACGTCGGCATCGCTATGAAAAGTGTATTACGCGTCTACGTTTAGGCTAGTGGAACTGGACCTAAGATCTAAATTTGTTTTGTGCAGTTAGACAATATGAAATTTCATTTGGCTGAGTCCAGAATTAATTTATTCAAAAGAATTTTGATTAGCTGGGTAGTTGGAACTTGGGGTATTGCTCACATGATCATGAGCATTAGAGCACATGCCATTCACTATATACCGTAGAGACGAAACTGATAGAAGTATGATATCTTTAAATGTCCCTTGTATATGTAAAAGAGTGTTTGTTGAAAGAGGTGAGAAGAATAATTTTAACTATCTCTGTAAGCCTTTGTTTGGATTAGGAAAGAAATAAGGAAAGAAGGAGGGTAGAAAGAGTAGGAGAGAAGAGAAAATGAGTAGATTTTTAAGTTATTTGGATTAAAAGAAGTAGAAGAGAAAGAAAAGTTGAGTTTTATTATAAAGACATATTTGCTCCTAATGGCATAGTAGGAGAGAGAATGTTTGAAAAGGTTACTAAAATGAGTAGATTTTTAGGTTATTTGGATTAAAAGAAGTAGAAGAGAAAGAAAAGTTGACATATATATATATAATATATTTGCATAGTGGGAGAGAGAATGTAGAAATTGAAAAGGTTAAAATGGGAAAAGATGATTAGTTAATCACTTCTACTCATTCTCTTCACAATATAGAAGAGAGTGTTTTTTGTGTGGGTTCTCTCATGTGTTTTTCTCTCCACCCACACTTCTTGCCTTCAACCAAACAAAATAAGTTTTCTTTATCTTTGGTTGAAAATGTGTTTTTCTCTCTCTTATCAATGGTTTCTTTTTGTTTCCAATAATTGTTTTTTAATTTTCAATGAAGCTCTCTTCCAAATTTATTCTACTTTCAAATTTTAAATTTCTGATTATGTTATGTTATCAATCCCGGATAGCGGAGCAGAGCGGCCGACCCCCAAAAACGCTATAGCGGGATAGCGGGAGCAGTATGATTGCTATTTGAATGTACAGACCTATAAGATAAAAAATTTAAATATATACATATATAAATGCTAAAACATAACAAATTAACCAACAGTGCAGACATACTCATAAATTCATAATATATAATCATAATTCATAAGTTAGAGACTTAAACTAGTGCAGCAACCAAAACATATCTAATGCTGCAAAGTGCAAACTGCAAAAACTGAGATGAAGGAGAGAAGGGAAAAGAGGTAAAGAAGAACAAAAAAAAAACAGAGAAGGGAAAAGAAGAAAAGAAGAAGAAAAAAGAGGAAACAAACCTTTGTTGAAGAAAGAGGGTGGCTGGTACTATGGGTTGGGCGGAAAAGATGACGCAGGCGAGTGGAAGAGCGGAGGGCGGCGGCGGTGAGTGAACGCAGTTCTCACGTTTGAAGAGAGAAGACAGAGTGTCGTGGGTTCAAACTTGAAATTGGGAGAAATAGTCGAGTAATATAAAAGGAAGAGGGGACCCTAATTCTGAAAACCCAAAAACACCCTTACTTATTACCGACGGTAAGTTGGGTTTTAACCCTCTCAATCA
This sequence comes from Ammopiptanthus mongolicus, assembly GCA_039655645.1. Lineage (NCBI taxonomy): Eukaryota > Viridiplantae > Streptophyta > Magnoliopsida > Fabales > Fabaceae > Ammopiptanthus > Ammopiptanthus mongolicus. Next base: position 83,829,444 of record CM077349.1, on the reverse strand, counting down.
AGAGCGGCCACTAATGGCGCTTTTCATCGCGAAAACACGCGATTTTGACCAATTTTGAAGCCGCAATCGCCGCTAGCTGAAACTACTATGCTATGAGTAACAGTAGCGTGCTCGTCCCGCTCCGCAACGCGAACCCGCTATAGCGGCGCGATCGCGCGCCATGTACTACTCTGTGATTATGTACTAATTAATTTTATTTTCTTAGAAGTAGATAAAGATTTATTGTTCATTATTCAAAATCATTTTTATTTAAATATATAATATTATTAGTTAAAATTATAATATAACTGCAATTGACTTTTTAAAATGTTGATGCAAACTCTGAAGTTCTTTTCTGTCGAATCCCTAAAAATGGGAGGGAAGAAGAAAACTGAAGTGCTGCCAATTGCTGAGTATTTTTCCTATCTAGATTTTTAATTGCATTTATTTGTTTCATTTTATAATATTATTATTTCTGTTTGTCTTGCCACAAATAGCACTATGTTTGAATAAACATGGTGTCTTCTTCGTGGGCTTATCGATTGTCGCCTTGTTTGCAGTATTCCCTTGCCCAAATGGGTGGTGGAAGAGATTGATAAAGATCCTGATCTTGCATATACTGATCAATGGGGAAGAAGAAACTATGAATATCTATCACTTGGTTGTGATACCTTGCCAGTACTCAAGGGTCGAACACCAGTTCAATGTTATGCTGATTTCATGCGTGCTTTCAGAGACAATTTCAAGCACCTTCTTGGTGACACCATTGTGGTAAATATCCGTTGCGCTGTCTTACAATTCTTTCTACTTTAGGTCATGTGGGTGCTCCGTGCCATTTTATATTATGCTGTTGCTTGTTGTACTATAAAACTTCTATCTGAACTTATATCACTGGCACAATTCAGGAAATTCAAGTTGGGATGGGACCAGCTGGTGAGTTACGTTACCCTTCATACCCAGAGCAAAATGGGACATGGAAATTCCCAGGAATTGGTGCTTTCCAATGCTATGACAAGGTATTTGTTTTTTCCTCTCTATTTTGTACTCATTTCTTATCTTATTGTTTAGAAGTGTTATTTCGCTTTGTATTTCTAATTATCTTAGTTTTACTACGGTGCAGTATATGTTGAGTGGCTTAAAAGCTGCTGCAGAAGCTCAGGGTAAGCCAGAATGGGGAAGCACAGGCCCTACTGATGCTGGCCACTATAACAACTGGCCAGAAGACACTCCATTTTTTCGCAAAGAAGGTGGAGGGTGGGAAGTTCCATATGGGGAATTTTTCCTCACCTGGTATTCTCAGATGCTGTTGGACCATGGTGAGAGGATTCTCACGTCGGTCAAGTCAATCTTTGACAACACCGGAGTTAAAATATCCGTAAAGGTTGCTGGTATTCACTGGCACTATGGTACAAGGTCTCATGCTCCAGAGCTCACAGCAGGATATTACAACACCCGATTCCGCGATGGCTACCTTCCAATTGCTCAAATGCTGGCACGCCACGGTGCTATTTTCAATTTCACATGCATTGAGATGCGTGATCATGAGCAGCCACAAGATGCTCTCTGTGCACCCGAGAAGCTCGTGAAGCAAGTGGCTTTAGCTACGCAAAAAGCGCAGGTCCCGCTTGCTGGCGAAAATGCATTGCCACGGTATGATGAATATGCACATGAGCAGATAATAAGGGCATCACAGATGAATGTGGATGGTAACTCAGATGACACAGAGATGTGTGCATTCACATACCTGAGGATGAACCCGCAATTGTTTCAACCAGATAATTGGAGGAAGTTTGTGGCATTTGTGAAGAAGATCAAAGAAGGTAAAAGTGCCCACAAGTGTTTGGAGCAGGTGGAGAGGGAAACCGAGCATTTTGTGCATGTTACCCGGCCTCTTGTGCAAGAGGCTGCTGTTGCTCTGATGCATTAAGAATTGTTGGACTTCCTTCTATTATGTTAATAGCGCTTAGGAAACAAACAATCGCAAGTAGGCCTCTAAAGTTTTAGGGAACCAGCAGCGTTTTTTGTGACTATCATTTTAATTTTGTATAATATTATTGTATTCTACAGCATCCTGTAATATGCACCAAATAATTCACTTGTACACAATAGTTGGTTATTTCAGCACCATTACACTGTACTGGTAAAAAAAAAATGTCACTGTAATCTATTACATGTTGTATCGGCTACCGGGGATGCTATTTTCTTTTTTTGATGAAGAAAAATTGAATTTAAAAATCACATTTTCACTCACCGGTTATTGTATTTAATGCAATTTCACTATTCTTGAATTCATTTGCTACCACTTGAGGAATGATGCAAATGATTGGATGCCACTGATGGCATGATACTGCAAAAAAAAAAATTCAAAAAGAATTATTCTAGCTTCCAGCAAAACTATTGAGTCAGATTCTTTAATTAATTTTTGCCTTTTATTTAAATTTTCTCAACAAATATTTTGAATTATATCAGGCTTTGCAATAAATGGGGCCTGGAGTTGATTTGTGTTGTGGGGTAATTAATCAAACTGATTTACGTTTAGAAATTATTTATCAATATAATCTTGTTTTGAAACTATTTACCAAACTAATTTATTTTTAAATATTTTATTATTTTTTTTGCTGACACTGAAAAATACTACTTTGACTAACTTTTCAGTAGCGTTTTTACCAGATTGTGCCACGTGGCTCGCTTTAAACAAAAGTTAAAAATTTCACGTTTAGCGTTGGCCAAGGTCGACGCTAAAGGTCAAAATGGCCGACACTATACATATGTTAGTTATCAGATGGGTTCTTCACTGATAGTCATCAGACGGGTGAATATTTCCATCTGATTACTATCACAGTGAAGAAATGTTCACTCGTCTGATGACTACAAGTGTGATCATCTCCTCAAGAGGTGTCACCCGTCTGAAGCTGAAGATCTTCACCCGTCTGATGTGTCTGATGATTATCAGACGGGTGAAGAAATGATCACCCGTCTGATGACTATTACAGAAGAACGTTCACACGTCTGATACATCAGACGGGTGAAGAAATAATCACTCATCTGATGACTATTAGGGAAGAACGTTCACCCGTTTGATAACTATCAGACGTTCATCAGACGGGTGAAGAAATGAACGTTCACCCGTCTGATGACTATCAGACAGATGAAGAAATGTTCACCCGTCTGATGACTATCAAACCCGTCTGATGACTATCAGACGGGTGATCTTTCTTCACTCATAGTCATCAGAAAGGTGATCATTTCTTCACCCGTCTAATAGTCATCAGACGCATCAGATGGGTGAAGATCTTCAGCTTCAGACGGGTGATCGTCTCTTCGCCCGTCTGATAGTCATCAGATGGAAATGTTCACCCGTCTGCTGACTATCAGTGAAGAACCCGTCTGATGACTAAAAGGTGAAATTTTTAAAATACCTTTACCGCGAGCCACGTGGCACAATCTGGTAAAAACGCTACTGACAGTAGAGTTTTTAGAAAACGTTAGTCAAAGTAGCGTCTTTCAGTGTCATAAAAAAAATAATAAAATATGTAAAAGTGGGTTAGTTTGGTAAATAGTTTCAAAACAAGGTTATATTGGTAAATAGATCTTAAAAGTGAGTCAGTTTGGTCAATTACCCTGTGTTGTGTGGGTTCAGGTAGGTTGGATTGTAGGTAGGGGTAGGAATAGGTCAGGCCGCTCGTCCGGGGTCTATGGTCTAGCCTATTTAAGGCCTAGTCTAACCTAGCCTATTTAACAAAAAGGTCAGGTCAATGCTTTTTAAAAAGCCTATATAGCTAAAGAGCCCAGGTTAAGGCTTTTAAAAAAAGCCTATTAGGCTTATCAGGCTGGCCTATTTAACATACATACACATATATATAATATATAATTTAATACATACTACTATAATATATTATTTATAATATTTATAGCATCTGAAAGTAAAGGCCTATTGACCAATTTAAATATAAAGGTCTACTTGCATATTTATTTGTAAAGGCCTAACGACCTATTTATCAGTATAGGCCTACCAACTTCTTTATCATTAGAGGCTTACAAGCTTATTTACAAGTGAAGGCCTATGAACTATTTATAGGTGGAGGCATATTTAAAGGTCTTGTTGAAAAGTCGGCTTTTAAATAGGCTTCCAGGCCAGACCAGGTTTTAAAATAGGTCAGACCAGATCTTAAAAATTGCCCTATATCAGGCTAATAGGGCAGACTCAGGCCTTGAGATTGGAACGCAGGCTAGGATCAGGCTTGTTAGGATCTAACTCGGTCTAGCCTATTCCCACCCCTAATTGTAGGCTAGATTGAGATAGGATGTAATTAGCTTTGAGTTTGCATCGTGGGTTTGTTGGACAAGTTGGGTTGGATTGAGAGTTGGGCCAGGCTGGGTGGCACATTGGGTTTTGGGTTAAGGGTGGTGCTACCTACACCACTTCATTTGCTCTATCCACCGTCACATCTTTATTTTAATTAATTTTATTTCTAAAATACCCTCCAAACACCATCCTCATCCTTGCAGTTTCATCACCATCCGGTAATTAATTACAAGAATACAAAAAAATTGTGTTTCAACAATTAGTTGTCAGAATACAAAAAATATGTGTATTTCGATAATTAATTGTCGGAACACAAAATTTTTTATTCTCATAATTAATTGTTGGAACATAATTTTTTTGTATTCTGATTAACTACTGAAACACATTCGGAGAAAAGTGTGGATATTCTTCTGGAAATAAGAAACTCTCCATGTGTTTTCTCGTTTCTCTCTTCTTCACCAACTTTATTATTTTTTTTATTGTTTACTTTTATTAATTAACGGAAAGTGATGGAAATCGAGGAGAACATGGAGCTGCTGTGGCAAAACGGCCAGATTGTGATGCACTTCAGAATCACCGAGCTCTCGCAAAACCTCCACCACAACATTTTTTCACGAAGTCCCTTTGTTCTCGAAATATATTCAGACAATTAGTTATTGAAATGCAATAAATTTATGTTTCGACAATTAATTATAGGAATAGGAATATAAATTTTTTATATTCCGAAAACTAATTACTGGAACACAAACTTTTTTTAAGTATTAGGGACCTTTATGTCTTTTCACTTGTGCAATTAAAAAATGGGGTGATGGATGTATAAATGAGGTGCATGTAGCAATACTCTGGGTTAAGAGTCCGTTTGGGTAAACGGGTTAATTAAGCGCTTATAAGATAAGTGTTTATGTATAAGCTATTTTTATAATTTAAGAAAAAATATAGTCAAGCTGTTTTCATATAAGTCATAAGCTATTTTCATAAACTATCCTGGAGAGCTTATCAAAATAAGCTGAAAACAGCTTATGGACATGTCATAAGCTGTTTTCAAAAACTCTCCCAAACACTCTGAGAAGTACTTATGTCAGTAGATAAACCCAAATAAGCTGTTTAAAGCCAATCCAAACAGGTCCTAAGTGGCTGACTGGATTGTTATAAGTTGAGTTAATTTAAGTTGTGGGTTGGGCTGGATTCAAGGTTGGTCTAGGTCAGGTTGAGATGTATTGGTTTACAAACTAGGAAGTGTTATGTTGTACGTTGGGCTTTATTGTAGTTGGTTTAGGTTGGGCTAGTTTATGTTCGATTGAAAGTTGGTTTGTCATGGATTAGATTGGTTTGGGTTGAGTTGTGAGTTAAGTTGGGTTGGATATATTGGGTTGCGATTGTTGGGTTGAATTAAGGGTTGGTTTGAGTTGAGGGTTGGATTGGATTCTAGGTTTCGTCGGTTTGCGTTGTGGCTTGTAGTCTTGGTTGAAGGTATAGTTGGTTAAATCATGGGTTAGGTTAGGTTGGATTACAAGTTGAGTTGATTTTGGGTGGGATTGATTTGTTTTGGTGGAGGGAAGATGGTTCCATTTTAAAGTGTATGACGCATGATCCTCCAAACCTGGTGGTGTATTTGTGTTATATTCGTATCTTGTACTGTTACTTATTTTAGTTTTTTTTTTTTTGAATTTCCACTACCTTCAAAGTACAGCTACTCAAAAAATCTAAGATACTGATTCAGCTCCTGTTTTTATCAATTACGTACATCCCTCAATACATATTCTCACTCATACAAATCTTGCCCTCCCAAAATCATCATCAAAATATAGCATACTTTTACCTCACCGAATTAAAGAACACATTAGACTTGGATTGGGGACTTGGGATTCGGATGATAACAATTAACAACAGGATAAAATTAATTTATCTTTTACATATGTAAATATATTAAAAAAAAATCTTATAAAAAAAATATATTAAAATTTTATTTAATATACTATTGGACTCATCTTAATTTTGTAAAAATCACCATATTGTACATAGGATACTGATATTCGTATCCAAGTAAGATAACTAGATAAGCCACAAGCATCAATGAAGGTTTTTTTTTTTTTTTTTAAAGTTTAGTCATTTTGTGGGCCGAGAGGGGCCTTCAGTGAAGCTCCTTAAATGGCTTCTTAATAGGGCCAGAGAAAATAAGGGGTGTGGAAAAGGGGAAAGGAAATTTGAGATGAATAACATTTGTTGGGATGGGATCTTACTACTCTTCTTACATGTCTCTAATTTTTATCAATTAAGTTACCAAGGCTGAAAGTATTTAGCGGACTTACCAATGAAATAACAGCAACAAAAATTAAATCATGAATCTTTGTTTTGCATTTGTATCCAAAAATAGGTAACCTGAACCCTAGTCAGTCCAGTTGAACACCCTGTGACATGGATAGAACCCACCAAAGTGGATTAATTGTCTCCATCCGAATTTTCCTTCGTCCTCTCTCAAGCCAAATATCAGTCATTAGATAAATCTAACGACTATAAGATCTCTCATGTCAGCTATTAGATTAATCCGACGATTGACATTTAGTTCGAGAGAGAATGAAAGTTAATCTAGATGGAGAGGATCCGGATCCTATAAAACTTACTCGGTAAACTCAGTGACCATTGCTTTTGTTAAAAGAAAGTTTAGTGGTGTTAATTCCTTCAGTATTTTGTTGTATGAAAAGTAACAAATTGTCAAGTGAATGCATATGCGGGAATGTGTTATTCGTGAGCCTTTATATGAAATTGTTTCGTAATTTTCCTTTTTCCTTTTATTATAGTTTTTTTTTTATTCATATTTCATATAGCCGACTGTTAAATCATCAATGACTTAACCAATTGATCTGGTCGATTCTTAATCTGATTGTTACGGTTGTATAGTATGCATGCTATCTTGCTGCAGCAACATAAAAAGGTAGTTGTGAAGTAGCTGTTAACAGCGAAAGCTGTGTACAATACATTCATGGCAGTAGTTACAGTACTGTAACAAGAAGCATGCAGTTGGGAAACACGACACAACCTAACGTTTTTAATTGTCCACAGACGCGCACATAGCTATAATGCTATTAGCTACTTGTTCTATTGTCAGTTGAACTATTGGATTCAATTATGACTTATTTGCTTTCCCCCCTCTAAATTCTTCTGCCCATGCAGCTAGCTTGATGATGATGATGATGATAATGTGGACTTTATTGTAATATTTATCATATGAGTTTGAACTTTGGAGCGTTCAGACATTAATTATATGCTGTAGAATGATGAAACATGTACACACAAAATGTGAAATAAAGAAAGAGACAATTAAACAAAATCATGATTATACTTTCTTCTTGTTATTAAGATAGCAGATGTCTTTTCACTAAAGAGAATGATTATCCTATATTTAATGGCAAATGTGTATGATCTATATAATTTACTTAAATAAAAACTCAACTGGGAATGAATACCAAGGTTTTAAATCACGATCGTATTTACGGTGACGTTGCATTTTTTATTATTGTAGATAATTGCAAGAAAATGCAACTTAGAGATCGCGATCTCAATTATGGTTACGGACCTTATTTTAAAATCTTGATTAATAATAAACAGTGTAAAAATTAAGAATATGAGAATGAGAATAATCATTTGTAAGGAAGAAGGGGGAGAAGAAGAAAACAAACATGTGCTTTGTTTTTTGCTGTGATCACAGCATGACGCTTATGATTTATTAGAATTGAAAATAAATTGAGCTTGAATTTCCAAATTATTATAAAAGATACTTTACCTCTATAATAACCATAACCACAATGTTATATTTAACGTTTGTTAGGCAATGTGTAAAGGACTAAACGGTTGTAATTAGGATTTTACTTTTGATTCATGACTTATAGAAGAAGTACTGCAGAGGTATAAAATTGAATGCTTTGTTTGTTTCGGGTAATTTTGTAATGAAAGAAGTGCAAAAGAAAGAAGTCAGAGAGAAAAGCGTGACTTACATTGTTTGGGAAGGATAGAAAACAGAGAAGATAAAAAATGTCGTGGGACCCACAAGAAAAAAAATTCTCCTCCTTTATGCCGAGAGAACTGGAGAGAGAGTGAAAAATCTTTGAATTTACAATGTTATCCTTTTGATTTTTACAGTGTAAACATGTTATAAGGATAAATATGTTTTTTATCAAAAAACTTACTTTTCTTTCTCTCATACTTCTCTCTTATTTCTTTCAATCCAAACAATTTAAAAATTTATCTATTTTTTACTCATTCTCTCTTCTCTTTTATTTTTTTCCACCCTTTTTTTTCCTCTTAATTTCTTTCCTATTTCAAGCAATACGGAAATGCGTCCACTTCGATAAACGTCACTATTGCAAATTAATTAATACAAGTCAGCTCAAAAAAGAAAATACCCTTCCTTTCTTTGTTTGTTCCTACTTTTTCTTGTCAAATTTCATCCTCTCAAATCAAAAATAGTACAGATAAAAGGCAACGGCTGGACCCTCCAACTTCGTTACGGAATTTAAGAAGTGTTGTTTAATGCACACGGTGATCACGACCTGCCTCACCTTACTCTTCAGAGGTTGATACTTGATACCCCGATCCTCTCTCCTTAAATAAGTAGAGCTCACTATAAAATATCATTTAATATTAAACATGTGCAATGTTATATGGATGATGTTAAAAAAGTATAGGTCTAACTAACAAGTGCCTATCACACCGGGGTTATTAATATGGATTGAAACCCGTGAGCCAATCCGACTTACTGATGGGTTGGATTAATAAAAAGTAGGCTCACATTAATCCCAGATTATTTTGATCTAGTTCATTTGATCTACGGATTAGACCGATTCAAGTCAGGTGAGTCGGGTTGACTCACGGATTAGAACCTAATTTTTTTATTATAAAAAATATATTGTATTATTGCTGAAAAATAACACTTAAAACTTCCGAAAGGCCAAAATCAACAAGTCTCAAGCAAAACGGAAACTTCATGGTCTCCCGATTCTTGGTTATCCTTCGCCATTAACATTTTAAAAGAAATTGAAGACATGTGTCCAGTATGGCATTTTAAAAAAATTCTTCGAAGCTCAAATTAAAAGAAAATAATTGAAGACCTTTATTTGCATGGCATTTTTAATTTTATGTATTTTTTTAATTTTAATTTTTTATTTTTTTAATTTAAGGTGACCCAACTCATTTAACCTATCAATCCGGGGTGGGTCGAGCCGGGTTGAGTTGGCCCATATTTTGCTCAATCTATGGTGGGCCAACCTGGGTGAGCCGGGTTGGCCCATATTGATAGCTCTACTTAAGACTAGGGATGTTCGTGGATTGGATTGAATCGGATTGGTTTTGAGCCAAAAAATCATCCGATCCAAAGATGGAAATAATTTGCGGTTTGGATTGGTTGCTTTCTTAAAAAATTCTGATCCAATCCAATCCAATCAAATGCGGCTTTGATTGGATTGGATAATTCGATTTTTACCGATACATCATTACATAGTTATATTACGTCGAAGACCAACATTAAACTTGTATATACTAGAATTAATATTGTAGCTCTAGTTCCTAATTAAGTAGATGCATGAAATCTTCTAGAACATGAATAACTACTATTGATTCCTAAGTATATGAATAACTATATAAATTCCAACACATCTAGTATTTGACAATTCCAACATAAATATTAAAGAAAATGAGGGTGTGCGTTCAAAAAAAGTATGAAAAACAATGTTTACGTATGAGTAGTACTATAATTTCAAAAATAATATTAGTAGTATAGTATATGTATGTAGTAGGTCGGTTTGGATTGGATTGAATCGGTTTTCACTAGGGGATCCGAAATCCATCCAATCCAATGAAAAAAACGATTTTGCGGTTTTCGATTTTTTCAGTTCTCGATTTGTTCGGTTTTCAGTTTTTCAATTCGATTTTGACGGTTTAGATCGATTGATGAACACCCCTACTTAAGACACTGATTAAGGAATACAATAAAAATATTTTTTATTGAAAAACTAACTATAACACTTTCTAAAATATTGAATGCACCACTTTTCAATAAAAAGTTTCTTTTCTTGATCTCGTAACCAGTGTTCTAATGACACTTGTTAGCCTTCTCCAAAAAATATTTATATTTAAAGAATGCTTTTATATATCTCAACATTATCTAAGAACTTTTGCTTTTAGAAATCATTGAGAGAATTTTTTGTATTAAAAAAAATTAATGAGAAGAGAGGTAACAGCATGAGATTAATAAGAAGCAGCGCTTAACCATTAAGAATGATCATTGATGTTATGAGGATTGGTATTATTCATTCATCTTTAATTTTGTATTGTTTTTCTTATAAATTCCTCCTAAATATTATATATTATGTATATGTATGCCAAAGAAGAGTGAGTGAATACCATTATTTATTATCAATATTGAAAATGAGTTACAAGGTTTAAATCATTAGATAATATAGCTCCTGCTGCTTTTAAAGCAAGTCGAGAATGGATACAAAAGTAAAAGCAAAGACCAAGACATGCATACACAGTTAAGCTTCAGCGTACACTTTTCTACTCTTATTTTGATAGGTGTGCATGAGTTAAATTTTGTGAACCCATATAGTTTAAATGCTGAAAATCTTCTGTACCAACTGTGTAAATGTTATTTATTTGATTGCTTTCATCAATTTATTGGGCGAAAATTGAAGGAGGAGTGCTAAGAATATATTTTTTAACACTCACTTTTCAACACACATTTTTCTATTGGTTGAAATTAGTGAGGGTCTCACTAATTTATGTGGGTCTCACTTGAATTTTGTAGGACCTAATTTCAACCAATAGAAAAAAATGTATTGAAAAGATAGTGTTAAAGAATGTATTGCTAACATTTCTCAAATCGAATTTGAACAACCAACAAATTAAGCTGTACATATAAGTGATATATCTATGCTCTCGCTCATCACATTGATTTTTTATCAAAAAAAAAAAAAAAGTTTACATTGATTTATATAACTATGTATATCTTAATGAATCGTTAATTTTTTTTTCGTCGCTTAAGTAGACAGTTGAAAGTGATCTTACCGCTATTCGATTGGATCAATTTAGGGATCTTTAATTAACCGGGTGGCATGTTAGTTAAAACAACCTGATAAATTGACTAAAATACTTATTTTTATATATTGTATATTAAATTAAAATTAATAACTTTTTTTTTGTAACCATGACATAGGTACGAAGTATCCACTACCGTTAGCAATCGATGACTAATCTCCGTCGATGAACCTGTTGGGCACAAGGTGGGTTCTCCCCTCCCAATCAGGTTTTCTCCATGCATAAGAGTCTGGATTCGAACCCCTGACCACTTGCTTAAGGTGCTCGAGTCCCTTACCACTCGAACCGACCATATGTTGGGAAATAGAGAGAGAAAGTGGAGAGAATCTCAACATAAGGGACTCGATATGGAGATCAAACAGTTTTTAAAATGAATAGCTTTGAATCAAATATAAGTGAAATGTCATAAAAGTGTCGCATTTCAGATATTTAAATAGCTTAATTCTTCTTTAAAAATTGTTTGATCTCCATATCAAGTCTCTCGGGTTGAGATTCTCTCCATTTTTCATCTCTATTACTATAGTTTTAGGGGTATAAATATAATAATGTGACATTGGGTGGGGTCCAAATATCCTCTATACACCCCAAAGCTATAGTAACGGAGCTCATGAGAAATGGAGAGGATCTTTATCCGAGTCCCTCACGTCGTTAACCTACCATTCCTTATCGACATCATGTCATATATATATATATAGGAAGAAATCTATTTACACCGGTGTAAGTTATTTTTTACTTACACCCACCCCTAGCCTTTGATTTTATTCTCATCCAATGATATATTATAATTTTAACTTTAGTAATAGTTTTCATCGTTGCATGAAAATAAAATCAACGGTTGAGAGCAAGTATAAGTGAAAAATAACTTACACTGATGTAATCTGTTCCCTCATATATATATATAATGATGAAAGGAAGAAAATGTCCTCTAAAGTAAGCTTGTTTCTAAAATGAACAAATAAGGGGTATTCATCATTGATTTAATAAAGTATGTTAAGATCTCTATATGCAATTTGAAAAATGAAGGATGAATGCATATCTTATTTATAAACTCACTTTAAAAGAACCTTATATGAAAAAGAATATTGATTAAGGCAAGGGCATCGGTGCTAGGCTTGTGGGAGCTAGAGGGAGAAATTAACTGAGAATTTGTCCCCAACTTCTCTTTTTTTTTTTTTAAAGAACCACCGTAATTAGGGTCTTTGGCTCCCTAGTGGCATCCCGAGGTATACTCACAAGCTTCAGCCCTTTGGATAGGTTATGAGATTAATCCTCGGTCGGTTGCTTAGAGCAAGAAATTAAACATTGGTTTTCGCTAAGGGTGTTCGCGGATTGGATTGGATCGATTTTGAGCCAAAAATCCACCGATTCAAAGATGGAAATAAATTGCGATTTGGTTCAGTTCGGTTTGCTTCCTTTAAAAAAACTGATCCAAACCAATCCAATCAAATGTGGTTTCGATTGGATTAGATGATTCGATTTTTACCAATACATCGTTACATAGTTATATTACGTCAAAGAACATATTACAAGCTTTATTCAATCAAGGAACTAGTGAGAATCCATAAAATTATATATAGTTTTGTGCAAGAGATCAGAGATTATAATATTGGCAATGATAGCCAAAGGATTCCCAAGGTTGCTGAATCTACACTAGTTTCCTAAACTAGCTAACAAGACAAAAGCTTCACATTTTGCAATAGCTATGAAAGACATCAACTAAAGCAATTCCAGGTCGAACCTGGCATCACATGAAACAACATAAGGATTTAACCGACACCAATTAGAAAAGATCATTATATATATATATATATATATATATATATATATATATATATATATATATATATATATATATAGGGCCTGTGATGAGGGAGTGCAACCTGTGCAACAGCACAGGGCCTCCAATTTGACCCAAAATTTGGGGGATCCGCATTCCCTGCATTAATAAAAGCACACATTTACACGCATTAAACAATCTCAGTCATTGATTTAAGATCCAACGGCTCACATTATACCTTTATAAAATCCACTTTATACATTATTTATTACTCTACACTAACTGCGTGATGCAGTTACTGCACCAAATCCAAATCCAAATTTGGGACCCCATTTTTCAAAAAGTGTTAGAAGGATGGTTCTTTTTAAGTAGCTAGAAGGTTGATATTAACTTGAAGTTGTATTTGTCCTGAAGTGGGTGTTTAAGATTGGAACAATTGTCCTTTTTGAAATAATATTTAAGATTGTCCTTTTTTTTGAAATAATATTTTGAAATAATATTTAATTATTAAAATTGTCCTTTTTTTATTAGGGGTCCAATTTTTAAGATTAGAACAGGCCCCTAAAATGTTTAAGACAGCCCTATATATATATATATATATATATATATATATAAGAAGTAAGGTAATTTTAAGAGTAGCAGTTTATTTATATGGATAATTTCGGTTCGGTTTTAATTAGAACGATTTTCAACGTAGGAATCGAAAACCTATCAAATCCAATGAAGAAAAACCACTTTTTTCGGTTTTCTCAGTTCTTTCAGTTCGGTTATGCCTGGTGCATTGGATTGGATCAGTTGATGAACATCCCTAGTTTCTGCAACCTCCCAACAAGAGTGTCTGTCACCAGGATTCAAACTTGCATTTTTCTTCTTATGTGGTCGAGATGTTTATCACTCGTCCAGCCCTTGGTTGGTGTGTTTCTTTCTTTTAATTAATCCACAAGTTCCCTTATAAGCCTAACTACTACTTGATCTAGTATATCACCAGTGAACTGGATTAATTTGCAGAATATTTAATTGTCGTTAGATTGTAACGAAGAGAATTCATGAAATCCAAAGCATGACCATACCAAAATTACCTAGCTAATTAAGGAGTGATTAGAGATTAATTAAATTTATTAATATTTGAAATAACAACTAGCCCTTTAGTGAATAACCTTGAAATCAGACACCCAGTTACAAAACACATAGGATCCTTTACCTACAAGTTTTTTTTTTTTTTAAACAAAAACAATATTAATGATAATAAATTCCCGATTTTGGAGATTAAAGTATATGAATGCTTTATGAACCTGAGTTGCTTTATTTAGCAAAGTGAGTAATGATAATATATACCATAATTGGAGTAGGGTTAGGGGTGTACGCCTTAAGAATTTGCTTGAATTTGCCTCAAAAGCCTATGCTTTCTCTCATGCACAAACATTCATGATGGCAAATTGGCAAATCATATATATATGAACCGCTTACCTAGCTTCTTTCTAGCTAGTTATAAAGCTCACCATATTCACTTGCAGATAAATAACTTATAAACAGGGAGAGAACAAGCCAATTAAATGCCAAAGCTGGTAACGAGTTAATGAATAGTATAGTAGATAAGGATTTGAATATGAAATTAAAGTTAAAGAGGATATCATTAATATCTTATTAATATGTGGTCTATTATCTCGTTTTATGCCAGCTTATTTTTTCTAATTAATTTGACAAAAAAAAAAAATCAAGAGGAGTGAACTGTTGGAATAAAAGCATTTAATATCTTTAAAACCCTTTAACTAAATGATTTAATTATTATACATTGTTAATGTAAAGATTTTTTTACACTCTCAATTAATCATAAATTGCCAATATCATTAAAAATGATTAATTCTTATCCTAATTAAACATGATTTCTAATTGATTGATAATATAATAAATTGAACACCTACAGTATATACTAATTTAACTCTTAAAAAAGTACAACCTTGACTTTCTGTAAATCATTGTAAAACAAGTTCTGTGTACCATTAAGTTTGTCATGTGACAAAGAGCCTAGGTTAAATACAACCTTGACACGCATAACTTCTTGTTAAATTTTTAAGCATAGTTTTAAAAAAAAATATTGAAACCCTTATATTTGGTTGGGACTTGGGATCATATATATGAGACTTTGTTAATGACTTAATGTATTTGAGATATTTGATGTTTGGTTAATATATGTTGGTCTCCATTAGTGTATGAATATTTATAATTTGGTTGTGTAAAGACATTATTCTTTGATTTTGTTTTAATGTTTGGATGATGTAAAAAAAGCCATTTTAGAATTTGCTATTTGCTTTTTAATTTTTAGTTAATTAGGGTAAAAAAATCAGATTTTTCAATTTTCTATAAGATTATACGGGCCAGCCCACCAACCTATGGGCCTAGGTGAGGCGAACGTTAACCAACATGTTTGTAGGTCAGTTTAATTCACGGGCTAACCCAATTTAATTTGTTTACCTATGAATCAACGCGAACCGGACTTATGTAGATCGAGTTGACATGCATACCCACTCTACGATCTAGACTAACCACTCATAATTTTTTAAAATAGAAACTAATATTATAATTGATTGGTATAGAATGTGATTTGGTAATTAATTTGGAGCGTCAATAACATTTGTCAGTAAGTTAATGTCAAATGAAGGAATTATAGAATAATTATATTTGCATAACTAAAGGCTACTCTATGATCGAAATTAAAACCAAAAATTCAAACCTTTGATTTACTTAAAAAAGAAACAATCAACCATAAATGTGTCTATGATATTATTTGGTTCATTTATATTATATGCAGGAATGTTTGACAGTTTTTTTTAGCTAAGAGTAATTTTAAAAAAACCTAGAGTCGTCTCTCCCTCTCTCAACATTCCTTCTATTCCTCTCTTCCTTCCTTATCCACTGGAGGGGGTGGTTTTGGGCTATTTTTTGGTCTGGAATCACCCATCTACATCGTTTTTTTTCTTCTTTTTTTATCTAAATAAGTAATTTTTTCATATAGATATGGTTTTTTCTTTTATATTTTTCCGTGATTTCGTCGTCTGAGTGCAGCATTGTTTTGTTCGTCGCCTTTTTGCGGTGTTGTTTTCTCGTCTTGTTGCGGTATTCGTTTGGTTCAGATAGACAGATCAGCTTCGATCCATTATAGATTCAATCAAGACTTGGACGTCAACATTACAGATCCGGAGGCATGAGTATTCCGGTCACTTTGATTTTATCACATTTGTAGGCATTTTGCCGTTTTATGATATTAACCTGGGTGCTGTGAGTTTGTTCGCAGATTCATCCTTTTCGGTTTTTAGCGATGTTAAATTTGTGTTGTTTTTGATTTATTTTACCAATTTGAATGAATGGATATCTTTTTTAGTAAAAAAAAAAACAGTTTTTGAATGTGTGATATTATATGATTATTGATAATAAATATCTATAAAAAATGATACTCGCTTGATGAATTTATAAATTAGAATTTGCCAGCAAGTGCTAGACTCTAGTCTAATTAAGGAGCATTTAATACCATTTATAAAATTATTCTAATTACTTAAAGAAAAAAATAATAATAATAATAAATAAAAATTCTTTGGGTATAATTTGGTATGATGCTCTTCCATGCTCTCACATAAGAAAAAAAAAATACTCATTAAAGATAACTGATCACCAATATTATCCACCATTCATTTGCATGCAAATCGTCATAGGCTCATAGCTCTTCAGTAAAAGGGCAAGACTAATGAAACCAATTAAGGGTCATGAGCTTTATAAAAGAGTTTCTATGAAGTAGAAGTAGAAATAGAAAGGTTTAATTGTATTTTTAGTCCCCTTATTATCAGTCATGTGCGATTTTGGTTCTTAAAATTTTTTTGGTACATATTTGGTCCCTCTATTTTTTGAATGTTGCAAATTCAGTCCTTCCATCCAATTTACATCAATTTTTCAATGATTAACATGGAGGAACAATTGCTCAATGCGCATAGAACCTCTGGTTGAGTTTCTATAGTAAAGGATCTACGGTGGAACTAAAAAAAAGTCTCGAAAAGGAGGGACAAAACCAGTAAATAGCATATAGAAGAATCATTGAATCATATTAAATTGGAGAGGCAGATAAAGGAGAACTTCAACCAAAGATTTTATGCGCTTAAAGGAGTGATTCCTCTATGTTGATCATTCAGAAAATTGGCGGACATTGGGTGGAGCTAGGGACCAAATTTGTATCATTTAAAAAATGGGGGGACCAAATGTGCATAAAAAAAACTATATGAACCAAAATCATACATAGTCAATAACAGAGGGACCAAAAGTGCAATTAAGCCAAACAAAAACTATTATTAAAATAAAAAACTATTTTGTATTTAGTTAGACTTTTAAAAAAAAGCTTCTATGAAATTTGTTGCAGAAATATTATCGTCCTACAATTTCATAAAACATGATTTGTCATTATTCTTTCTCTTCTACCAAATCTTCTGTTTTAGAAGCTAAAAATTGTAGTTTCTTATTACTTTTGCTTTTTTTAAAAGCACATCCAAACACTTAACTTTTTTTAAACCACTTTTATTTAAAATAAAATTGATTTTTTCCAAAAACAAAAAACATCCGAACACACATATATGTGTTTATATATATATATATATATATATATATATATATATATATATATATATATATATATATATAAAACACGTGCGTGTGTATCCTCTTAATGTAACTTTGATATTCAAAATATTATCACCGGCCATTTATTTAGTTTTTCTAATCATTCATCAGCTATTAATTCTTGTTTACAAACAAGCAGCTTATGTTTCAGTATGATGTAAATTTATAGCCAATAGGGATTATGTGGTTTGGTGTATCCTAGCTAGCTGGCGCCTATATATCTATCTTTTTTAATTTAAACCCTAAATTCTAGCAACCACACCGAAGTGTTAAGAGCTTAAGATAGCAATGTTATCTTTTGTAGAAGACAAATTTACACACGCCTAGTTCACCAAACATTAAAGACGTTTCAAGTGAAACTCAAGTCATATGAGATTGTTATAAATAAAAAAACAATATAGCATAACTAGGGCTAAAGCATTAATCCAACACAACAAATTCAAACAGTTAAACTAGTTATCACTTGTATGCAAGAATTTAGCTCCTCTAAAGTGAGTGAAGCTTTAAAATGAGAAAATAAGGGATTATCCATCCTTAGATCATTTAGTGGGTTGAGATCTCCATGTATTTAATCAAATCAATGATAAATAACCCCTTACTTTCTTACTTTAGAGCTTCCCTCATTTTAGAGGAGTTAAATCGAATCCTATATGCAAACTTTCTACATGTGAGTACAATTTACAAAAATGAAAGACAATCAATGACTCAAATACACAGAATTATTAGTGTTTTAACCCAAACTATTTTAACTACAATATCTTGAATGCAACTTTTATAATTAAATGTTTTTGTTTAAAGAACGGATAATAGAGAGAGAGCAGATGGAATACGACTATAAAAGTCTTGAATATACTTTGCTTATAATCAGAAGGGTTAAATATGTTTTTAATCCCTATAAAATGAATGGATTTTAGTTTTGGTTCTTGTAAAAAAATTTGTTTAGTTTTCATCCCTTTAAAATATGAAATTAATATTTTTGATCCCTATAAAATGAGCAAATTTTGATTTTGGTCCATGTAAATTGTTTTTATTTGATTTTAATCCCTCTAAAATTTAATATCCTCATTTTTAGTCCCTAACATTCATTTTAAGGTAGATAAATATAATTCATTTTAGGGTTCAAGAAATTTGTTAGGAGAATAGAATGCTAACATGACACCGCAGAGGTCGTTGAGTGTCACTTGGGATGATCATATCACATTCTATTATACACATAAGTAGTTAATGGATGTCACATGATAGTAAAGGTCAAAAATAGTGATTTTAAATTTTAGAGGGACAAAAACTAAAGAAAATTTTTATAGGGACCAAAACCAAAATTTATTCATTTTACGGGAATCAAAAACATATTTAATTGTAATCAGAAACATTAAAAGTTCTAAGCAATCAAAATTAATTATCGAAGAATAAATCATGCCGCCGTGCATGCATGTAATATGCCTGCTTGCACTGAAAATGGGTACTTGGGTAGACTTCTAAGAACGTAGTATGGATAAGCTGAGACAAAATTGCATTACAGACAAAATTGGTAGACCACCCCCTTGTTTCCCAAGCAGGCACCACAGCGGAAACAATATCAAACACTTTTTAATTATTAAAAAGCTTTTGCATTTTCCAAAATATTCAAAAGAATCAAAACCTATCTTCTTATTTTAAATTATATAATTAAGACTAAAATACATTTTTAATCCTCCTAATTTACCATTTTGACAAAATTCATCCCCTTTTTTGGACGAAATTTTTCTACACATTTTTCCAACATTGCAACTTTTGTCTCTCCTCAATTGAAGGTTTGAAAATTAATGAAACCTGGCTACGTTGCAAATATTCTGTCATGTGTCATGTCCAATTGAATTAATGTATAATTAAATAATAAAATGTTAATATTATTTAAATAATATATTAATAATATTAAATAATAATATTTTAAATTTTATAATAATAATATAATTTTAATTTTATTACAAAATTAAAAAGTGTCATGTGATTATCTCCAGCTTCTTGCACATAACATTTTTTTACTTGGGCATTAATTCTTTATTATTATTTTTTATTATTTTTTTCTGAAGTCAGTGGGTTTATATGCTCTGATACTATATTAGAATAATTGAGCATAATTCCACTGTAAAAGCTAACTCATAGAGGAGGTTTGTCCAAGTATTATAAATGATTTTTTACTCATATTTCCAACCAATGTGGGAGTTCTTTATTCTCCAAACAATGAGAATATTCGAGGTTGGGAGTTCTTTACTTATGTTTTAAAGATTTTTTACTTTTTTTTAAAATTAAAATTAAACTAATTAAAAAATAGCATAATCCGATAACCTTATCTAAATCAACCAGAATTTAATCGGATTAATTCAATTCGGATTCATACAAAAATTTGCAAAATCCGATCTAGTCGACATTAATCGGATCGGATGCTAAATTATCCTAAATCTGATTCAAATTGGTCTGACTATAGCCCTATATTTTTAATGTGTTTGATTTTCCGTTGGGAAGGACCCAAATTCCTGTTTGACCAAAATTTTTGTATTTGTATAAATTTATATCATATATCTTTGTTGAAAAAAATTAATTAATTTTCTTATTGAAACATTTTATAGCATCTTATCTCAAGAAAATTGAGTGAAATTAGATATTGGTGAAATATGCATTTGTATATATTTACCATTTATATTTCTTACAAACCAAAGTATTTCTTATTAAACCACTTATTATTCTACCTTAACTAAGTTATATTCTAATTGGAAAATACCATTTAATATTTAAATGTATTAAATCATTTATAACATCCCATCTCTCGTCAATTGAATGAAATATGTTACATATTGTGAAATGCATTTGTATTTATACCATTATAAAACATTAATAGGATTTTACCATTTGACCTTTACTTAATATTGAGTTATATTCTTGTATGATGTATTTGTATTTGTACTATTTAAATATTTTTATTGATTTTCATATCAAATTATTAATATGTATTTGTGGTACTTCTTAAATTAATTAATTAAATGCCTTTCTTATTTCTAACATATACAGCAATAAAGATAGATCGGTCGGTAGATATTGTATCAAAACTTCAAGAGGAGTGCTAACAACACACTCTCTTTCCAATACACTCTCTCCTACTGGTTGTTATTCATAAGGGTCCCACTAATTCATGTGGGTCCAATTTCAATTTTGTATGACCCACATGAATTTCAATCAATAGGAAAGAATGTATTGGAAAGAGAGTGTGTTGCTAACATTTTCAAACTTCAATCAATTTACCAACATGTGGTTGATCCGAGTGGTAACGAGTTTGGGCCCCTTAAGCAAGTGGTCAGAGTTCGATCTCTGACTCTTGCGTATGGAGAAAATCTGGTCAGGAGAGGTCAGCCCTTAAATGTCGTCCAGTACCTCGTGGGATTAGTCTCAGTAGTTGTGCGCAGAGGATACCTTGGGAAACCAAAAAACTTCAATGAATTTGGAAGGATATATATACATATAGAGTTTTATTATTTAAATATCAAATTTTAAGCATAATATTTTTCATTCGGAAACTTTCGGTATTCGAAAATCACATTGGACTCCGATTAATCCGAGTCTAACCGGAAAGACTCATTTAAGGGGAGAAAGCTCTCCTAGCCAGCGCCTATTTTTTTTTCATTCACAAGATTCGAATCCGGGACCCCTTTAATTGGTTCAAAGGAGGGGGAGGAGAAATATTTTAATGGAGGGGAGAGGGTAGGAGGGAAAGGGAGGGAAGAGATTTTAATTAGATATATCATGTTTGGTCAATGGAGGGAAGGAGAAATAACACTTTTCTTGTTTGGTTTACAAGGGGAGAGAGATATTTTAAAACTAATTTATTTTTATACCCTTATAATTTTAGATTTCAAAATACATAAGTAAACATATTTTAGTCAATATATTCAAAATGTTTTAAATCTCCTCTCATCCTTTCCAAATCCCCAAATATTGAGGGGATCCAAAATTGAGTGAGGAGAGATTTTTCTTCCCTCCATTCCGTTTCATTTTCCCACAACCATACAATGTGTAAGGGAACCAAGCTCCTCGCCGCTTGGACCAACAATTGATATTTTAAGCATAATATTTGACATCATATATATTTATTTGTATTCTCTCACTTATTTTTTATCTTCTTTTATACACAAATTAAAAAAATACATGAGCACAAAATAAAGAGACACCTATGATGTCTCATATGTTGATGTTCAAAAGATATTTTCGTATACATATATCAATTTGGGGCGAGGAACTGATGGTGGCACACATGCCGGACCCCATCCCATATCTAAAGTTGTGCATTCGAGTTAATTCATCCGTACTTGTCTTGATACTTGGCCTTAATGGATTGGGTTTAATTTGGAGAGGTCACTACATCTACAAGGTAGGTTGAGTCAAAATTATCTTCACTATACATCAAATATATGAGATTAAATTATATTTTTATTTTTTTTAAAAACCCTTAAATTATAATATCATCCCTTTTATTTTGAAACTTTAAATGGAATTAAATTGCTATATTTTAATTTATTTTTATGCTTTTCTTTAAAATTTTGATAAATTTAAAAGTTTGAAATCACTACAATTACCACTAAGATTGAAGTTGCAAGTATTGTTTGTTGACCACAGTGACAACATGGGTGAAGGATGAAGTTCTTTAAAAAATTAATTGTGTTGGTTTAATTTTATTATATTATTATTAGGTCAATTATTCTATTCTCAATCCTCATTCGGACTACTCATTTGACTCAAGCTTGTTCTCATCAACTCATCATTCGTGTCCATCTTGTCCTTAACTTGCATTGACACCATTGTCATTCATGCCCCACAAACAATACTTGTGACTTCAACAATTTTAGATGATGGCTACTATGACTTTTGAGTCTTTCACATTGGCAGAGTTTTAATAGAAAAAAATGGACTAATATATATCGCATTTTTATGTTTCAGATATATTTTTTCATCAGGAAGCTCATTTCATCAATATCCCTCGATATATTTTTATCAATCTTCATATGTATTCCAAAGTTTTATCTTGGATATATTTTTTAAGATAAAGAAAAGAACAACATTGTCGCCGCCTCTCCGTCCACCACAAGTTATAATGCAATCAAATTAAATGAAATGTTCACAGTTGGCGGCATAGCCTCTCCAGCCACTACCATCGCCACGGTTACCTTCGCCTCTGGATCAACATTCCTAAGTTTAAAGAAGGATGATGTGGAAAAATATGGTGACGTGGAAGGGATGATGCTGGGAAATCGGTGATGTGAAATAAGTGTAAAAATGGTGTATAAATTGTATGATGACATGATAATTTTTCCATTTGAAATCTAACAAAAATTGAAATTTCTAGACTTTGATTTCTCACATATAGATTGTATGCTTTGGTCTACAAAATAATAATATCTTTATATTTGATGAACAAGACTCCAAATTCTAGAAGTTGTGGCAGAATAAGTGAGGTCTTGGATTGGGAACAACCTATTTGGAACAAAATCAAGACACCCTTAATTCAATGAGAAGACAAATAAAACTTTTAATTTTGTATTTTTATTCCCCTGGTTTCTTTGTTTTCAGCATTTTACAATGCATCATATAATTAATGTTTGCCCTTGTATTTTTTATTCTATCAATTAGATTCATGTGGGTTATTTTTGTTATCCATTCAAACATGTTGAAAGTGATATTGAAAAGCTTTTCTCATGCATTATTTGGACTTATATTTTTCCTTTTATTTTAAGTAATGAAACATCTTATTTATAAAAAAATAACATAAAATGTAGCCTTTATTTTGTTTTTTCTGGGGCAATTCATAGTCAAGGGAAATTGGTTTGAAAATTTAATCAAAACAAGAAGGGAAAGAAAAAAGATTTAATTAATATATATGATTAGTGTAAAGATTTTTTACGCGATCTATTAATAATAAATTATCACATCATAACTTATGATTAAATGCTCATATAAAAAAATTTATATTATTAATATATCAAAGTTAAACTCAAAACAAAAACTAGTGCCTTCCCAATTGTTGGTTCCTCATATGCAATGATTGTGTGTTTCCTATATTTGCATATATTTCGGGAAGATTGGAAACTTGAATTATCCACTGATCTCTCTAATATGGTCACATTTTTCTTTTGGTTAAAGAAAAATAATGCCAGCACAATCAATACATTGCAAGGACCAGCCAACTTGGACACATTCCAACCCTTTCGTCCTGTCTCACCAAAAATATACGCTTAGTGTACATGAAGAAAATAAATACGAACTTAAATGCCTTCCGATTAGAAGTTGAATCACTCGGAAAATAATCTAGGTATTTTCTTGGAAGTCTTTTTTTTTTTTTTAAAAAAAACATGATTGATACAACGTTGTTGCCTTGTTGGGACCACATTTGAGATATTATACAAATAATCCAATCGTATTATAATTCCATTTTTTACTATTTTGATATCCAAATATGATCTTTTTTTATGGAATTTTTTTTTTGGTATAGAAAAGTACTTTAGATTAAGGGAAAAGATGTCTCATTGTATGGTGGGAAGACCACACTAACTTCAGCCGTGATTTAAGATGAAATGAAATTTACATATCACCTACGAAAAGGGCTAATCTGAGAATTAAACCCAAGTTAAAACGAGTGTAAGCACAAGGCTCAATCAGATGTATCAACCCATGTTGATTTTTTTTTATTGAAATTTGAAACCGAAAATATATAATTATTTTTTACCTTTCTGTCTTTTTCATTGTTTCTTCCATTTTAATTATTTTGATAAAATTATAAAATATTTCTACAACACAAAAACATAAGAGTTATGCAATTTCTTCATAAGAGACGTTTTATCGAAAATAATTAGCATCCTATTCTATATAATGTTAAATTTGGTTCGGAACCCACCGTAATTAGGGTCTTTGGCTTTCTAGTGGGTCCACCTGGTGTCCTCACAGCTTCGGACCTTTGGACCGGCTATAGGACTAATCCCCGATTCGATAGCTACGGACGTCCAATTTTTTACACACGGGGTTGGGCTACCTCCCAACTGGGTGACTCCAGAAATCCAACTTGCGTCATTTTCCTTGGGGGAGAGTCATGTTACCAACTCTTCCAACACCCGATTGGTTATATAATGTTAAATTTACCTATCATCCCAACCCCATTTGTGGATTCAAATTCCTTTCTACATATTGAATGAGACTAAACTTTGTGAGCAAACCAATTTTTTTTTGGGTACAATGAGCAAATGATTTTTATTTTATAATTTTATATATAATAAAATATATAATCATTATAAAAATAGCACAAAACAAATACTTATGTACCTTTTTATTCATTTTTCATTCTCTTTGATAACTTATTTCTTTCAAAAAGTTTATCTTTTCATTAGTTATTAGTTTGTGCATTATTTATATGCCCTTGCAACGTACTGAATAACAAGGTCATTAAAATCGGATCGGATTGGATCGGTCGGACCAGTTGAACCATGGATCAGCCTCTTGTCCAGTCCTGATTAGGATCAGAATTGTTTCTACGATCACATCGCTTTAAATCGGTTAAAAACCCGATTGGAACAGCTTAAATCGGGTGAAAGCGGATTCGCCGGTTTTTTAGAGAGAAAATTTGAAATTTAAAAACTGAAAAACAACAATAAAATTGATAAAAGTGAGACAGAAAAGAGAAAACTTAATCGACTAATTAATCCTCTATTCCAAATATAATATTTATTTCTTTGTAACTGCGGCAATGCGCAGAACAATAGAAGTCCTTACTTCGTCCGGTCGTCTGTCTCATCCCTTAATCTTCGTCCAGTTTTGTTCTTGCTGAAATCTACCCGACCCCCTGTCTCATCCCCTTCTTCCCTACGCAGTCGCTCACGGTAATCATCGGTTCTTTCACGTACAGTCGCTAATTCGATCGCCTCCTCGGTCTTCACACACTTAATTGACTTGTGTAAAAGTTACAATATAGTGATAAAATGATAATACAAACAGACTCCTCAATCCTTGTATAAAGTTATAAACTGTATAATAATGTTATTATATTATAAAGATGGTAAGTTCAGTTTTTTAATTTCTTGTTTTAACTTTTAATAATTATAATATTTTACTAGTATTGCATGTTATAACTTATGAGAATATTTTTTATATTATACATCATCTGGTTAGACCATATGGTTGAACTGGTTAAACCTGAAATTAAACTTTTTCCGATTTGTTGTCCGGTTTGACTTTAACAACATTGCCGAATAATGTTAAAAAGAAAACTATATATTAATTAATGAATAGTGAGAATAATATAAAATAAAAAACTGTAATCATTTCATATTAAATTTTTAATCAAAACGAAATTTATAAATAAATATGTAAACTAAATAATTTTTTAATAAACAGTTTTAATATAAAAAAGAATAAGAAATTTATTAATTATAATTATAATTATAAAATAAACTAAAATTTATATAAAATCTAAAACTAGTTAATAAATCATTAATATACTAAAATTTAATGAAAAATATTTAGATGAGACAACTACATTTTTTATATTAAAAAAACTATATTTTTATAATGATAAGACTTTTTGTGTACAAAAGTTCATATTAGAGAAAGACAAGTCTTTTTGTATACTAAGCATTCTAGTTTTTTTGTGTAATAAGCATTCTGGTTTTCTAGTTTATTAGTACTGATATGTTAATTACACAGGCATTTCCTTATTTTCTTCTCTTTATATATCGGTTAAAATATCCCTTTATACTCCAAAAATATATATATATATACCTTTTTTTATCAAAAAAAGAAAAAGAGAAAGACACGTCTCCTGATTAGACTTATTTAAATTAGAATACAATATGACAATAATTAAAATAAAATTTTTTCTATTCATGGACAAAGAATTAAATGAAAAATATTTGACAAATTATTCTAAAACTCTTTTTGGAAATCTTTGTCTGAAACGGAAAATAATTAAATGAAAAAAATCATGAATTTATCTTTGTTCTGAAAGGAAAATAATTATATTAAGAAATCCAAAAAAAATTATTTCACCAAATAATAATACTATTATGTACAATCTTACTTTGATATTTCTCGTTACCCTCAACTTTATTATTACTTTTTTGCATAAATCCCCTTGTAATTTAGACTAAGATTTCTTTTCCACCGTACATTTAAGGTTCGTTTGGAAGAGCTTATGGAGAACTTATAAGAATAACTTATAGAATTAAACTTATACAAATAGTTTATGAAAATAATTTATGATATTTTCATAAGCTGTTTTTAGCTTATTTTGATAAGCTTGTCAGAGAAGCTTATGAAAATAAGTTGTTTTAGCTTATTTAAAAAAGAGCTTATTGTATAAGCACTTAAATAAGCTGCATATCCAAACGTACCCTTAATGGTTAATTCCGAGTGATTAAGATACTTTTTAGTAAATATTTAAGATAATTTCTACTAAGAATCTTTAAAGAGGATACATATATATATATATATATATATATATATATATTCTACAATATTGTTTTAGAAATATTTTCCTTGAAAAGGAAAAATATAATATGGAAATAGGTAAATATTAGTAGATTTGGTAGTTATAGCAATTAATTAACAAATTTTTTTGGTTACCGTATTATAGGTGCGCAGTATCCATCAGCTTCGTCGATGATTAATCTCCGTCGAGAAATTTGGCTAGCCATCTTTAGTGGAGTCTCCTCTCCCAACCACGTTTTTTCATTAATTAACGAATTTGAAAATACATTTTAAAAAAAATACTAAAATAATTATGCTTGACCTGAGTGAAGTCACATTGCTCACTGAGAGGAAAGTAAGTCCTTGGAGAATGACCCACATTGAAGAATAGTGAGATCAAATATATATATACATTAGAGAGAGGGGGGGGGGGCTCATGCAATAAGTATTTTTTAACGTTTATTATTTTGTATATGTATTAATGTTTATTGTTAAACATAGTATTTTTAACGGTTGAGATATATAAATAAAAAATATTCATCTCATACGATAAATTGTAAATTTAATTGCGGCTAATTTGAAGAGTAATTAATTTTATTGTTATATTTTCAATTGCCCATTCATGTTATTCATTAATTACTCTAGTTGTAGTGTATTTATTTTTTTTATCAATGTAATGTATTTATTTATTTTTCAATTCAAATTTCATAGATAAAAATAAATTAATTAATTTGTATGATTTTTCTAACGAGTGTCCTTGTTAAAAATCCAAAATAAATTAAATGAAAAATAAAGTATTTGATACATGAAAAATTGAAACAAAAAGTTTTTTTAATGCAAAATTTCATGTTTTGAATTTCTAATTAACAAGTACAAAACTCTAATTTGTATCCCTTGTCAATGTAAAAAATATATCACATTACCAACAACTAATTTATCTTTTTGTAAAAAAAAAAAAAAAAAACTAATTTATATCCATATAAAATCTGTATACAATGTAAACAATAAATTTTCCTGCTTAATTTTTTTTCAATTAACCATTGAATTTCATATCATTAAAAACATTCTTGGCCAATGGATCGTTTTCACTTTTTTTCTTGTAAAATTCTTTTGTGTTTTTAGTAAATATAATAAGAATCTGTTTGGCACGTCCCTTCTGCAAGCTTATAGCGGATGAAAAAGTAATCTTGTTTGGCAAGTGCCTCTGTCACGAGCTTATAACGTTATTTTCATACGCTACTTGAAGTTGCGTTGAGCTTATAGCTTATAACGTTTCATTTTTTCCCACTTTTATCCTTATTATTTTAATTTAATTCTATCTTTATCCTCTTCTCTCTCTCTTTTATGTAAAATCATTAATGAAGATATCCTTTTATGTCATTTTATATTTTTCAGTTAGTTCAACTGCTAGTTTTATCAAACACTTCCACAGAAAATAAGAAAGCTTATTCGCTATCCGCTATTAGCTACCTGATCATCCGCTATAAGCTATCCGCTAACAGCTAGTTTATCCGCTAACAGCTAGTTTTACCAAACAGATTCTGAACCTATAAGATAATCCATAATTTGAAAGACCGAGATTGTTTTTTTCTAAGAGTTTAATGGTCTGTCAGTGTAAAGTTTATTATATTGTCGACTAATCCCAAATCATGAACATACAATTTTGGTTGGATCCACAATTACACAAATTGAAAACACAAAATTGTCCAATAATTTCTATCAATTTGAAAAGATGTTGTCATTGGATATACAAATTATATAAGAGCCTTAGAGCAACTCCAACTGGAGTTGCATAAGAACTGCATATATAGAGTTATGCAACTATTTCTTGGAGGTGTCTTGGAGTGAACTTAGATGGATATGAGCCGTTTACAATAGTTGCTTATACAAGCAATGTAGTATAGAAATTTCGGGGCCCCATAGTTGCATAAATGAGATGAGAGAGAGAAAGTTGTATTGTTGGACAATTTTGATTGGGTCCCACAATTACACAAATGATAGAAATTTATTTAATAATTTCGAGTTAGAAAGATGCTTATATATAAATTACATAATGATGCGATATATTGGGACAAAGAAACATTTCTTGCCATTGGATTAATTAGTTGAATTAATGTCTGCTACTGGATTATTTGATAAACATTCAGGAACAAGCATGATCAAGAAGGTTTCTAGGGACATAGTGAGTGGTAGGTAAGTCTCAATTAGCCTAGCTTTGAAGTTTTACTCAAATTAATCTGTAGCAAAATTGTCAATGTGATTTACTGTTGATGCATTTATTTTTGTTCTTCTTCTTTGGCTATATGTTATGGTTATAAAAAAGTTTGATATACTTTAGTGAATAAAATAAGAGTTTAATTATTATGTATTGTCAGTATTAATGAGTTTTATACAAATATCCAATGAGATATTGACAAATCAATATTATTGTTATTTCTCTATCTTAATTATTAAAATGAAAGCATAAATGTCAAGATTTTAGAGGATGTCAGTGTAAAACTTTTTACACTAACAATACATACTACTTTAATCCATAAAATAACTATTGTTGTCCCGAGAGATTTATATTTTATACTGAATAGGAGTATAGGTGATGGAATGAAGTTTGAATTATCTATATCAATCATTTTAGTTAATGTGAAATATGAAAATGTGTTTTTAATTTGTTATTAGATTTAATTGGTATATACTGTCAGAGTAAATATTTTTTACATTATCAACTAATCATAAATTATCATATCATTTTTTTTATAAGCCAAATAATATATTGATTAGGGTGCCAAAACCCATATACAAGATCCTAAAAAGCCAAGAAAGGTATTACTATTCACCCTCTCATCCTCTTGAAACCCAACCATTTAAACTGAAGCTGGCAAGTTATTGCCAACCAAAAAAGAATACATAGCATTATAGCAAATCATCCAGAAGGCATACATCCCAACGAAAAGAAGAAGAAGAAAAAAAGACATAGAATGGGTCCAACAAAGGCATAATGATATAAATTACCATATTATCATATCATTATGTTTGACTCTTGTCATAACTACATTAAAAATCACAAATCGGATTATTTGTGATTGGTTGACAGTGTTAAAAATATATCAAAATTAAACGTTGTTATTTATAAAGTATTATTAATTTTTTTATTAAAGTATTATTATTTTTAATTTCAGAGATTTTATGCTTTATACATTGTGAGTATCATTTAATAATATCCTCACACAGCATTAAAATAGTTATACCTTCCAGATAATGATTTTGATAGTGAAACTTTTTTATGACAATTCAGAAATAGATTTTAATAATAATGAGATATACATGATCACTATGATACTTTTATTGAAGAAAGTTATTGTATGAAAGTTTATTTACTTGCTTTTTCTTTTTGGTAACCATGACATAGGTATGAAGTATCCACTACCGTTAGTAATGACTAATCTCCGTCGGGGAATCTGTTGGGCACACAAGGCGTGTTTTCTCCCCTCCCAATCAAGTTTTCTCCATACACAAAAGCCAAGATTCGAACCCTAACCACTTGTTTAAGGTGTCCGAGTTCCTTACCACTCGGACCAACCACATGTTGACTATTTATTTGCTTATGATTTTGAATGAAGTTTTATTTATATTCTAACGTAATTATTTATTGATACACTTTGGTTTGTAGTTATTTGTTTATGTTTAAATGTTCTTATTAGCTCTTAGAAGTTAGTAAATTTTTTATACTTGATATATAATTTCTTTTAATTTGTTGAAATCATTAAACATTTTTTCGTTAAAATTTTAAAAATCACATTTAAGATCTCTCATTTCGTACTTGCAGGTAACCCGTCGCTGCAACTAGTAGTTACTATATAACCATACTCATTTCGTGATGTGTTAATACATAATTAAAAAAGAAAGTGTAAAACTTTTTTGGTACTTACAATTGATTAAAGCTTGACTTAAGATGTTGGGAGAGTTTGTATCATAACTCTCATCTAAAGAAAACGACGCAAGTTCAATTACTGGAATTGTCTAGTTAGGAGATAGTCCGATCCCGTATGTAAAAAATCAGACATCCGTTGCTGTCGAATTGAAAATCAGTCTCATAACCGATCCAAATGATCGAAACTACTATACAAATAAGATAGGGAGTAGAAACTCTCACTACATCAGAATGAGAAATGGATTCCCTAAAGTTAAAAAAGCACGCATTCACGTATTCTTTAAGTGTGTACCATTAGATCAATCTTAGACTTTCTCAAACACTTTCAATGATTGATTCAACGGTGTACACTTAGTGAATACGTGAATGCATATTTTTTTGAATTTAGGAAATCCGAATCCATCAGAATGCAGCATGTGCGCAATTTGCATAGGCGGATGCTCATACAACATCAACTGAGATGCATAACCACAACCTAAATTAGCTAACAGGAGGACACTCCTATTGGTTTCACAAAACACATGCCACATACAACCTCCCAATTAGACTTCAAAAGAGAAATGAGAACAGCTAGAATTTCTTTTTCTTTTTTAGATACAACTTTAAAGTCATGATTATTGGTGCATTCTAAGATACTACAAGTTTCTAAACTCAATAAACGGTTATAAAAATACTTTTAAATAATTTATCAATAAGGAATTATGTAAAATTTAGGTAAATGTTAATAAGTACTGATTTAGAAATAAAAATATATTAAATATATTGATAAGTTTAAAAAAAATATTTTTGTATAAAAGAAATTTATCTTTTAATTCTTTAACCAATATTGTTATGCACCCTAAAATTTATACTTCAACTAACTGAATTAACTCAATCCACTTGTATATGGGTCATTCAACCGTAATTTTGAGAGTTCAACTTCAAGAGTAAGGATAAGATCCAGTGACTAAAAATGTAGAGTGAAGAAGAAGTAAGGATATATATACATTTTTTTTTTTTGGTGTGAAAGATATATTATATACATTTGATTAGTTAAAGTGAATTAAAATATAGAAGTATTTTGATTAATCACTTTCCTTTTTTACACTTTGGTTCCCTTTTATCTAATAACAAAGCTAATGTCAGAGGATCCTTAACTCTCCTGACGGGAGAATGGATACTCTCAATTTGTAAACAATTTTTGCAAATTGATACTTTCAACTTTTTTACAAATTGAGAGGATCAATTCGGATGGAGACACCAAGCTTTGACTTTTGAGCACACCTCGTAAGTGTCCGTGTGTGAACTAAGAATGGAAAATGAAGAGAGAGAGAAAGTCGAAGCTGATGAAACATAAATGATGATAGAGAAATATAGAGAGAGAGTAAAATGTAACCAAACAAACAAACAAACAAACAAAAACAAAGGTTGTAGCTGTCATTTCATCCACATGCCGCCGTGTATTGGTGGTGGTGCACCGGTGACAAAAAAAACCGGCAACCACATTTAAGGCTGAATGAGGAGGCACACCCTGGTGGTGGCTGTACCACTCTATCAGTTTTATTACAGAGAGAAGAGTAGAAAGCATAACACCCTTTTAAGTCCCTTCCTTTTTCTTTATTTCTCCGCGTTCTCTCGGAATGCCAATGCTTTAAAAGCCCCTCCATCCGTTACACTTGCTTTTCTCTCCTACAACACACAATACATTTATTATATATATATATATATACTATAATATTATTAATTCTTATATATGTATGTATGTATTTAAAAGTGTACTATAGTAGTGTGTTCATTCATTCATTCATAGCATAATATAGGGTGCAAGTAACGTCAAGTGAGAGAGGGAGAGGAGAAGGTGGTGGTGGTGGTGGTGGTGGTGGTGGTGTAATGGTACTGTTGTTGTTCTGAGTTGTGACTTGGTGAGTGGCTGGTTTTTCTCATTGAATTTGATTAGAGATCACTATTATCTTCAATCCCCATAACATTTGCCATGACTCACTCTCACAAATCATGCCACTATCTTGGTTGTCACAGCCGTTTCAGAATAATAATTAATGATAAAAAAATATTTAATATTTTTATTATTATTATTGTATGTGGTGAATGAGAGTATATTTGCCATTTGCTTCACAAAAAAACACAGCATGCTTTAATATGCCATAGCCATGTAGCTAGCCAAACCACCCACCAAACACACATTCATTTCACCACCAAAGTTCTCCTCTTTTTCCATACCCACTATCACCCAAACTCTATCTCTTGCTTCTTCTTCTTCTTCTTCTTCTTCTTCTGTGTTAAGCATTGCTTCTGTCTTTTTTTAAATGGGTTTGTTGTTGTTGTTGTTGTTGTGAGAGTAGCTGATTCACTCTACACGGCCAAGAGAAGCTGCTCGAGGTGGTGATTGAAAGAGAGAGAGAGAGAGAAATGGAATACGGCTATGGAGGCGGTGGTGGGTCCCCTGGGGACCACCTACACCACCACCATCATCATCAGCAAGATGGTTCTTCTGATTCTCAGAGGAAGAAGAAGCGCTACCACCGTCACACTGCTAACCAGATTCAAAGGCTTGAATCGTAAGGCCGTTCCATTCATCACTTTGGTTTTTTGTTTTGTTTTCTTTGTTTTATGTAATGGTTTGGGTTTCTTTTCTGTTTATGAATATTTATGTTTATCTTTGTTTTTGCACCCTCTTCTTCTTCTTCTTCTTCTTCTTCAATTTGATGGTCTCTCTCTCTCTCTCTCTCTCTCTATCTGTGTGTGTGTGTGTGTTGGTGGTGTTGTTTTCTTCAGAATGTTCAAGGAGTGTCCACACCCAGATGAGAAGCAAAGGATGCAGTTAAGCAGGGAGTTAGGCTTGGCCCCTAGGCAGATCAAATTTTGGTTCCAGAACAGGAGGACCCAGATGAAGGTGCTTTTATTTTCCTATAATGTGTGTATGTGTGCGTGGTTTTATTTTTTTTGTGTGCTTGTGTAAAATATAGTGTAAATGTGTTTATTTTTTTTTGGTGCTTCATTTCATATTCATGAGACTATATGCTACACCAGTTCTTATTAGTTCTTTTGGTTAAACAATTCAGGCCCAGCATGAAAGAGCTGATAACTGTGCACTCAGGGCAGAGAATGACAAGATACGTTGTGAGAACATAGCCATAAGAGAGGCCTTAAAAAATGTTATCTGCCCCTCTTGTGGTGGCCCTCCACTCAATGAGGATTCTTATTTTGATGAACAAAAGTTGAGACTAGAGAATGCACAACTTAAAGAGGAGGTAATTAAATTAACCCTATCAATGAATCAATAGCAAGTAATGCACAATCTTAATTTTATTCCTTTTTTTTTTTTTTGGTTTATGAAATTGAAAACTTTTTCTTGTCCTTGCAAATTGCAGCTTGATAGAGTATCTAGCATTGCAGCTAAGTACATTGGAAGACCAATTTCCCACCTCCCACCAGTTCAGCCTATTCATATATCCTCTTTGGACTTATCAATGGGAAGTTTTGGGAACCACGGATTGGGTGGTGGCCCCTCCCTTGATCTTGATCTTCTCCCAGGGAATAGTTCTTCTTCATCCATGCAAAATGTGCCTTACCAGCCTGCTTGTCTCTCAGACATGGATAAGTCCCTCATGTCAGACATTGCTTCAAATGCCATGGAAGAATTAATAAGGCTTTTGCAGACAAATGAGCCCTTGTGGATGAAGTCAAGCACTGATGGCAATGATGTTCTTAATTTTGATACCTATGAAAGAATGTTCCCTAAGCCAAATAGTCACTTGAAGAACCCCAATGTTCGCATTGAAGCTTCCAGAGATACAGGAGTTGTAATTATGAATGGCTTAACTTTGGTTGACATTTTCATGGACCCAGTAAGAAGTTCTTATTCTTTTTCTTTCTTTCTTTCTTTTATTTTTAATTATAATTAAGTTCCAGACTAGAATAAAATTGAAACCTTCAATTAACCTTTCTGCATTGTTCAAATATCATGATTGATTTTACAGAATAAGTGGATGGAGCTATTTCCCAATATTGTCACAATGGCAAGAACTTTTGAAGTTATATCTTCTGGGATGATGGGTGGTCATAGTGGTTCTTTGCAATTGGTATGTTGGAAATTTGTCCAATTTAATTTTCTTTCAACTTTCATGCCAATTTCCTTTGCTGTATGTTTTTTTCATGCAATTTTTTTTATTCAGATGTATGAAGAGTTGCAAGTGCTTTCTCCACTTGTTTCAACTAGAGAGTTCTACTTCCTGCGTCACTGTCAGCAAATTGAGCAAGGCTTGTGGGCTATAGTTGATGTTTCATATGATTTTCCCCAAGATAACCAATTTACTCCTCAATTTCGATCTCATCGTCTTCCTTCTGGTTGCTTTATACAGGACATGCCTAATGGTTATTCCAAGGTAACTTCAACACTACTTGCTTCAGTTGGCTACTTTGATACTCATAATATGCATTTTTAGTCACTCTTCTAAGTTGTCATCCAGGTTACTTGGGTTGAACATGTAGAGATTGAAGATAAAACTTCGGTTCATCGCCTTTATAGGAATCTTATCTATAGTGGGTTGGCTTTTGGAGCACAAAGATGGCTTAGTACTCTTCAGAGGATGTGTGAAAGAATTGCTTGTCTAATGGTATCAGGAAATTCTACCAGGGATCTTGGAGGAGGTATATCTTTGTTTTGCACCATCTCTGTCATGTTTAATTTTCTAGCCTTGATCTGAACAAGTTATTTGGATTTCAGTGATTCCATCACCTGAGGGAAAGAGGAGCATGATGAAACTTGCACAAAGGATGGTCACTAATTTCTGTGCAAGCATTAGCACATCAGCTAGCCACCGATGGACCACACTCTCAGGGTTGAATGATATTGGAGTCAGAGTCACTGTCCATAAGAGCTCAGACCCTGGCCAACCAAATGGTGTGGTGCTAAGTGCAGCCACTACCATTTGGCTTCCCATCCCTCCACAAGTTGTGTTCAATTTCTTCAAGGATGAAAGAAAAAGACCTCAGGTTGTGACATAGTTAAGTTAATATAAACTTATTTGATGTTGTGACCTTCGAAACCTAAGGCTTCTAACATTGTTTTTTTTTTTTTTTATTTTGTTTCCCTTTTAAGTGGGATGTTCTTTCCAATGGTAATGCTGTGCAAGAGGTTGCCCATATAGCAAATGGTTCACACCCCGGTAACTGCATATCTGTGCTTAGAGTAAGACATCTTCCTCCATGGTCTAATTGAAGTTTTATTTTGCCTTTTCATTTCCATTGCAATCAAAATCTGTTTTCAAATTTATAATTTCTACCTTGTCCATTTGCTTAGGCTTTCAACACTAGTCAGAACAACATGTTGATACTCCAAGAGAGCTGCATAGACTCTTCTGGTTCCCTTGTGGTTTATTGTCCAGTTGATTTGCCAGCAATCAACATAGCAATGAGTGGTGAAGACCCTTCATACATTCCCCTACTACCATCTGGATTTACCATTTCACCTGATGGCCAACCTGATCAAGGAGGAGATGGAGCATCAACAAGCTCAAACACAAACAGAAACATAGGGAATTCTGGGGGGTCACTTGTCACAGTTGCATTCCAGATTCTAGTGAGTAGCTTGCCATCTGCCAAGCTGAACATGGAGTCAGTGACTACTGTTAATAGCCTTATTGGAACCACTGTCCAGCAAATAAAGGCTGCTTTGAATTGTCCTAGTTCCTGATGAACCTGCTTCTGCTAGTGTTATTTTTCTTTTTACTCTTCTACCATCCTTAAATATGCTTATCAGAAATGGTTCAGACATCAGAGTCTATTTGTGCTGGTGGTAATCAATGTGTGGGAGAAGTATTTTTGGTTAGTTGGGACTTCAATGCCCTCTCATCAAGTGCACAAGCCTCATTATTTACTGCTGCTGCTGCTGCTGCTGGTAGAGCTGTTTTCTGCTTCAAAGGCTTGAAGCTTCATTACATT
The DNA here is from genome assembly GCA_039655645.1 of Ammopiptanthus mongolicus. Lineage (NCBI taxonomy): Eukaryota > Viridiplantae > Streptophyta > Magnoliopsida > Fabales > Fabaceae > Ammopiptanthus > Ammopiptanthus mongolicus. The sequence goes on along the minus strand of CM077349.1, from coordinate 83,792,292 downwards.
TCACACCAACTACCATTTTTAGTTTTATTTTTTTGGGTGAGACCTTTTTTTTGTTTGTTTGTTAATTTGCATCATTAGCTCTTGAACAAGAGGTAGTAGTAGTAATAGAGAAGTCTTGGAAGAGGGAGTCAAGAACGCACCATATTGGTCTTATTCTTTATAATTCCCAGATTAGCTAGCGCACCATGAAAAAATGTGTATGGTTCGGGCATTGACTTCCTCTTCAGAGACTTCTTATTCATAATTTATTATTGTTCACCTTTGTTGTAATAACTATATCTTATTTTTCTACCTAGAAAAATTGAAGGAGGAAAAAAGAAAAAGAAAAGTGTGCATGAATTAAGAAGTTGGTCAGGGATTTATATAAGGTGGGGTGTGGGGGCAGACAGATTTTGACAGTTTGGATACTTTTTGTGGCTTGACATCATTAATGGGCTCCATGCATTCTCAAGAGAGTCATGGAACTTGAATAAAAGATGAAAATCTTTCTGCATTTGGGTACACAACTTGTCGTGCATTGAGGATAGATGAAACCACATATCCATTCACCTCCATCCGATGCATAAATTTTTGCATTCGTTTACTACTGAAAACTAAATTAACTCCAAGATCTCTTTCATAATGGTTGCTTAGCAGGTTTCCATTATAGTTCCCAGGTCATTATGAAAAATTACTAACATGTGATTGATCCGAATGATAACAGATTCGGATCCTTTAAGCAAAAGGTTGGAAGTTCGATTACTAACTCTTATATACGTAGAAAACCTGATTAGGAGAGATTAGGTCTTCAATGTCGTCCAATACCTTATGAGATTAGTCTTTTCAGTTGTACACGGATACCCTACGAAACCTAAAAATCATTTTTTTTCCACTTTCCCTCAAAAGGCTCAAATCATGATTTGAGGCCTAAATCATTTTAAATACAATTCAACCATCGTTTTCTCAAACACGTTATTTGTAAATAAAACTTAATTTGCGTAATTCAAACTAGAATTTGGATTATGAAAAGAGTCCAAACATGCTAGCTCGTTGAAGTTAAATATGGTTCAAGAAATGTTAAGCTTCCTGCTTTGTTATTTTTTACAAGGGATGTGTCTGAATTTACGATTCAGATTTCAGAATTAACATTGTGCACCTATTTTCAATGGAAAAATGTTAGTTGTGCACACTTTGGTGCATGCCTGTCACATCCTCTATACGTGACAGAATAAGAGTATAAAAGTTAATATGGGATAAATGTAAATATTTTTTTACATTATTAATTAATTATATGTTACTATATCATTAAAAATAGTTGACTATTACAGGACATATAGGTGATGTATGATTAGTTATTGTGTAAAAAATTAACACTGACAGTAATAAAATTAAACTCTAATTATAATTAGATTATAAAAATATTGTATAAATATGGGGTGATTTTTTTGGTTACATATTAAAGATGAAAAGTATCCATCATTTCGTTGATGACTAAACTCCGTGAGGGTTCTGGCTGATCACTTTTAATCGAATCTCCCCATTCAACCATATTTTTTCTATCCATAAGATTTGGAAAAACTTTATTTATGAGATCTAAACTCAGTTTCCTCACGTCAACATAATATTGGTATATATGCCGTGATTTTTTTTTTTGATAAATGCCGTGATTTCTATCTTATTTTTATGCAAACAAAAAAAAAAGCAGATAACAAATCCACGTCAATACTAGACATACATTCTCTTTCATATCTGTCTACATGACAGAAGTGGAACGTAAGAATGCAAAATACAAGATAAGCTCAACTTTAATATATAAATATTAAATTAAATAACTTATATGTGAATAAATTATTGAGTTTAATTGATATATATTATTAGTATATAATTTTTTATATTATCAATCAGTCAAAAATCATCATATAAATGACTTTTAAGGTAATTAGGATAAGAGTCAAACATTTTAACTTATATGACAATTTCTGATTAATTGACAATATAAAAAATCTTTACAATAATAATATATATCAATTAAATCATAAATTATTACCTCAAAAAATTTTGCTGCCTCGAATGACTCGGTCGTACGTTTGAGCAGGATTGAAATAACAGTGTGCTATATTTGTTCAGTAATGTTGTCATATTATATCTGCTCTATCTAACTGATCGAGGTTGATCATTTAATGTACTTTAGGTGTGATTTTATAAATTTATTTTCACTTTATATCATTTAAATTAATCTTATAATAATTTAGTTTTGATTTAATGTATAAGATCAATTAATAATTGAACTAAACAATAATACATGTGATAAGTAATAATGCTTATTGACTTAAATTAGTAATATTTTATATAACATGATAATATATTTATATTAGGAGAATGCTTAACGTAAAAAAAAAAAAACTTTTCATTGGAAATTGATGTATTTAATATTTAAAGAAGTGGAATACTTAGTTTTTCAATGTAAGTTACTTTTTTTTTTTTTCTTAAAGAGTGCCCTTAGGACACGTTACCATGACTCTTTACATTAATATTATTTGTTTTGAAATATAATTTGTAAAATATATCTTAATTTTAGTTTCTTACTTATTTAGTCCTATGATTTAATTATGCATAATATTTAAATTTATACATTATGTGTCAACATATTAGGTTGTTTCGATTCCAACCCGTTCTTTACCAAGTCATGGTCGAGTCAGATTCAGATCCAAGTAGATGGTCCAACCAAACATCATACCATATTTGAGCCCATTTAAACTCTTCCCGCGACGTCCCTTGAACCCCTAGTTAAGCAAACCATATTTATGCTGATAGAGCTAATTGTTGTCCTTAAATGAGGGGGAAAAAATAAAAATAATGCTCATTTAAATTTGATTATTAAAGTATTTGTAAAAGTGTGAGTTCTTTACATAAAGTTACTTCCCTTTAAACTAAAGTCTTTTGAGTATTTGACAGTATTACTAAGAGCCTAGTCTGCCTCCAAATTGGACCGCACATGCTCTTCTTCGTATTTGTATCGTCATTATTTGACAGTGTTAATAAGAGTTGAGTACACAAGGAATCCTACACATGAGTCCACCAACAACCTCCTTTACTCCAATATCGTCTCATTCGAACCATCAGCTGTAACCACTTGCTAGGAATCGGGAAAGCGCCTAGCAGCCTACACTAGAAGATCTTCTTCCATGAGAGAATCGTATAAGTGGGCTTGACATCACATCTTAACCCAAAACCTTAAGGCAATGAGTCTATGAGTCTTCTCCACTTATATAGCCTTCAACTTGTCAAGTTCTTTCTAAAGTGAGACTTCTTCATCCACATCACACTCACATTTCGAATTCCCAACAAAAATTATATCTCATCTTCACCGATTCCCACATAGTCGACTCATACAACCAAAGCTCAAACGGAAAAGAAAAGTCCATTTAACATAATAGTGACCTCTTGTCCTTTGCAGTTGTAGATTTCAATGTTTTTTATTGACAAATAAAATTGATGTCTTATACTTAAATCTATGCCAGCTTGAAGAACCAATGGAACTTCAACCCTCAAAAAGAAGAAGCAGAAGAAATGGTACAAAGGTTATGGGAGCGGAAAAATATGCAGTTCAAAGGTACTATCTCATTCATGGCGCTTTGCACCAATTGCAAAATAGGGTTGTTGACATATTTCTTCATCAAAACCAAGTCGTACTTGAAATCAATGTTGTTGTCCCCTCTTGCATTTGCTTGGAACACACAAAGTTACTTAATCCTTCACAGCACTTGGATATTCCTGTGGGTTTGTCCAATGACTCTTTGGGAAGAAAATGGTGATAGAAACATTAATTAATTGGAAGCAAAAACTTCAAAGCATGTGGCCAACGATTCCCAGTTTCCATTGTCCTTGCGTTTTTACTTTCATATCTAATTTTCATTATCTCCGTTCGATATTACTCTATTGCTTCTCTTACTTTCGATTGAGTAATTCTTCCTTGTGATGTAGTTGAGCTTACAGTCTCTTTGACAAAATTAGTGGATAACATATAAGGTAGTTGATAGTGGATAAATTTATAACGGATAACGGATGAGTTAGTCGATAGAGGATAAACTAACTTATCGGTGTAAAAGTGTTTGGTAAAACTAACGGTTAAACTAGCTGATAAATATAAAATAACATAAAAGGATACGTGTCTATTCATTTTTATATAAATGTTGTTTATATATAAAAAAATATTATATATACATTAGTATTATAAATGTTAAACGTTATATTAAATAATATATATACGTTACTATTATATAAAAAAAATGTTGGTACATTATTATATATAAAAAAATATATATAAATGATAATATTACATGTTTATAATACGTTATATTATCATATAAAATTATATATATATATATATATATATATATATATATATATATATATATATATATATATATATGTTATATTATCAAATGAATGTTGTACTAAATAATACGTTGTATTTTATTATAATATGTTATAATAAAATATTTATAAATTGAAGAGGGTAGAGGTGTAATTAAAATATTTATAATACATTATATTATCATATAATATTTTATTATAAATTGAAGAGGGTTAATGTAGAATTAAAATAAAACAATAAGGGTAAAAGAAGGAAAAAAATTAGATGTTTTAAGCTATAAGCTCAAACTCTACTTCAAATAGCATCTGGAAAAAACGATATAAGCTTGTAAAATACTAATCGCTAATAACATATGCACTTATCAAATAGGGTTACTAACTCATCCGGCATCCGCTATAAGCTAGCTGATGGGACTTAACAAACACACTAATAATAATTGGTCATCATTTTGGATGTGCTAGAATGATTATATTATTAATTAATAAATAATTATTATAGATAATTAATAATTAATTATTAAAATATATTATAATTCATGATATAAATTAGCCCAATTTATCTAACTTGAATATTTCAGGTTTATCAAGAACCGCAATTGTTAATTTTTTTTCTTTATAGGAGAACTCAGACTTTTTTTTGTTTCCTAAGATATCCTTCGCGCGCAACTGTGGAGACTAATCCCTCGAGTCGGATAGGACCACAAAGGCGGTAAAGCTCTTCCTCAGAGTTTTAACGTCGCTCCATTTTCGGGACTCGGATTTGAACTTGAGATCACTATAGTTAAGCTAGAAGAGAACTCTGTCATCTCATATATAAGCGCTCTTGGGTAGGAGAACTCGACTTTATTCGTAAGTTGTAGACCACCCCAAATACTAAAATTACAACAGAGAATTCTTGAGGAATGAGAATCAATACCATATTGCTATTGAGGTTGAAACAACGCAACTACAACAGAAAAGGGATTTACCAGCGTTTATTTTAGGCCTTCGCCAGCGCTTTCGGGCGCTAACTATTTATCTGCTAGCAAAAGGGGGGAAAGTTCGCCAGCGATAAAGAAGCGCTGATAAAGGTTCAAAATTGCTAGCGTTTCCTTAAAGAAGCGCTGGTAAAAGATTATAAAATTGTCATCGCTTCCTTGAAGAAGCGCTGGTAAAGGTTGAAAATTGCCAGCGTTTCATTAAGAAGCTCGCAACCTTTACCAGCGCTTCTTCAAGGAAGCGCTAACAATTTTCAACCTTTACCAGCGCTTCTTCAAGGAAACGCTGGCAATTCCGTTTATATATATATATATATATATATATATATATATTATATATATTATATATATATATATATATAATATATATATATTTACTTTTTTTTTATCTATTTCCCTTGCGTTTACCAATACAATTTGCAAGATCAACACAAGCAAAACCAGCAATGGATATATACAGATATTAAAATAAATATTATATATATATATATATATATATATATATATATATATATATATATATATATATTCAAGTACAATATAGCAAAACCCCAACAATATGTTTATATACAAGAGCAAAAACCAAAATCCTAGCTAGAACTACTAGCTTGATTGAAGAAGCCCTTGATCAATTAATTCTTTGTTTTCCCTTCAACAAAATCCTTGCTCCCCTTCAATAATATCCAAATAAACATTGTTAAGTTCAAAATGGTATATAAACTCGAAATGTCAAGGACTACAATAGATCACACTTACATATACCTTCATTCGATAAAATCAACAATATAACGACACCACTCTTGCTTGAGTGCGGTAAGTTGATCATCAGAGTATACCGGACATTTACGTTCTGGATAGTACTGCGAAACGAAAATTAAATCAAGTTAATAATTAAAGTACATACATTTCAAATATGGTCAAATGTGAAAGTAATTAAATATATAAACTGTTGGGGAGAAGGGAAGAAGAAATCCACACACACTACTGAAAACAGAGAAGATTTAGAGAGAAAAGATATATGCTGAATAACACTCAAAATTAACTCTTTATTGAATTCATATATCACTACACTTACAGTACTTCACACATTTATAGATCTGCTAGACCTCTAACTAATAAGTCTAATTAACTCATCTAACTCAAAGAGCTAACCACTTTTACTGCTTATAAGAGATTAAAAAAAGATAAACATGTCTAATGATTATACTGCTGATAAGAGATTAAAAAAAGATAAATACCTGGTAGGAGTAAGAAATCTGTGGCAGACAATAAGAAAATCAAGACATGACCAAAACTGCAGATTATCAAGTGACAAAGATAAAGTAAAGGTAAAATTAGACAAAGAAAGTGAGACCAAAAGCAGAACCAAGGACAGCATGAAAGAGAAGAAAACTAACCTATTTCGATATGTGAGAAATGGGATGTCCCTATCACTCCATGAACGAATTTCTTCTAAGTGATTCCCGCTTGGTAATGTGCTGCTTCAATTATCACATGTTAGAATATATAAATGAGAAACAGAAAATAAATGAATTTTTTGAAACCATTGAAGCTACACCCACAAAACTAACTAACATGTAAGATTTTATTTTTTCTTTTAGTTCCCACCTCTGAACCACCCTTTATTTTTTTATAGAACTACCAGCTTTCTCACTCACTTATTACACTCCATTTCACCTTGTTTTCATGGTTTTGCTTTCAAATTCGCATTTCACAACTTTCACATAGGCAAAAAATTACCAAATGAGTTGCATAACAAATTAAGACCAAATAAAGACTTAAAGGGTGCAGAAAAGAACAAAGATAGTTTGTATGTATCCAATGGAAACAAATATGGAAGGGGATATTGCAATTGTTGGAAATTTACAGAAATATTGAAAATAATATTATTATTCAATACAAATAGGGGCAGAATACCCTATAACCAAAGCCAAAGCTCCTAAACAAGCCTCTCTGCCGAGTAGACTTTCCAAACACACAGAAAATACATGCATAATTCCTACTGATCTCTACTTTCTCCTCCTAATAAACACTACACACAAAATACCAACACAGAGATAAATTGCCAAAATTATACTCAACTCAAATGCATTAAGAATAGGATCATTTGCAGGCTTGCAATAGAACTTTTTAGACAACAAGTAGTATTTATCTGCAAAAATATGATAAAAGACTATCTTTTGAAGCAAAAATGACATTGCAATAGATCATTTACCACCAAATATATGTAGATACTGTACTAAAAGCTTAGCTTTATTATTGATATTTCAAATCCTAAGCAATCGCTACGAGCTTGGCAAGGAAGAGGGCTGTGAGAAGAAAACAGTAAATCAGAATCTGCAGGAACCAAAGTCTGATGATGAAATTGAGGGTGATTCGGATGAGAATGTTGAGCAAGACTATCTCTTGTGCAGGGATAGAGAAAGAAGGGCAGTTAAACCTACAAACATGTTTGGCTATGAAGATGTAATAGCATATGCACTCAATGCTGATACATTCTTCAATGATGATGAACCAAAGACTTACAAGGAAGCCATTGAGGGAAAAGGCCAGAAAAATTGGCAGCTTGCAATGGAAGAAGAGATGAAGTCTCTATACAAAAATGAAACATGGATTCCTGTTGAAAAACCCAAAGAAACAAAGCTAGTAGGAAGCAAATGGGTTTACAAGAAAAAGGAAGGCAGCTCTAAAGGTGGGTCCCTTCGTTACAAAGCTAGATTAGTAGCTAAGGGATACACACAAAGAGAAGGAGTTGATTTCACAGAGATTTTTTCTCCGGTTGTGAAACATTGTTCTATAAGGTTGGTTTTGGCAATTGTTGCTGAATTTAATCTCTTCTTAGAACAAATGGATGTAAAAACGGCTTTCTTACATGGTGAACTAGAGGAGAAAATCTTTATGAGGCAATCAGAGGGGTTTGAAGTCAAAGGCAAAGAAAGATGGGTGTGCCAACTTAAGAAATCCTTGTATGGATTAAAACAGTCACCACGGCAATGGTATAAGCGTTTTGACAGTTTTATTCGAAGCATTAAATACAAGAGAAGCAAATATGATTGTTGTGTATATTACAAGAAATTACAGGGCAGCAGCTATATATATCTTCTCCTATATGTTGATGACATGTTGATAGCAAGTAGTAGCATGGAAGAAATACAAGGGTTGAAGATGAAGCTGAAAATTGAATTTGAGATGAAAGATTTGGGTCCAGCAGAGAGGATTCTTGGCATGGAGATCACAAGACAGCAGGGCATAGGAAATTTGACCATCACTCAAGAGAGTTACCTTAAAAGAATCATGCAGAAGTTCAACTTACAGGAAGCAAAACTAGTCAGCATCCCTATTGCAGCACACTTTAAACTATCAGCTGAGAATTGTCCAAAAACAAGTCAAGAGCAGAAGGATATGGAAAGGGTGCCGTATGCTAGTGCAGTGGGCAGCTTGATATACGCCATAGTGTGTACTAGGCCAGGCATTGCCTATGCAGTAAGTCTAGTGAGCAGATATATGGCAAATCCGGGAAAGCAACACTGGTTGGCTGTTAAACACATTTTAAGATACTTAAAGGGATCGGTTAATACAGGTTTGAGGTATGGAAAATGGGGTCAAAATTCAGGGAGAGCTCATGGATATGTAGACACTGACTTTGCAGGGGATAGAGACAGAAGAAGGTCACTCACAGGGTATGTATTCACTTATTTGGTAACACAATAAGCTAGAGGGCTTCACTACAGTCTGTAGTAGCTCTAAGCACAACTGAAGCTGAGTATATTGGGATCACAGAGGCTGTGAAGGAGGCAATCAGGGTAAAAGGGCTGAACAAAGAACTTGGAGTAAATCAAGAAAATATTGAAGTGTTTTGTGACAATCAAAGTGTGATTCACTTGTCCAAGAATCACACTTTTCATGAGCGAACTAAACACATAGATATTAGGCATCACGGGATAAGAGATGTCGTTTCAGAGGGACTGGTTCAGATCAGGAAAATACACACTGCTGAAAACCCTGTTGATTTCATTACAAAGGTGGTACCTCTAAGCAAGTTTAAGCACTGCTTAAGCTTGCTGAAAATAGACACTGGATGAGCAGTATTTGGATGAGGATAGCTCGCGGTTTCAGCTCCAGAATCAAGGAAAGAATATGCCAAGGTGGAGATTGTTGCTTATGTGGCATATATTCAGTTATACAGATATAACCTATTGCTTGTGCAGCATTAGTGACAGTTAGTGTAACTAATTTCAGTTATGCTTTAGTACTACTATCAGTAGGAGTAATTCACTGTTATCATTGCAATCAGTATTCACATTAGTTGAGAATTCAAGGATAGAAAATACTCTTGTAAAATGCTTATCACAGAGAGGAAAAGAATCAACCAGATTCTTGAGTGTCTTTGGGTGTTAATGGGATAAAGGGGAAAACACTGAGTGATACATTGTGATATACTGTGCAAACTGTAAATTTTCTTATGAATAATTTGGCAAAATAAGAACATCCGCAATCAAAAGATAAAATGGTATTGGGTTGAAACAAGAATTTAAGATCAGTGCTTGATGACTTACCCAATTTGGTTCCAACTAGTACCACTGGGACACCAGGAGCAAAATGCTGGAGTTCAGGGATCCACTGTTAAGTGTATACAAAATTAGAAAAGCAAACTCGAAATCTGGAAGACATGTCAAAGTACAAAACATAGAAACACAAATATACCTTCTTCAACACATTCTCATAGCAAGAATATACCTCAAGAAAAATAAAAGAGAAAAGGAACCAGCAAGAATACCTCAAGGTCCTCGTGCTGTTGAGAAGAGGGTTTGAGGAGAGAACCGTGAGGTTTCGCGAAGGTGCTGAGCGTGAGTGCTTAGGTTGCGGTTGTGGAGGAGAGGGTTGTGGACGACGGTTGTGGAGGAGCGGATTGAGGGTCGCGGTGGTGGAGGAGAGGGTCTGTCGCGATTGTAGAGGAGAGGGGTTGAGTTCGCGGTTGTGGAGGAGAGGGTTGAGTTCACGGTTGTGAAGGAGATGAGGAGGGTTGAGTTCGTGGTGATGCTTAGGTCGCGAGAGTACTGTGCGAAGACTATTACTGAAAGCGCGCGCGCGAAAGTGTAAGTGAAGATCGAGTAATCAGTAATATAAATCAAAAAATTATATTTATATAGAAAAGGACAATTGCCAGCGCTTTTCCAAATAAGCGCTGGTAAAGGAACAAAACATTTGCCAGCGCTTTCTTAATACTATTGCTAGCGCTTTCCTAAAGCGCTGGCAAATGTTTTGTTCCTTAGGAAAGCGCTGGCAAATGTTTTGTTCCTTTACCATCGCTTATTTGGAAAAGCGCTGGTAATACTCGAGGTTAGAGTATTGCTTGCGCTTACTTAATAAAGCGCTGGTAAACCCCAATAATTTGCTAGCACTTACCAAAGAAAACGCTAGTAATACTTCTCCGCCTCATATTTTCTAGCGTTTTACGGGAAAACGCTGGTGAAGGTTGCGTCAATTATTCCCTCTTTTGGCGTATAACACACTTATAAGTTATAACCACTTTTCAATGTTTTTTGTTAATAAGCCAAAAGTATATTAAATGGAGTATTAGGGATATTTTAGCCCATAACTCATGTAGAGAGTAATTATAGAAAACCTCACCAAAACTCAAAGTTCTATTACAACTATATACAATAGTAACATATCAAACAGCAGTAAACTATCAATTTTACAACTATATTAACCAAAAGGATGAGAATGCTTCAGCAATACAGCACCCAATAAAAGAAAAAATCACTAAGTTTCACTGATACTGATACCAAATTCAAAAAACCACATAAGACCATCACTACAAACACCAGTTTGCCAAGCCATAGCATTAAAGATGCTGCATCATATCACCTTTAGTCAATTGCCAAGCTTAGGAACCAACCGCAAAGCACATCAACAATGAGTAAATACCCAATTTGGTCCCTGAAATTGTAAGGTCATATCAACTTAGTCCCCCACATTATCAATATTCCAAAATGATCCCTGGAATTGCAGAAAGTTAATCAAATTCGTCCCTCCGCTAATATTTGCATGGACTATAATGACATTAAGTTGGTAATGTCAGGGATAGATTTGAAACTAAGTGAATAATGGCGGGGATGAATTTGCTACATTTAGAAATTCCAAGGATCATTTTGAAATATTGATAATGTGGGGGACTAAGTTGATACGACCCTACAATTTCAGGGACCAAATTGAATATTTACTCCATCAGCAATTAACCCCTTTTCAGTGTTAATTCACCATTGTAGTACGATGTTGAATAATATAGGATGTCTCTCCTCAAAAATAAGAGTTGGAGAATTTAGAGATAGATTTTACATAAAAATATTCCAATTTTGATTAATTATTACTATTTTTAAACGGATACTAAACTTACTCTTTATCTTCCTAATTTTATAAAGGGCCCCATTTAAGTTTTTATTAATAAATTAAAAGTCAAAATTTGGAAGAATTAAATTTTGATGCATTGTCCATATAAAATTGTTACACCACAATCATATAATGTCTCATATAGTAATGCATAATGGGTGGATGGTGTACAATTTTTTATATTGATAGTGCATCAAAATTAAACCCAATTTCATATGGATTTAATTGTGATACATTATCAGTGTTTACAATATTAACCAATCATTCATTGTCCCATTATCAAGAATGTTTGACTATTGAAATAATTAGTCACATGTTTGGTAATGTATGATTGGTTGACTATGTAAAAATCTTTACATTAAGTGTTAAACTTTGTAACTTAGAATTGTTGTTCTCTGTTTGTTTCATTATCGATCGAACATTTCAGACTGTTTTTTTTATAAACAAAAGTATAATATATCAAGTATTTTAGGGGTACTCGAACCCATATACAAAAAAAAAAAAAAAAATAAAAAGATCAAATGTGAGCATCATACTGCCCTATCTTTACAAACAGTATGACTATTACACGGATCTAACCACCAAAACAAGAAAAATAACCAATTAGAAAAACACGAGATTAAGCCGGCATCACAGCAAGAAAAGACCAAGAGGTAAGTTTTTACAAAACCTCTTTCTTGAAAGAAATTAAAACCTGTGAAATACAACGCACACCATGCAGAAACCAAAAGCATCAAAGTAAAATTCCAAAACCACTTGGCTTCGGAGCCTTTAAACTGAACTGATCCTTCCAAAAGACCATAAATTGCTCATGCCCAAACTCTGCAAATGCAGCCGCCTTTCTCCAATTGCCATAACCCTTCCATTGACCAGAACTGAGCATAGAAAAGTACCTGCACCTAACAACAAAAACAGAGCCAGCAACTAGAAAGGAAACGAAAAACCAGCAGAAAATTCAACTAAAGAAACAAGAACGCCATACTCACCAAAACTGCAGCAAAACACAAAGGCTTATCCATAAACCAAACCAAAAATTCTATGGTGGATTTACAGTCACAGTACAGTGGTTTTCTATCCTTCGGACTTGATATGGAAAGTTGGAACTTGGATTGGAATTTGACTTGTTGATTGATCTCTTTATTAATGTGCAATTGTCTGTGTGTGTATATACACACAACCTGGTTCGACCACTCAAATTAGTTGAATCGGTTGAACATTGAATCGTTTTACTTTTCGATCCTCCAGTTTGACCGATTTTTAAAACATTACTTATAGGTCCATGCCAATCTGTAGGGTGGATTTGGGGCAAGGTCTTAAAGGGATGGGAGGAGTTAAATAAGGGTTTAAGGGGGTGTGAGTGTTAGAGATTAGGTTCTCTTAAGTGATTAGGTTTACTAGATGTACCTTAGAGACATAGAAAAGGAAGAAAGGAAGCTGGAATGGAAGGATCTTCAGCTTTTTTTTTTTTTTTTTTTAACTCTGAAGGATCTTAAGCTTGGACTCTTGGTTGTACTTTTTAAATTACACAAGTCGGTCTACCCGACTCGAACGAACCCGATTATCATCGAGTTGGTTCCATGTAGGCTTCCCGATCAAATTTTCTTATAATTGACCTCACCCTACCTTGTTTGATCCATTTGATCATACAATCATATATGGATGGTTAAGATTAAAAATTACCTAATAGTCACTTTAAAAAGTTACATACAAATATTTTCTAATCTTGATTCTTGATCATTCAAAATAAGATTCAATGATTAAGATTAAATGTTATCATTTCTCGTGATGATAAAGTGTTCTCAGTTGATATCGTGCATATACACACATGGAGACACGCAAAAAACTCATAATTAATATTAGGTGAGGATATGAAGTAGTACAGATATGCTCACACAAGTGAGAATCGCAATCAATTTTGTAACAAAACAGGCCCATTAGGCCTACACCAGGCAAATATTCTTTGACTCGCGAAACATTATGTTTGTTGAGTTAGAACTTTGTTATTCTCTTTTCTCTTTCCCTGAATGGTGGGTTCCCACTTTGAGATCCTGCAAAGTATTTTGTTATTTCTAGCCACAAGATTAAAAGCGTATGCAGATTATGGAAGAATGCCCAAATATCATTAAAATGGGCCATTTTGGTCGAATCCAAGAAAGTGTATATCCGGATATATAAAATTTTTTGGAAGGTTAATTGATATGAATATATTCAGAAACACTATCCGGATTAAATATTTTACTTCATGTTGGATTCTCACCTTGCTAACTATTAATTAACACCAATTTAATAACTTGAATTATAATTTTTTATACCAGTCTTTGTTTTTCTCAAAAAAAGTAAAAAATAAATAAATAAAAGGTGAAACCTGCGTACCTAACCTGGTTTGTATTTTAGAACTATACTAACATACGTGTCTTGCATTGAATCTGGTATGCACTTGTTTGACATTGTTTGGTGTAAAATCACATTTAAATTTTTTTTTGTTGTACAACTCACATTTTTATTAAAGGTGATTTCAAAATATTTTGTTGCTTTTGTAACAATAAATTAATTTTTGTGTATAGAGAAAAAATTATTTTTGGTTTAATATTATATTATTAGTAATAATTAAATTAAAAATTGAAACTTAATAATTTTTAAAAATATTAATATAATTACTCTAAATTTATTTCATTTTAAAACACTCAATTTAAACTCATATACTAATTTATATCAATTTATTTATAATAAATATTTTAAAACTAACTCAAAATAACTTGTATCTTTTTTTCGGTAATTACATATTTAAAAATATCTTTTTATCAATACTAGAACAACATTAATTCTGTTAAAATAATTTTCCAAATAATTTTTTTAAGAATAAGTAATTTTATTTAGTCAAAAAAAAAAAGAATAAGTAATTTTATGCAATCCTAATTCATACCAAATTAAAGTATTTATTTATACTTTCACAAAAGAAATGTTTTTTACAAAAAAAAATATTAATCTATACCATTTAACTGGTGGGAAAGAAGATGGACCAAGATTGAACGAGTTAAGTAGATTGGGCTTCCTAGTTGAACCTTATATCATTACGTAGCTTCAACCTATTGGGTCAGGCTAATCTTAAGCTCCACTTTTATGTTCCATATTTAAATACTCCAGTTAAGTTTTTAATTACTAAATGCACCAAAAGCATAGAAAAACCTTTCCTCCTCTTAACCCTAACACCTCCTTCTCTATCATTTACATTCTTCGCTGCAATTCCATCTGCATGAATTGGATCTAGATCTGATTCCCCATTTCCGAATCGAGCCCCGACATTGGCACCGTCAATGGCGACGAATCCTCCGCTTTCGCCTTCCGCCTCTTCTTCTAGATCAAGCCCTATCGTCGTCCTCTATGTATACCTTCTACGCTTTGCTTCACTTTCTCGTTCTTTTCAATGCATTCATTGCCCTATCCTTTCATAAATATTTTCGATTCTGATTTTTTGTCTTTTTTTCAATTTGGCTTTGATTCTATTTTAATTATGGCTTTAACTTGCATAATTTCTTGCTATGTTTTTAATCCATTGATGTTGTCTACCTGTTCTTTTAATATAGAACAACTTAACACATTTTTTTTGGGGGTAAATGCTTACTAAGATTGGTTGAGACTAGAGATGTACATGCAGCTGCATTGTATATAAGGCAGCTTATTCGAGATGTCGCTTGGTTTTCCGGTATTTTGGGCAACTTATCAAAGCAAGAAATTATGCAAGTTAAAGCCATAATTAAAACCGAATCGAAGCCAAATTGAAAGAAAAAAAACGGATCAAATCTAAAAGGATAGGGCAATGAATGCATTAAAAAGAACGAGAAAGTGGAGCAAAGCGTATAAGGTATACAGAGAGGACGATGATAGGGTTTGATCTGGAAGAAGAGGCAGAAGGCTGAGGCGAAGGATTCGACGCCATTGACGGTGCCAATGTCGGAGCTCGATTCGGAAATGGGGAATCAGATCTAGATCTGATTCATGCATATGGAATTGCGGTGAAGAATGTAATCAATCAAACAATGTAACTGGGAGCGGGGATGAATTGAAAGTTGAAACCCTATCATTTCTTCTCCAACTCATGAAACAACAGATTTGGGGAATGCTTTCATTTTTTCCGCCTCTTTGAGGTGACTTTTCCATTTTTTTCCTTTTCAATATTTTATTTGTTGGAGAAAGTGAATGAAATGGGGGGAACCGGATTTTAAATTTTCTTCTCAATTTTCTGACTGGCCACAACCTTCAAATTAATGAGGATTTCTAACATGCATTTTCTTGTGGCGCAGTGGGATACGAAGTTGCTGTTTTGGCATTGCAAACATGATTCTGGTGAGTTTCTCTGCAGGATATACGTAAATGGGGACTTCATATTAGTGTGCTACTTAATTAGTCTATAATAAGAGAGATGGGAGGAAAAATTGATATTAAAGTGGATGCAAAAAGTGTCATAGCTTCTTTTTTATTATAGAGACTAGATATAACAGAGTAAAGTTATGATTATGAACAATATTTTCCAATAGAGGTTATGGTTTGTAATATTGATAATTGTGAAATGTTGTGAAGAATATAAATATAGTACATGTTTTTAGCATTTGTCTTTATTTTATCAGGATACAACTTGTATAAAGGATGATAAAAGTCAGTATTATTTTCTTATAATTATCCTAGTTTACTTAATGAACCATTTTGCTACACAAGATAATATAATATCATTCTCATGGGTACTAAACTGAGCCAAACATATTTCACTCAAAAGCTCTACAAAAAAAAAAAAGGAATTACTTGTTTTTAATAAAGAAAAGGAACTTTGGGAAAAGTCAGAGGGAGGAGCTTTTGCATAGCTTGTATAAGTTTCTTTCCTATTGAACCATCCATGATTCCCAACATTGGCAATTTGTTTTTGTTTTTTCCCTGGTGCACCCTTTCTTTTCCAGTATCGTCACTAGGGGTGTAAATGAGTTAAACTATTTGCGAATTATTCGGGCTCAACTCATTAAATGTTCAATCAAGTTTGTTTGTTTAATTAAATAAACAAACCCAAGCTTGAGATTGGGCACAATTATTTAAATGAGTTAAGCCTTAGCCTTACAGACTCGACATCAACGACTTGTGAATAGCTCGTTTATATATATATATTGGGGGCATATCTAGTGAGAAGGTTTTTTATATGAGAGTGAGAGAAGCAAATCTTTGCCATTAAAATCATACATGGATGGTCAAGATTAAAAGTTGGTTAGTGGTCATGTGATCACTTAAAAAAGCCATGTGACTTTATGTTCTAATCTTGATAATTCATGGTTTAATCCAAAGGTTAAGATTTACTCCTCTCACTCTCATATAAAAACAATCATCTCGCTTGATACATCCATGGTCGAGCCAACAACTATTGAGGCCTAAAGCAAATTCTGTGGCGATGCTTTTTTAAAAAAAATAACAAATTAACCCAATAATTTTCTCATACAAAATTAATTATTTTGGACACAACAAGGAATTGATTCTTGGACCTTGCAACTAATGGGGCTAGCTCAAGTTTATTGATATACCAAACATATTAAAAAGATAATAATACAAAAAGATACAAATTGGACATTTGTTTTAAAAGAAAAAATTGTTTTTTAGAGGCTTAAAGCTAGGGGCTTCACTAGCTTGGGCCTTGGACAAGTCTTGGATACATCTCTTATATATATCATCGAAAAATTAAAATTATATATATCCTATTTTTTTATAAAAATACTTTTGTATAGTTTTCGAATGATAAATGTTTATGAAAAATGATTTTTATCTGTGAGTTAAAACGTATGGTTATAAATTTGTTTTTAAAATAAATAATAAATAGTAAAATAATAAAGTAAAAAACTTGTGTTTCAATTATTTTCAGTTCTCCACTCATTTTTTCTTTTTCCTTTGCCTCGTAACTTACAAGTAGGATGTAAATGAACTGAACTATTCATGAATTATTCATGCTCGCTCGTTAGTTAACAAGCCAAAATCAAGCTTTTGGTTAGATTCATTTAAATAAATGAGTCAAGCTTGAACAACTCATTTTTCACAAGTCACGTTCAAGCTTCAAGTGCTCGGTTGAATCCGTTTACCCCCCTAGTAGTTGCCCTCTTGTGGGTTGTTATTGTGTTTGTTTGTTGCTGAACTCACTGTGATGAAATTTTGGTTTCTGATCTTCTGGGTTGTTATTGTGCTTTTTTGTTGCTGAACTCAGTGTGATGAAATTTTGAGTTTGATTTTTGCACATTACTTGTTTGCTAAACTCACTGTGCAGAATGGTCTCACAATTCTTTCACCGGGTAGTTATGGTGGTTGCACTTTTTCTTTGATGAAATTTTGAGTTTGATCTCGGCACATTACTTGTTTGATAAAATGCTCAAATCATTCATGTGTTATGTACATAAATGCAGTGCTATAACTGATTCAATTTTAAGCCCATAAATGCAAGGCTATAACTGAGTTATGTACATTTCTATGCTAGAATATCTGTTAGGTTCATAGCAAACCTTGAGAGAAATATAAGTTGCCTTTTGGTTGGGCTTTCAGAAGCCATTTCTTAACTAAAATATAATAGTGTATTAGGTTTAGATTCAATAGCAACCTATCATTCCAATTATAGATTTTATAATGGAGCGTAAATCAATTTGATTATAGTACTATGACAATATTGGTGAAATGATCAACAACTGGTGCTTTAAGCCTTTAACTATATATGGAGCGTTTAGGTTTAGGACACAAACATGGGCACTTTAGCAAATATAAGTTGAAGGATGTGGGGGAACTTGATTTTCTTTATTTCTTTGGGTGCATTGAGAAATTTACTACTATAACTTCAATCTATTATCTCTATTCAAATTCCAACCCGCTTGGCGACAGAACTTGATTCTAATTCAAATTTTGGTGTCTATTTTGCTTGGCTGCGAATATTTTTTGCTGTCATAAGAATCAATTTTGCAAAACAAGATTAATTTCTTTGGATTCTGCCTCAGCTCATTTACCATGCAGCACACCTAACCATGAAACATTGTAGCTCACCATTCATGCTCTAAGGTTCAGCAAATTTTCACAGCATATTCATTGCTTAGTCATTGTTTTCTCCTCTCCAACCCGCTTGGTACCCATTTACCATTAGTGCAGCTAGCACAGCTCACTATGAAACATTGTAGCTCACTCACCATTCATGCTCTAAGTCATCACATTTTCCCAGTAGGTAGCTAAAACCTAATTAATTGAAGTTGGTTATGTTTTTCTAATAAATTGCAGCAATATGAAGTTGTTGAATCTAATAATAGGGAAATCAATCTTGAAGATGATTTTAGCCTTGTGGAAAACTCCCAACAAAAAAAGAAAAGAAAGGCGCCACAAGATATGGGTGACAAAGTGACAAAGGGTAAGTCAAAAGTTGGGACTGCAACAGCTATACGAAAAACTTTAGAACGACTAGCTCAAGCTGTAGAAGGTCAGACCAAAGTTGATAAAGAAGAACTTGCAGCCACATCTCATCTCCATGGCCAGTGCTCCATTCCCAATTGCGTTGAAGTCTTTAAAAGTTTAAGGGAGGGGGGCATTTGAATGGTGGACAATTTAGCTATATGCTTTAGAATTGATTAGAGATAGTCAAACCAGAGCCATAATCATGTCTTTAAAAGATTCAATGGAAGCTTTGGTGGATTGGATATACTTGTAGAAATTATGGGCATTGTGAACTTTGTATTTGCATTTATGTTTATGCATTTGTATTATGTTTATGAGACCAACTTTATGCTTTATGTTTGTTTTTCATATGTTACACATTGAGAATTTTATAGTGATATTTATGTTTATGCATTTGAATTATGAATATTAATTTAGGCCTTGTTTTCAAATTTTCCTGCAGATGGCTTCTAACCTTATGGTAATTTTAAATAATATCATAACTTTTATAAAATATTGTACAACTTTAATATTGGTTTTTGTGAACTTTTGTTTATAAAACAAAGAATCTGTGATTTTTTGTTGTTGTTTTTTATTAATAGATTTTCTTAATTTTGTTTAAATATTTCATTTACTAGTAATAGGCAGAATTTTTGCAATTATATACCTTATATTTTAATCTTAAATAAAACCAAAGCTTAAAAGGAGTATAAAAAAATATGTCAAACAACTTTTAGCTTAAAAGTAGCTTTTAAGTTGGAAAAAAAATGAATTATCAGACAGCTTTAACTCTTATTTTTAAAATTGTTATTTTTAACTTCTCCTTTAAAGTAGCTTTTAAGCAAAAAAAAAAATTGGATCAAACCCACTCTAAGGCAAGTATACTCCGTAAGATAAATTAGTTACTTCCAAATGTAATTAGTATTGATGTCTATCATCGTTCCGTTGTGTTAAAGTTATTAGAAATAAATAATTGAATTACAGATGGCTTCTAATGAACTGGCTTCACAGCCGATCAAGATCCTCTTATAAAAAACTGTAAAGGATCTTAGCCACAAAAATTATTTTATTTGATGATATATAAAATGTTAAAAAAATTATGGTGGAAAAATTTTCAACCATGCTACATGAGGTGCAGTTCTTTCTTGAACTATACCTGACTCCCGGAAAAGAATAGAGAGCAAAATACAGAATCTTTATAACATAATAAGAGGGAGTAGTCAATCTCCTGTAGATGAATAGTAAATGATGAGGTGTTCAATTGTGGTTGAGTTTTGGCATTAAAATATTATTTTTAACTAATAAAGGGTTGGGCTTTTTTGTTAATGGATTTGAACGGCCTGTAACAAAAAGGTGATGAAATTGTTTCCCTGGAGTACATGGAGTTGGTAGGGCAACTGGTGGAAGATCAGTCTCCGATACTAATCAGAGAAGAAGGAGATCGGTAAAAGGTTAGGTGTCACATTGTGGTTTATTTTGGAGTAGTTTCTTATTTTTTTTATTGGGAAAAAGAAAAAAAGGGAATTTGGTTTCATTTTCTCTCTCTCCCGAGTAGGTCACTGGTCACACTCGAAAACATCAATCTTTTCCCTTTCTTCTCTCTCGACCCATACCTTCCTTTTTCATCTGCATTGAAGCATCCGTGCATTCTTCTATTTTCCTGTGTCTCTTCTTCTTCTTCTTTTGAGGGTCGAGGGCGTTATTGATCAGTGGAGAGAACTGTGAAAGGGAGAAATTGAGGGGCGGAGTGGCGATTTGCGTCGGGCGGAGAACCAGCCGATGAGGGAGGAATTGTGGTGGTGGAGGAGTTGCCAGTGCCAGAGGAGTTGAAGAAGGAGGTGTTTGATGAGGGGAGGGGAGGAAGTCGGTGACGATGGCGAGGAGGGTGAGAGTGTCAGGGAAGTTGGCGGTGGTGACGACGGCGCAAGGTGACCTTTCCGAAGAGGAGGCCGTCGATGGAGGAGGTCGCATGGAGCACCCAAAACCACCACCATGGCGGTTCTGTATTTTTCCATCTCCGTTTTTTCCTCTTTTTCTCCATCTGAGATCTGAGATCTCTCTATTTAAACCAAACGATCCATCTCCCCTCCGGTTTTCTTTATCCATTCTCTACTTTTTTTCTCTTATCTTTCTTCTCATTTTTGTTCTGATGTAGGTGTTGTGCTGTTTGCCTTAGGTGGAATTGGTATGGAACCCCGAGCTAGACAAGGTCGAGGTTGCCGTGGAGTTGAACAATGGCCCTAACCCCCTTGGTCCATGTAGGTACGTTTTTTCGCCCTCCTTTTTTCTTCTTAATTTTGTTCGTTTTAATTTTTTGTTACAGTCCTTACCTTGGGTTCTCCTATAAATTATTTTTTTTAAAAAAAATTATTTCATGTTCTCCATTGCTCCATTATGATATTTCTTTTTCCGTTTTTTCATCTTCCATATTTTTTCAGAAGTGTACAACTTAATGGGTAACAATTGTTACGATAGTGTTGGTCCTGAGCTTCTGGCCTCAAGTTGTTGCTTCAAAGCAGATGAGTTTTCTGCTCTTGCAATCTTTATTTGTTTTTCCGTCTTAGTGCATTTGCTTAGTTCTTTGTTGTCTATTGTTGATAGAATATTTTAGTAAAATCTACAATGTGTATTTCTTTTGGTAGAATTTTCATTTCTTTTATTAATTGGGACCCTGATTTAGTTTTTAACTTTCCTTTACATTTTGTTGTAAAAACTCACATAAGTCAAAAACTCTATGACTAACTGCACTTTCTTCTACTGCAGATGATGATAGTTGACCTCAAATTGACTTATCCCAGTGGCTTGTCAACAACAGTCCTCATCAATGGTTTCCATACCCAGGGTGGCAAATGGCCAAGTACAGTTTACATTTCATTTAGTCATCACTCGCACTCATCAACTTTCATTTGTTGCAATAAGGAAATTAATCTCATATATGATATAATAATCAATTGTAAACCAAATTTAAGGAACTGATTGATAATTTTTTTTTTTGATAATCAGAACTGATTGACAATTATCTTATTGTAATATTGCAGGAAGCAAGTATGGGGGTTTGTGAAGTATTTTTCTATTAGTTTCTTATGGGGATTTGTCAAGTGGTTCTTCTCAGGGATAGAGTACTCTGGATTGAAACAGTTCCCTACCTTTGGATTGCAAGCTTGGAGGCAAACATATATGACAACCTTTATGAAGTACTACAAAGCAATTGTATGTTTAAAGGTATTTATTTGAGTTGTCTTATGAAGCTATTTTTAACCAAATTTGATTTATCCATACACCTATAACAATGGTGAGGTTAGTAATGTGGTTATTGGTTTTGAAATATCAGGCTTCATCAGTATATTGGAGGGGGGACAAAAATCGTGAAAGTTTGCGAAGAGTTTATAGCATATCCTATCCTGATCAGAAGAGTTTAAAGGTGATTTTCAATTCATGCAAGTTACTTTTTTGGGTTAAACATCCAACTAATCAAACTGAGTTGTGGTGGACTCAATATGGAATAAGAAAATGGCTAACTCATAGTGGTTAATAGTGTGCTACAGCATTTATTAGTAACCTACTTGCTTTGAACCATGCTACAAGCATTGCATTGTATTTTTGAAATAATGTGTGGATAATGTTGCTATTTGTACTATGACTATATTGTTGTTTTGAATTATATTAAATTAATCATTTTTTATTAATATGTGCTGATTTTCAAATAGTTGCTCAACTCTGTATGCGAACTATACGAGCCACTGACCGCTAGAAGTTCTCTATTTGCTATTTGCATCTGTGATATTACTAAATACTCCGTTATGCATCAGGGGGACATTGGACAATTTCTTTATGGTGTCTAATGAATCTATTTAGAGAACAAATTAGTAGTGATGTGGCTACAACATATGGTTTATATCAATCTTGATGTTACTTTTCACGTGATTTGTTGTCTTGTTCAGGAATATTTGGTTCGGCTGGAGGAGGCTTAAAAGTATGATCATAGGATTTTGAGTGTGAAATAGGAGCTTATTTTTCATCACGATTATGGCATTGATTAGGGTGTTTTTCTTTGAGTTTCCTCTTTGATGAGATTAGCTGATTATTGTAGGTTTTGTAGGATGTTGAATGGTTGAATGAGATTGGATGAGGGAGCTAAAAGGAATTTGTTGGTTCCCTCTCCATGGGTATGTATTCTACTTCACTTCCTCTTCCTCCTTTTTCTATATTTCTTTTTATTTTTGGCTAATCGTTGTCCTAATTTATGCATTCCGATATTCCCTTTGCTTTCACTTCTGATATGTTTTTTCCTTTTTCTAGCATCTTGAAGTAACATTTGTTTTGCATGCATCTTGTGCACTGCTGGTATGTTACTAATTCTTGATGAGGCCATTGCTCTTGATGATGTAACACGTCAACTCTTGGGCTTGGGGGTAAGAGTTGTTATTCAAAAATGTTGTTTTGATGTTTTAAGTTTCATAATACATTTTTAATCATTAGGATTATATTTTCTGGATTGAGAAACAAGTTTTATTGGAAGAACGTGGGGGAAAATTTAGCTAAGTAGGATAGGATATCCTCCAATGCAGGAAAAAACAAAAGATAGTCAAGAAAAAATCAACAATGCAACAAAGCTGCCCAATCTCTCTGCATATTGAAGATAGCAATTCCTTTTAAACACCCCTGAGCAGAACACTAGAGAGAAGCCATAAAGACAACCTGCAAATCTCATAAAAGTTTTAGGGGAAAATTTGCACCCTTGAGGAAGTGAGTGTTGCACACCAGCTAGGGAAGTAGGTGCTCTTTCTAAAATTACTATTATAAATTAGAAAAAAGAGTTTGATAATTTAGTTGTATAGTAATAGGAACTATTGCTATTAGTTTAAGAGAATATTTAGTTTATTGGCCAAGTGGGTATTGTATTTAATTATTAGCCAAAGAAGTACATACAAACATTATGTTTGCCTTTTACATTTCAGTCTCAATGTTTTTTCTCTTTGTTATCTGAATTATACAGCCAACAGAGTCAGGTCCTGCTCGACCATCTCTTGAGCCACCATCTATTATGCCCCCATCAAAGGTAACATCTTCATACAATTAATTTTCTAGCTGGATTTGCAACTTATGTATGACTAAAATAAAAAAAATAAAAGGGAATCAGGTATCTATCAATTAAATTTAAGTTGTTTGGACTGTTTGATTACTTGAAATATTTGAATAAATAGAGTTGAGGTTCCCTGGTGTTTGTGCTTTGTTGGTGAAGATCAACTGTTTGTGGTCTATTCTATTTTACAAGCTTCAGAATTAGGACTTCAGTTCTTAATGTCACAGTTCTTAGCGGCACATACGTGCTTCTGTGTGAAAACTATAATTGGCATGGAGTATTTCTCTAAGCATTGTTGTTTTTATCATTACTGGTATTCATAAGTTTACTTTGGGCGGGTGCCAGATATCATTGACAATGCATATGTTATAGTTGAATTCGACAATGGCTCTAGAGGAAAGCTTGACCTTCGTATGATTGTTGAAGGGAGTAAAAATGAGCAAGAAATATCTGTTGTTGGTGATGTTAGAAAGGTAAAATTGTCCCCCTTTCAGAATACTTACTATCTTCAATTGTATTTGTTGTGGTAACATCCTGATTAAGATACAATTGAGTTTGATCAATTATGATATTGTTTGACATTT
Source organism: Ammopiptanthus mongolicus (assembly GCA_039655645.1). NCBI lineage: Eukaryota > Viridiplantae > Streptophyta > Magnoliopsida > Fabales > Fabaceae > Ammopiptanthus > Ammopiptanthus mongolicus. The sequence continues at coordinate 83,767,471 of CM077349.1, read as the reverse complement.
TCAACGATAGGTTGCATGGTTTAAAACTAGAATAAACTTGCTTCCTATCTTTCTTGCATGACAATCTTCCATGCATAAATCTCAAGATGGTTACTATTCTTTGCATCTCAATTGAAATAATTTTTAACAGGGCAAGGCCTTCATTCCTGAGAGTTTTGTACAGTTTGGTGCACGAGAGGCTGGGCGAGATGGTGTCCGTACTTTGAAAGCTGAGGATCACCGGATAAAGTGGGTACCTTCTTTTACTGTTAAATATTTCATCCATTAACTAAGCTTTAAGATTGTGAAATGAATTTAAGGTGGATCTTATCATTATTATTAAATCTTCTATGATTTGTATTTCCCCTGCAGATATTATAGAACCCACCATGGTTCTAGCTATCTGAAACATCTTAACTTCTTGATCCGATGCATTGGAGGGAGTGAAGGATGAGGTTGCTGATCCTAATGGTTGTAATGATAGAAAAAGATCATATTTCTTTTCAGATTTATACTTTTATTTATATGTATTCAAGATCAAACATTGATGTTAAGATATAAACTAAATAATTGTTTTCTTTAACGTAATATAAAGCGCCCAACTATGCAATAATGTATGTAAAGCGCGTTTTATATGATCACTTATTATGTTTTCTTTAAGGTATTCTAAATAATTGTATAATTGTTGTAATTATCATTTATAATATAATTTGTTTATCAAATTCTAAATAATTTAAGAATTAGTGATATTTTCTCTCAATTTTGTATGATACTTTCATTCAAATTTACTTGGGTGGAACGCTACAAAAAACATAATTTGTCAGCCACAGATGATATTGGTTCTCACATGTCCAAAGGCACGTTGTGTCTGCTACTTATGACAAAAAGCACATTTGTTTACATAGATGTCTAAATGTTACATGTTAATATAAAATGTATTATATTAATAGTTCATATTACTTTTATACTAATCCTAATTTAAACAAGAGCCAATTATTTTTCACGTGCCGTCAACCTAAACTTTTTTCTTAGTATGGAAATTTGTTATAGTGACATTGTAGACTAAATAAATTGTAATTGTAATAATAATAATAATAATAATATATGATAAATAAAAGTAAGTGGTATAATCTCAATTGTGTTAGCATTCGTTTTTCCATTTATGTGTTAAGAAAATATTTAAATTTGTATATTCTATTAATTTCAAGATTTTTTATTGTGTAAAAGTGTAGACTAATGCCAATTTATTATTCATTCTTTAAAAAATTGTCATGGATCATTATATCTTTTTACAATGTTAATCTTTTTCTACTGACTTTTCATTAGAGAGATCTCTCTAATTCTTACTTGCTTAACCTGGTTTTCATATAATATCATCTGAACGAAAATTCTTTAGTAGTTAAACCTTTTTATTAACAAGTAATAAGTTTTTGTTCATATTAATATATAATAATTTAAAATGGACGTCTAAAAATAAACTTTCCCGATTATTTGTAAGGCAATTTTGTGTTAATTATTATAATACAGTCTATATGTGTCTAAATTTACTTTTATCTTATAATAATTAATAATATAATATTATTACTTTATTTGTTGAAATTACTATCACAATTACCGATATTATTAAACTTTAAAATAGATTTCCTTTCCACGAAAACTTACCCGTGCTATGCACGGGAAACAAAGCTAGTTATTATCTATTTTGGAGAATCGAAATATATAAAAGTACTTCATCCAACTTGGTTCAAAGTGCTTTGTTCGTGAATAGGAGAATAAGGTTGAAAGTGATCATACTTCATACCAATAAAGATCCTTGCTAGACAAAGGTGCCTATGTGATTGGTTATAATCCAAATCACGGGTGCCCTACCCACCTGCCATTAGTGGCCATCCTCTACCACATATTTTGCCAGATTGCCAAAGTCACATTCAAGGTTTTAAATCTAAATCTAAAATCGTAACGTTTTGATTTTGACAGTTTCTAAAATCATATTATGACCGTATTTATGGTCGCATTTTCTCGCAATTGTACTCAATAACAAAAAATATAACGCGTTCACAGTCGCATCCAGAATTTAAAAACTTGGTCACATCTCCAAGGAGTCGTACACCATTAAACTTGTCTCTGGCAAAGATATATGAAAATAAAAAACAGAAAATATATGTAGCATTTGACACATGAATAAAATAAAATGAAATGAAATAAGAAGGAAGATAATATTGATTTCTTATGTTTTGTCTAGTGTGTTTGGAAAACTAAAAATATAACTCTGTTCTATTTGGTGTTTGGCATTAGCTAAATAGAATAATATATTATCTTTAATTATACTAAACGATAGACCCGTGTGATACACAGATAAATAATGTTTAAAGAATTTAATTATGTATTATTTGAAAAGAGAAGTTTTGTTTGTAAACTTGAAATAATGACAAAATAAAAAACTATAACAATTTAATATTTTATTATGGTAGAAACTGCAAACTCAAATGCGTCGGTGAGCTCATAATTAATGAGTTGAGCTTAAACCAATCTGTCCCATTTTGTATAAGGTAAAGGCGCCTAGCATCTACCAAACAATGGCATATTAATATATAATAGTATATTTTATTTTCATGTATTGTTAGTTTATTTTGAGGGTTTAATTTTAATGCATTTTTAGTGTAAAAATTTTTACACTAACAATGCATTACAACTAAATCCATAATTTTATACCATTAGTTGATTATAACACTTATATAAATAATATTACGATCTTTGTCAATAGTAATACCTTAATTACTCTAAACACAAATAATTACATTAAAAGGAAATAATACTAATTAAATTTGATTTGTATGTTTTAATATATGCTGTATTATGGTGTTTGCACCACTTTAATTGAAGTTGCGATTTTTATTTGAAAACTTTAAATTTTTTTTGACAGAAGAATCTCTACTTTCTTTAATTTTTTTTCTTTTAAGCTAAAGGATATTGAAGGTAGTACCAAAGGTTACCCCAACCCATTTAGAAGAGTAGGACCTAACAAGACAGAAAATGTAAATTAAATACTGCTGCCCTTCTACAAACAGTATTAATTTTACAAAAGGCCATGTCAACGCCCAACCAACAGTAACCTGAAAAAAAAAAAACCCAATAGAACCAACACCAATCTCCCCCATAAAATGAAGACGTACTACAACCCATACACAATTCTAGCCAACATGAGATTTATTTATTTTATTTAGATTAAGGTAAACAAGGACATATGAAATGGGCTGAAAATAAGAAGGGAGGAGAATTATTTTCAAGTTCCTCATGGACTCATGGTCAACTTATTTTGTTTATAGTGTTTGATTTGATATGGACAGAAGATAAACGTTTTCGCTGCAATAATTTCAGATAAAAATAGTAGTCAAAATAAAAGTATGACTATTATATAGTATAGATCAATGTTTGTTTTATGCAAAAGTTGTAAATAATATAACTATTCAAATAGCTCGTTGAAATTTGTAGAAAATGAAGACTATAAAATAATGTTCTCAAATTAATAAACAAAATGAAAGTGGTAGCCTTTATATAACCTTTTTTCCCATATATATAACCAACTTTTTTACATCATACATTCAACTGTGCCCAAAGGCCATAAACAGAACCTAACTCAAAATCGAGGGAGAGATAGATAATACACTGGACTGTTGAAGCGGGCCCTAATTGTCTATATAATATAGAAAATATAATATAGAAACTAGAGAGGGCCCCGAGATCAGGATTGAGTGTCAAATACATGTTCTTGGATTAAATTCCACAAGAATAAAGTGTGATTGAATTGGTCAATCTCTCCCAAGTTGAAGGCACATCCAATACCACAAGTTAGGACAGCTGGTATAAATGAGAATACAATGGAGAAGAAAGTACAATGGCTAATGAATCTTCCTTCACTTTCAGTTTATAGTTCCCTTCTTCCCATTCTTCTTTACAGTTTTTGGTATAATATGACCTTATTTGTTCATAACTTTGGTACTTTTGAATAAAGGCATTTACTACATGCTACAAACCCCTCTAATTAAAATGTGCTTTTCAAGTTTTTACACAATTTATATTTTATAAAATTTAATTTTGATATATCGTTGGCGTAAAAAAATTGACACTAAAATCTAATTATATATTATCACATCATTTAAAATATTTGACTCTCATAATAGTTACCTCAAAATCATATATATGATAATTTGATATTAGTGGATAGTATAAAAAAGTTTATACTAAAAATACATCAAAATTAAACTCTTATATCTTTTTTAAAATTGTCAACTAATAAATTTCGTAACTTTATTCTAACTTTTTTTTCCTAGGAAAAGAGATTCATTGAAAACAAAACGACAACGCATCACAAAGGAGAAATGAAGAATTTGTGAACCATTCCACAATTACAAAACTTGCGGACGATAATATTAGAAGAGTTTAATTGGTATATATTGTCAGTTTAAAGTTTTTTTACACTGACAACCAATCAGAAATCATGGTGTGTATGAATTTTAAGGTAATTAGGATAAGAGTCAAACACTTTAGCTTATGTGACAAATTTTGATTGGTTGTCTGTGTAAAAAATATTTACACTGACAGTATATACCAATTAAATCCATATTAGATATAGGCTTTCTTTTTTTTATCAATGACAAAGATACGTTAGAGGAAGATAAGATAAAGAACTCTTATGATCATCTTATATGAAACTCAATGCAGTTCAAAATGTAAATGGGATATTTTGTTTTAATAAAAACATATTTCATAAAATATCCACAATTATTATTTTACCTTTTGAATTTTATGAATATATGAGTATTAGGTATCTATCCACACACACACACCCATGTGAAGTTTGTTCAGTTGCCCATATTTTTAGGTTTCCCCTAACCCAAAAATTAGAGGTCTCAATTCACTCATGGGATCTGCAACAATCAATTTTATGGCCCAGAATGAAACCCTAACCCCAAAAGGCTATAAGGTCATGTGATTCACTACAAAAGGCCTGTCTAGAGAAACAAACCTTGTAAATTATTTTAAAATGTAAAAATATATTAATTAATAAAAGGATAAAATATTAAAAAAATAAGGATAAAAAATAGGGGGCAAAAGACAGATCCCATGCAGTAGGCCAGCCCGAAAGAGAATATGTTAAAGATAGATCAACTTCAGATTTGTGCCTGTGTTGTTATTGGGTAAAGAGAAATGAAAAACTCCATTAGCATAATTTTGAACAAGTAAATAAAATGGAGATAATTCAGATATAGTGAAAAGTATTATTTATTTTTTCAAAAAACATAATAATGAATCTTTTCATTTCTGATAAGATATTTTCCTGTTGTTATTGACTTGGAAAGGTTATGAAGGGCAAGGACACCTATGATGAAGGCCATTAAGAGTTTCGATTTCTCCAACTAACAAACAAACAACTTGTCCTAAACCCTAGTGTATTTGTGGCTCACAATTTTTGTTGGTTTTTATATTATATATGGAGGAGTTACAATATTTGAAAGCAAACCCTTCTTTTTTCTTTATAAGATCTAGTAAGCAACAAAATCTGGATACTTCATTTGGAGATTTATTTATTTTTTAGAAAAAAGGTTCTCACACTCTTGACTAATTAATCCTTTTTTATAAATTCTTATGTTATGGGAATTTCAACTACTTATTATTAAAGATGTGTATATATTGTTTTTAGGGAAACAGATTGACAAAAGAGACCAAATACGCAAAGTACATATGATTTTTTGTATGATTATTCTCTGTTGGAGGTACTGAAGCAGAAGCAACAATGGTTGGTCAAGTGCATTAACTTATGATTCAAATTATATGTAATTAATGATTGTTGATTATATCCCAAAAAAATGTAATGATTATTGATGGTCTATTGTTTAGAATTACATATTTATATATGCCTTATCTCAAAATATGCACATGGAGTAGTTTAGCTACAGTGGTAATCCTAATGGTGTGTGATATGATAATGACAACCTATCTCTTTTATATTTATCTAACAAATTATTCACAAACACATATTGTTGACATTTGTTTGGCCTCCATTTGGTAACTTACAATGGTTTTTGTTAAGTACTTTAATAATTACTTTTCTTTTTGAACTTTTACATTGTTATTAACTTATTATTATTGGCCAGGATTTATCATAGGTATTTTATATAGCAATTATTTTCTTACTTATTAAGAATTTGCTTAGTAATTATTTTGGGTTGCAAAAAAAATCATCCTACATGCATGATTTTTTTTTACGGTCTTTTAATTCATTATTTTGTATATTTAAGTATAAATATTTCTTCAAAATAAGGTGAAATATTTCTCCTCACGGATTATCTATTTGTGCATCACAAAGGTCCAAGAATGATGATAGCAGTAAACTTATTCATTTTTTCATCTATCTATTTGTCCTTCGTCTATTAGGTGAATACTTATTTATTGCTATTTTAATTTATTATTTTCTATATTTAAGTTTCTTTTCAGAATAAATTGAAATATATTTATCATTACACATAATTCTTCCGTGTATCACACAAGTAAAAAATCTAGTAATTTTTAAAACTTTATCTTCATCTATAAAAAAAAACAAAAGAGTTTATTAAAATTTATTGTACACCTTACACCGAAAAATTATAAAAGTAAATAAGAGCGTGTGATAGTTTAATAATAATAAATATGTGATGTTGTAAGTTGTAAAGTATAAAATGAAATTGAATAATGATAATAGAAGATTATTTCAGTTATTTTTTATATTTATTGGTACATAAACTAAATATTAATACATTTTTAAATATTTATTGCATAATTACCAATCAATAATTATTTGGTTAAAATGCACTTTTCGTTCTTCTAGTTTACCATTTTGACACAATTCGTCCCCTAATTTTTTTTAAGTGATTTTAGTCCCTCTATTTTAACATTGTAATTTTCGTCTCTCCGTCTAATTCCCATCGGAAAACTAACAGAACGTGCCCACGTGGTAAACGTTTTGCCACGTGACATGTCCAGCTGGCACAAAAAAATTGGTTACAATGCACATTTCGTGCCTCTACTTTTCCACTTTAGCGAAATTCATCCTAGTTTTTTTTAGCGATTTCAGTCCTCATATTTTTCAAATATTGCAATGTTCGTCCTTCTAATTTTCACTTTGGTGAAATTCGCCCCTTAGTTTTTTTGCGGGATATGCCCACATGGATATATATTGCCACATGGCTATCTAAAATAATATAATAATAATTTTTTAAAATTTTTATTATAAATATTTAAAAAATGGTCATATCCAGATTCAGTATCTCACCTTCTTCCTTTGAACTCCTTCATCAGGTATCATATGTTGAAGCAAATGCAGTAAAAAAATCGGAAAAAGATCATCTCCATTTTTTTCTCTCCATTTCTGTCCATTTTCAAAGTTTTTTTCAAATAAATGTGTATTATACACATATATGTAGTCCCTCCATGCATTTATTATCCCAAAACTTTAATAATGGACATCTCCACTTCTCATGAGAAATGGAGAGGATCTCTACTCGAAAAAACCACCACCAATTGTACATTCATAGAAAGTTAACTCATGGTTGTTTCCATTGATAAATCTTCATTGACGAAGTTAGAGTTGATGGTCCAAAAAGAACGCATTTTGCGTATCGAGCAAGTCCAATTCATCAATAATAAATATTCATATATATATATATATATATATATCCATATTTTTTAAAAAAATTATAATAAATACTAAAATAAATTATTATTACAATTTTTCAAATATTACTTAATTAATTCGATACATGAAATGCGTCATCTTCGAAGTGTCAACTTCGTCTTCGCCGACAAATATTCATCGACGTACGCAACCGTCAACTGGCTATTCATGAATGTACAACTGGTGGTTTTTAGACTGCATTTGTCTCAACATATGACCTCTGATCAAGGCGGACGATGAGATATTGAATCTGCACGTGACCAATTTAAAAATCTATAATAAATATTCAAATAAATTATTATGATATTATTTTAAAGATTACTTAATGAATTTTATTATTTTATAATACTGGACAAGTCACGTGGCAAACATTTGCCATGTAGGCATATTTTGTTAGTTTTCTTAACGAAGGGACAAACACTGTAATGTTAGGAAAATGTGAGGACTAAAAGCGCTAAAAAAATTAGGGGGACGAATTTCACTAAAGTGAAAACTAGAGGGACAAACATTGCAATGTTAGAAAAATATGATGACTAAAATCGCTCAAAAAAACTAAGGGGACAAATTTCGGCAAAGTGGAAAACTAGAGGGACAAAAAGTGCATTTTTGCCAATTTTTTGGTTATGTTTGAGGTGATATACTTGTTATGTTTATACCTTCACTGAATTATGAGACTCACCTTCGTCCTTTTTGTTTCAACTTCAGGTACACCATGTGGGAAGCCGTCTTATGAAGCCCATGTACATGAGTAATGTGGGCAGTCGTTGCAGTTTGATTATTTCTTTTGATTCTATTTAGTCATATGTGACATCTCTCCCTTTGTTTTGGATTTTGGGACTATTTCCTTTTTTGGTTGTGAATTGTCTCTTTCTATTTAAACTTTGGATGTAAACTCAGGGTTACCTTTGCTTTTTGGTTTGTGATAATCATTTACTCTGACATTTACTTTTGGATATTATACATCTTGTTACAAAGTGACTTAAGTGTGCTTGAATGACTTTGGAAATGAGACGGGGATGTCTCATTATGGTCGGTCAGGAACATCTGAGTTGGTCCTCACTAATATTAGTAACTAAAATTATACTATTATCTTATTATATGTTACCATATTATTAATGAATTCCAACATATGAAAAGAGAAATTTGCAGTCTTTTAACAGGATCCTACTAAAGTATAAAATAGTTTTGCATTAGTTATATATTAAAGGACTAAAATATACTTTTGATCCTTTATCTTATTTTAAAAATTCGATTTAGTCATTTATCTTTAAAAAGATTCGGTTTAGTCCTTTATCTTATAACGTTACACTATTTTGATCATTTCCGTTAGATTTTCACTAACGGTGTTAGTAAACCACTGTTAGTTGTCAGAAACCATCATTCATCGCCAGATTGTGGGCTCCGTCACCGAAATCTAGGTATTAGAGAGAGAAAATAAATCTTTTCTCCTTTTCTCCTTTCCTGTCTTCTCCCTTCTTCTTCCTCTTCCAACTCCTTTATTCTTCCTCTTCCTCTTCCCTTTCTTCCCTTCCTGCTCATAAGAAAAGTGTATTGAAACACCACTCCACCTTCATTGTCTGGATCATAAACCCTAATATGTTAAAGAAACCCTCACTTAGCCCAAATTTTCTCTAATGCAAGCATGCTAACTCCGCATCTTTATACAAATTCTTCCTCTTTTTCCTTTAATTTATGAATTCCTCAGTAGAAAGTAGTCTTTTTGGACTAAAAACAAAATTCTAATATCATTCATTTTTTCCTTTTCCTTATTATTCAATTAACGGAAGAACACTCGTAATTAACGTACAATGTGAATTCATTGAATCTTTATGCCATCAAATATACATGTTAGTTGAGTTGAATTTGGTCATATATCTTTTAAAATATTTATTTTGATCCTTTAATTCTATAATGTTATATACAAACTCATCCTTTTCGTCAACTCTATTACATCATACGTTAGTGTGAACTGAGATGGCCATTAACTCCCCCTGACCTGTGACATGTCATCACACGTGGACTTTGCTACCTTCTTCCCTAATTTCATAGTTAGGGTTCTTGTTGGTTCTGAGAATGTATTTCACCTTATTTCAAACTATCTGAGAGCAAACAAATCATTAAGAAATGCCTTAGATAATTATTAAAATACCTTTTTCCTGTAATGAATTATGATTGGTTTGTCCTTTTCCTGTAATGAATCATAAATTTTGAAGGATATATTTTGATGATTTGGGGCCTGCTTTTCAAGTTCAGTTACCTGCATCTATCCTTTTGATTGAATGCAACTTTAAATCTCTAATCATAGACCTTTTTAATTGGAAATGTTTAGGGATGACAATTTTATCCGTATCCACGGATATTCGCGGATAAAATCCGCAACGAGCACGGGATGGATAGTTAAACGGGTGCCCGTGGGTAAAATAAACGGGTAATTTCAATATCCGTTTATAAACGGGGCGGGGGTGGGTATCACACTATCCGTGCCCGCGGATACCCGCACCCGTTACTTAAATTACTATAATACCTTTATTATATATATCTACTAATTGCTAAACTTAATTTCCCATCCTTCCTTGCTAAAGCTAATACTAATGGTAAAATATGTACCTACTAATATTAATTATATTAAGTTGAGCTTTTATTAAGTTAGGAGAAAACATAATCCAATGATGTTTCAAGTGGATCCTAGCTTTTGTAATTTTTATTTTTGGAGAAAACAAATGTATTTGATTACTCTTATCAGTAACTTTTGTAATTGGATAATGCTTTCGTAGTTTCGTAACATTTATTTGTTTGAACATTGTTATTTTAATTGAAATTACGCATATTTCAGCAATTTTTCAAGAAAAAAGAGTATTTTTTTTCTAAAAAAAATAATCCGTGGATATCCGCAAACCTGCGAATATCCGCGAAACCCGCCCGGGTAACGGGCGGGGACAGGCACGGATTTCATCCCGTGGGTGCGGGGATGGGGGGAGTGCTATCTGTGCCCGCCCCGCCCTATTGCCATCCCTAGAAATGTTAATATAGTTACTAAGACAACTATGAATTTTTTGTAGTCAGAATTTTTAGCAAGGACCGTGAATTAGTACAAATCTATAATGGTGTTATTGTTCAGAAACTTGTTAGATTGACGAAAGAGAAATTGGTAACTCTGAACCTAAAATATTGGGACAGAGGCAGACGGAGTTGTGACTGGGACCAGTGGTGGCACGCGCGACTGTGATGGCGGATTTGGACCGAGGTGAGATAGCAGTGGTCAACGGTGGTGGTGGAACACGGCGGAGGACTGCAGATTCGCAGTGGAGGCCAAGGGGAAGGATTTGTTTCTGGAAGCAACAAGAACCCTAATTATGGAATTGGGGAAGAAGATAACAAATTCCACATGATGGCATGTCAAAGGCCAGAGAGAGAGAGAGTTAACGGCCACCTTAACTCACACTAATGTCGGTTGTAACAGAGCAGACGGAAAATATCAGTTTGTGTAACGTTATAGAAATAAAAGATCAAAATGAATTTTTTAAAAGATAAATGATCAAAATGAATTCTGACCATAAAATAAAGAACTAAAAATATATTTTAGCCAAAAGAAAAAGAGGAAGAATTTATACAAAAAAGAGGAGTTGAAATTATTACAACAGGAAAAACTTGGGATATGTAATTTAAGATTTATTTTTATCAAAAGGGAAAAGAAAGAGGAAGAAGATGAGGAATGAAGAAGAAAGGAGGAGGAATGGGAAGAGGAAGGAAGACGAAAGAGAAAGAGAAAAGACGAAAAGATTTGTTTTTTTCCCTCTAATACCCAGATTTCGGTGAGAAAACTCAGAGGAGATGGATGATGATTTCCAATGACTAACGGTATTTAAGAAAATCACCGTTAGTATAAATCTAACGAAAATGATCAAAATAGTGTAACGTTATAAAATAAAAGACTTAAATAAATATTTTTAAAAATCAAATCAAATTCTGAAAATAAGATAAAAAATTAAAAAATTATTTTAGCTGAAAGTTAACTTTTCTTTAAAGGTTAATTCAAATGATGTGATGTTTTTTTTAGTTATTTTTTAAATTCAAACTCTGGATGTTATATTGGTACGTTTTAATATTTTTTGCTTTATCTGACGTGCATTTTAATATTTAAGTGATGTTGGTAGCATTGTTTTTATTTATTATTATTATTATTATCATTATCATTATCACCTGGAATTCTGGATGGAAGTGATATTGTATCTGGAATTTTCCATTCTTGACATAACTTCTAAATATTCCAGAGACTCCTTGGCAGCACGCTCTTTCTACATAATTCCTTCCGCATACATAGTGACATCTGTCGTACAAAACAACAAATATTCTTTTTAAATTAGTTATATATTATCTCAAAACTTGTTTTGTCTTAAATATATAAAATGACATTTCCTTCCATAACTCCTCTATTTCAAAAGGATTAGTTTCTCTAAAAAAAAATTAATTTCTTTTTATCGGTCGGTGACACCTTTTATACACAAAAAAGATCGAAGCTAATATTAAAATTATATGCCAAAGTTTTAAACATTTTTTTATCTTCATTTATTTTGAAGCGAGGGTCATCTTTCTAATTTTCCCTCATAAAATATTTCATTCATGTTGACTTCTCCTCTCGCACGCCCTTTCTAATACAAACACCTCTACAAAGCAAATATATATATAAATACATAAGTCACTAGAAATAGCCTAGTTATAAGAGGTTTAGATAGTCTACATAAAATCATATTTGTATCAATTATCATAGATATACGTGCATGAGAGAGAGAATTTTACTAACAACCAGTAATCAATAATAAGATTCCAGTTGGGCATGTGGTAAAAAAAACAACTAGTATCAGTTGAATTATTGATATCTGTCGAAAACGTAAGGTTCTCCATTTAAATTCGGGAGGATCGGTCCATCATTATTATGGACTATTGATTTACTAGTTAAATAAAATAATGGTCCATATGTATTATCTAGAACTTGTTTAGCTAGTTTTTCTTTTTTTCATCTCAAACCTCAATTGATGATCATCTTCCCCATTGTTGAAATGAAGCAACTTACTTCCTCACTTGGAACTCCCTCCGTCTTCATCAACCTCAGTGGCTTCGTCTTTACCTTCATATTCCTTCACGAACCCCCAATCACAACCAACTCGCCGGTAAATTAATCTGATCCCTAACCGGAAAAAGTATGAGAACTGGTAAATTAATCCCTAACTGAAAAAGTATGAACTGTCATCTTTGGTTTTTTGCTTGCACTGGTAATGGTGAAGTTGAAAAGTTGAAATTGTGAGATAGGATTCTATGTGTTGCATGTTGCCTTCTATGTGCTTTGTGACTCTGTAAATCCGAAAATATGCAATGCTCTTTCACTCTTGAGTGTGTGCATGAATGCTAGTTATCACTGCTATCTATTAGGAAAGACGTAAATTACATAAAAATGTGAATGTTTGGTGTTGTTAATTCATTCATCTCTGTCGGAGCGGCACATCGCCTATTCGTGCGTATTAATCAGTTATATTAAGGTTTACATAATTATTCACCGCATTTTAAGGTGAGTATTATAAGAGCCAACTAATTATATATTGACATATCATTAAAAATGTTTAATTTTTATAATGATTATCTTAAAATGTCATACATAAAATCAATGTGTGATTAATTGATAATGTAAAAAAATTTACACTCACAATATATTAAAATTAAACTGTTAAATAATTTATTAAATTTGGCACTAAAAATAATTTATTGAATCATGGTAAGGGATCAGTTTCTTTGGAAGGAGATTCAAGTATAAATCTGACCGGGTCATCATCATTCTTATTATTATTATTATTATTATATGGGATACAAAATTCCCCCCAGACACTTGCATAGTAAAAAATTTTGAGATCTAGGAATGAATCTCTACCTAAATTGTAATGGATTCTCTCGTCATCATCTAGAGAGATAAAAAAGCACTAATACAAGTTGCAAGTTTTTGCCGTCAAAGCATTTGTAGCCTCATCATTTCACATTTCTCTTGCAGAAAGAGAAATTCAATGTGTTTGTGACAAGTGTTCCACACTAACTTTCGGATCTTGTATGATTGATCTTGGTTCTCTCATGCCAGATCTGACATTACTAGCAAGTATTTCTTTTTTTAAAAAAAAGGTATTTTAATATAAATAAGTAAAGATATATTTATTATTAATTTTTATTAAATTTAAATTTTAATATTTTAAATTAAATAAATAATAAATATATTATTACTTGTTCCCTTTAAAACAATCTTACACTTAATTTTTGTTAAAATATAATAAAATTTTATTATATTATTTTATAGTTATAAAAATTTTTCTCCAACTTTAATCAAGTGTTTGTTAACTACAATTATTACAAAATAAATAAATTAAAAAAAATAGTTGAAAGTGAAGAGAATAATGATCCATATAATTGATATGACATTAGTTTTCTTTCTTTGGCGTTAGGGCGCCTTGCAACTAAAAAAAATATTATCTTGAAGGACATAAAATATTTTCTTACAAGTAATAATCAGTTGAATATATCTTTAAGAATAAATAATAAACATTGAAGAATATGAAGATCTCTTATGTCGAGGACGGTTAGCTTATTTGACAAGATTAAATTATCATTTCTTGTCTTACTTTAAAGTTTGAAGTAAACTATTTAAATTTTATATAAAAATAATAAGATTTAATTGATATGTATGAAAAGTGTATCAATTTTTTATAGTATCAATCAATCATAAATTAATATTTCATTAAAAATATTTGACTCTTATTATAATTATCTTAAAACTCACTCATATCATGAATTCTGATTTGTTGATAGTGTAAAAAAATTTATACAAATAATACATACTAATTAAACTTAAATAATAATGTTAAAGGAATTTTTTTTTTTCTAGAACAGAGTTATAATTTTGTTAACATTTAGAGATAGTTATTAGGTTAGATATTCAAAGCCAAAAAGGTACTCATTCTTTTAAATAATAATAATAATATATTGATAAAAATAATAATAATAATAATAATTCAATCAAAAAAATATTATAATAATTTAATTTATTTACTTAAAATATTTTGCACTAATAATCAGTTCGAAAGTTTGGAATAAAAGTTGACTTAACTGATGTATAAAAAAATTAACTTAATTGAAAACATCAATATTTTTAAACTATTTTTTTTGATAAAATTTTTTAAATTATTTAGAGCGTCTCTAATGATGCAATCATATTTAATTTCACTTTTTATGGAGTCTATTATATTATTACCACTTTTTACTTTATATTATTTCAAGTAACTTTATATTTCAATGACGCAACTCTTAAAAATTCACTAAATAGATCTCATAAGTTATCTCACATCTTTATTTATATTTTTTATTTTAATTTAAAATATCAATTCATTTATAATTGAGCTTCTAAATATTGTGACTCTATCTTCTTTTCTTACCTGTGATCCTTATAGAATATAAGAACTAATTATTTATAAAAGCAATTATCCGTATATATAATGTCCATATCAGATTTCTCTAATAATGTAACTTAGGGCTACTTCTACCGTGGACCAATTTCATAGGTGGTACCACGGTGGACCACGTATGATTATCGTTTGATTAAAGAAGTTCACAGATCTTGTACTACTCCTCCCACACCAGATCAAAACCCATTCTTTGATTTTCCGGCCAAAACTCAGAGTGTTTTCCAGCTTTGTCATAGTCGAAAACCTCCTCTTCGGCATTGTCACCGTCTTCGAGGTTGGATTGGATTCGGTAGGGTAAGGAGCTTCGGGATCCAGATCTTCAAGCTTGCACTTGTGATCAGATGGAATAGGCCTCGTGGCAGTGGCAACAGGTGCCACGATTTCTTCCTCCGCCATGAGCTGCGTAGGATGAAGAGAAGTGAGAAGGGACGCGAGTGAGTGGCAGTGGAAACCCTTTGAGGCTTTTGCAGACAAGTCAAGTTCGATGGGAGGCGTGGTGATCTGGCTAGGGTGCGAGGCGGCGTTCATGTAGGAGCGTGACTAAATGACAGTAACACACGACAATTAGGAACAGAGAGATGACTAGCAGCAATATGGTTGCAAGGTGAAGCTTGAAGTGGCGACGTGTGTTACTGTGGAAGGAGGCAGGAAGGGAATAATGAGCAAGGTCTCATGGTGCCTATCTTCTCCTCGACGGCGGAATCACCGGCGGCGAAGCGATGCGTCGTTGTCGTTAGGAACAATCTCCGGCGCGGTCATTGTCGGTGGTGAGAGGAAAAGTGTGAGAGAGAGATATGAGAAATTCAAGTTTCAATTGCGTGTGGGAGGGTGCCCCATATTACTATGGAGACACATAAATCTAATAATTAAAAGTTATGGTTCATCGTGGTACTACCTATCAAACTGGTCCACGATAGAACTTGCCAGTAACTTAGTATGAATTTGTCCTTAACTTTAAAACATGTTTTACTCTTAATAATTTTTCTGAAAAAGAATCTTATACTCAAATCCTAGTTTCAACACTGAAATTCAAGTGCTAGAACAGCGCGTGAAAGAAAATAAACAAAAATGACAATAAGTCAAAAAGGGCACACTAAAAAACGAACAAAAATATCTTATTTTAATAAAAATCTATTCAATTATCTTCTCAGCGTTCACTCCTTCCACAAATAAAATCTGCAGCACCACATTTCTCACCAATTTTATTTTTTTACAAAAACATAAATAGAAGACTTCACAAACAAGCGCCACGTGTCCTGGGCCTAGACCATTCTCAGCCACAAGACTCTAAGGCCTTCTCGAATCCTCCTTGGAAATTCTTTTATTTTTAAATTTTATTCGAAAATATTTCCTTCAATCTGGCGTGTCACTCTCTCCTTTTTTTAATTTTAATTTTAATTTTTTTAATTTTTCTTTTCTTTATAACTCTCTCTGTTCTTCTTATGTTTCCCTTCCCTGCTCACACCCTTCTTCCATTACCTCATTCCTTCTTTCTCTTGGGGAAATCTCCATCTGGGTTTCTCTGATTTTCTCGGAAAATCTCAAATATCCGGGAAAGTTTACATTTTTACTGGAAAACCGAATATCCCAGAATCGGTTGCCTCCATCAAATCAAAATCCAAGGTATCTATTGTTTTTTAAAAAAGTTCTTTCAGCTTGTGGCTTTGACATTGAGAATCTCATTGATCTGATTTGTGCAATGACAATTGAAGTTTTTTTATTTTTTATTTTGTATAAAATTTCTGTGACCTGTTAATATTTTCATTTTCTATGTCAAAAAATTTACATTTTTGTGGGTGTGGCTTGGTTGGTGACAGCTATTATTATTGTAGACTGCTGTTAGGGTTGGTCCTGTGAAGCTTAGGGTGTTACAAGGACTGGCTCTGATTTTGCTCTAATGGAGATGCAGGTATTACAAGGAACAGTTCAATCTGGGCCTTTTTAGAATAATTTTTGAAGTTCTGTACTTTTCTTTGCATTCAATGGATAGTTGAATGATTGGTTGTTAGTTTTCTGTGTCTAAAGAAGCAAACCTGTCTTAGAAACTACTGCTCTTGTATCTCAAGAACCTTTCAGCTTTAGTGGGAAATAGTGGAACTTGAATGTTATAGAGTATGGACATGGAAAATTTCTTAGATATATTCTTCCAATATTTTATTTCTGAAATAACAATTTGATATGTTTGAGGGTTAACTTAATGAGCATCTACGTGATTAATAATTTGTCGTTGTCTGCTCTACCATTCTGGTTATAAAGTGCTTTAGAAGTTTATGTTGGTAAGTTGTTAAGAGTACCACACCTCTCAGTATAATGTCCAATCCTGTTATCTTAATTCAAACTTCTAGTATTGTTGTAAGCAGTTATTCTTATGTGGGAAAAGGTGCTAGTATTTCATTTGTGTCATATAAGGTATGGATAACTGATACTTCTTTTAACTCCCCCGGAACAATGTTAAATACTCATAAATTTTGGACGTGAGTTTAATTAAACCAAACTAAACAAGGGAGAATGTTATGACAATAAGCCTCGTCAGCATCAGTTGATCTTCTATGTTGCATTTAATAGTACATGCCAAAATTGGCATGGTGTTCTTACTCGAATATAAATGGATATTTGAATTGCTTTATGTGCTAATTCCATGGGATAGCATGTGTGTTGTTTGAAAGGGATGACAACTACTCATAGGCTCTCTTATAATACACTGCTGCTTGGTTGGAAGTAGGTTTCATTTGTCTTAACGTTCACTCTTCTGGAGTCTTTTTTCCCTTTTTGATAGAATAAGAGGATTTCAATATGAACTCTAGTGACTCTATTTCTTAGAAAGAAATAATGTCCCTTAGGAACTGAAATATGTTCTAGTGAGCATCATTTTCTTTCATGATGAAATTATTCTCCCCCCTCTCCTCCACCTGCTGTTTTCTTTCTTTCTTTCTTCCTTTCTTGTTTTATTGGAGGACTGTTATCAATCCTTATGCTACGATTGAATGTAGGACCAAGTAGAAGGCACAAGGTCAAACAACTCTCGCACAGGTAGTAACTCTAGTTCCAATGGTGGAACGCAATCTGACAATGTTGTCCAATCGTGGGATATAACTTCTGTTGGAAACAACCACACCCCAAAGGTTGCTTTATATTCCATATTAAAAATATCATTTTCCCGTTCATGAAGCAATATGGCTGAAGAACTACCTTTCTTTCCAATTTTACTTTTGCTTCTTGGAACTTAATTCAATTTTCAACAGGTGAGGAAACCATATACCATTTCTAAGCAAAGGGAGAAGTGGACAGAGGAAGAGCATCAAAAGTTCCTGGAAGCATTGAAATTGTATGGTCGTGGCTGGCGTCAAATTGAAGGTAAGCTCTAGGTTCTGATTTAATTGAAGTAATCTGAAAATTCATATGTCTTCATGTCAGATGAAGTATTCTATCTTCATGCAGAGCATATAGGTACCAAAACTGCTGTTCAGATTCGAAGCCATGCTCAAAAGTTTTTCTCTAAGGTTATTTTTTGTTTTTGAAAATTTTAGTAGATAATTCCTACTGGAAATATGGATGTTATAATCATCAAATTGTGTTTTGATTAGTCTATTGACTGATTCGTACTAGAAATGAAAGGATTTTGATCATTTGCAACTTAATAGCATTAATAAAATTGAAGATGTGTAGGTCCCCGTATCTATTCTAATGCATCATACTCTAATTTAATTGTTTTCAGATTGCGCGGGAATCTGATGCCAGTGCCGAAACTTCTATACAACAAATTGACATTCCTCCTCCCCGGCCGAAGAGGAAACCCCTTCATCCGTATCCCCGTAAATCAGTTGACTCTGCAAAAGGGCACTCCGTACCAAATGAACCAGAAATATCTCCATCTTCAAAACTGTTAATTGCAGAGAAAGACACCCAATCTCCAACCTCTGTGCTATCTGCATTCGGTTCGGAGGCATTCGGGTCATCATTTTCCCAGCAGACTAACAGATGTCTTTCACCAAATTCTTGTACCACTGATATTCACTCCCTCAGCTTGTCACCTGTTGAAAAGGAAAATGATTGCATGACATCCAATTCATCTGAGGAGGAAGAGAAAGGATCTCTAGCTTCAGTCCCTCTATCTACTAGTTCAAAGCTACACCTGTCCATGGTATGATAAGCTTCATGATATACTATGATTTAGCTTCTAAAAATTTGATGTTCATAGAACTCTGTTGTATTTAGGTTTACTGATTTTCAAGTTCTTATTCCAGAAATCTGAGTTGAGTTCCAGGGAAACTGAATGTTTCAAAGAAGATGCTGTCAATATGCCACGTGTCACAAGTATTAAGCTTTTTGGAAGAACTGTCTCTATTGCAGATAATGAGATGTCACTAAATGCAGATGAGGACAGTAAGCCAATTACTAATAAGTTTGATGAAGTGGATAATGTTGAGTATGACAAGCTTGGCCAAGCATGGTCATCTGAGCAATTAGATGCAGAATTATCATTAGGCTTGTGCAATAGTAATTGGCATACAACTCCTGATGGTGCTAAAGTGGAATGCATAGAATGCCTAAAGGAGGATCTGTGCTTCAGTGAATCTGCATCTGTTGCTTCTTTGCCACGGTGGAGTTTGCACCAAGGCCTTCCAGCTTCTTACCTCGGGCCAAGTACTCTAATCCTTAATCCTACGCCTCTTCGGCCATCTTTGACAGTAAGAACAAAAGAGGAGGGAAGTTCTTGCACTGGTTCTAATGCTGAATCAGTTAGTGATATTGAGAATCATGGCAAGAACTTAGATGCTGTTGATTCTCAATGTCAAAAATCTCCCATTGAGGAAGGAAAAGCCCCCCAGAAATCTGGAAGGGGGTTTGTACCATACAAAAGATGCATAGCTGAAAGAGATTCAAATTCTTTAATTGTTGCTTTGGAAGAGAGGGAAGGACAAAGAGCTCGTGTGTGCTCATAGCCTTGCTTTCCATTTTTAGATGCTTCATGGTGTTAGAAAAAAAAATTGGTAAGAATAAGGATCTGATTTAGGTAGCTGAGATCTAATTGTCTAATTCTTTTTTCCACCAATCTCCACGTGGGCTTTCTTCTCTATTTCCACGTGAAAACACTATTGTCCTATAATTCAAGCAGGGGCTGGTGGCATTGTGCCCTGGCTGTATCATTTTATAGTTAACCAAATAGGGACACAGAATTTGGTCCACCAGCAAGCAAATTTGAAGTTACTTTCTCCGTATTATTTATTTTTGGCATCTGTATGGTTTATAGTTGCATGACTCCATAAGTAATGGAGGTACATTAAGGAAGCGTGGACAAGAATACCAGCATCTCACGCACCAATCATTTGTTCTTCTGTCTTTAACAGTTGGCTCTATAACTCAAATGATATGTGCCAGTGTATTATTCTCGGAGTGCCATGTGCTGCGAGCATGCTTAGCAATTTGTATATCTGGGTGGTCTTTTCTCTGTATCAAATTAATATTTTTTTGACAATGTAACAATTTCTCGTGTATTGAATTTATTGTCTTTGTGCCAATGTCATGGTTTTTGAGCTGTTTACTAGAGGACTCGATGCCTCAAGATATTACGGTCCACGTTTAAAAATTGTGTTTCGAAGTTACAATTCAGTAGAAGAAAATGTCATTACCTCTATTTGATTCAATAATTAAAACATCAAATTTCTTAGTGACTCCATTTATATAAATACGTAGTATACTGTATACGATAATGGCAAATTCATTAGTGCTCAAAATGGATGACCAATCAGCAATCAAGATTCTGATTTCAGATAAAAAAATTCCTCTAGTAGATTAAGTACAAATAAAAGGGCAAGAGTGATCGTGTAGGCGCCATTAACATTTATAGACCTATACTGGATTACATTGTCAATCAGTACATTAAGCACATATGGTATGGTATGGAAGTCTAAAGAAATGTAGGCATTACTGTGCAGACTGATGAAATAGCAGTCATGTTTCAGTGCTCAAATGAGTTTCATTGCTGAAGCCTGAATGGGAAATCCAATACACCCGGGTGGGAGTGGGGGAACGGGGTCAAAGAAGGAATGAAGCCAGAAAGAGTTTAATCATTCATCAATCAAGGATCTTGCATATGGTGTCATATACAATGCACAGTTTGCCCAAAGATACCATGTGATTCTGCAGCATATTGCACACCAACATGAACATGAGAAAGGTATCCTTCTTTGGATCTTCATCACTATCTAGAGTTATGCTTGAGTCTTTCTTGCCGTAGCTCTGATCTCAGTTTGGCAACTTCCACAAATATGACTCTACCATCCAAGAACTGCAAAAGTGGCTCCTTTCTTGTCAGTATCCAACAAATAGCAAAAAGTTATTAAATGTATTAAATATAGCAAATATTAAAGTGAAATAAACGAAAAGAAAAGAGTTGACAGATAAGTCTTGGAAAATCAAGGTATTACAGCAAACATAGATCCTTAATAAGAGGGTGCATAATATTTCCAGATCAAGGTATGGCTTGAACCCCTGACATTGAAGAGGCCTTTCAACCACTTCATTCACAGGTAGATTCATTTGTCTTATAGTGACCCTTTGACAATGAATAATAGGTAGATTAATTTGAATGCCTCAAATTTCACCGAGTTTCAAGTCTTCATAATTGAAAAATCAGAATGCTTAGAAATGGAAGGTCTTCATGAATAATTGCAATATTTGTAACTCGTTTCTCACTTAGAAAGCTGCAACTAGTATAATGATTAGTTTGCTAATAATATCCGACTCACTTCAAAACTCCACTTCTGTTATAAAGTACATGTAAGCCATGAGATAGGCATCCTAAAATTTAGTCTTCTGTTACAACAATAGTGCAATACTGTTAGACCTTGTGGTAGGGAGGTATACGTGAATAAGTGTAGGAAGTTGGAAGGGGAACAGTCTATCAGTTTGATAGATTCAACTGGTATTTAGGGTTGCAATCGAAGCAAATTGGGGAATCTCGCCCCAAGTAAGTTTTATTGATGACCAAGAAACGGTTACAAACTGGGAGACTGAACTATGGTGATTTGAGAGCACCAATTCTCTCCTAAAGTCCTCACTCAAATCCTAACCGCCTCAACAACTGAGCCTACTATTCTATTTATAGGCCAACCAACCACCAGTTCAGTTTCCCGCCCACAAAACTAACAGAAACAACTAACTGCTAGCCTAACACTTAGTGAGTACCCCTAACATACACCCTTCTCACTATCGGGTGCCTATCAATACTCCCCCCCCCCCAAAACTTTCACCTTGTCCTCAAGGGGAAAAGAGGGAAAGGTGTGCTGGAGAGTGACCAAATCCTCCCAGGAATTCTCACAATCAGGAAGGTCTTGCCACTTAACCAATACCTCTGCCGCACCCTGCGGACTATATCGGAGTTGGAGCACATCTTCAAGTTGTGGTTGGAGTTCCCAGGCGGCCGTCAATTCGGGAGGAAGAGGGTGGGGCTGGTATGCTGCAGGGACTGCCTTCTTGAGCTTGCTCACATGAGAAACACCGGGTGAATCTTGCAGGTTTCAAGGAGCTTCAGCTTATAAGCAACAGAACCTACGGCCTGCAGGACTTGGAAGGGACCATAGAAGCGGGGGCTAAGCTTCTCATTCCTGCGTGTAGCTAGGGAGCTCCACCTATAGTGGGTGGCTTTCAAGTAAACCCAATCACCTGCTTTGAGTTGAACATCCCTCCTCCTTTTGTCAGCCTGTTTCTTCATTCTCTGTTGTGCCTGACTGAGGTTCTGGTGTAACTGGTCCAGGATGGTATCCCTCTGCTCAATATGGGCATTGACAGCTTCTACTAATGAAGGGATAGCCGGACCCTTGAGTAGAACTGGTGGATCCCTACCATAGAGGGCTTTGAAAGGGGTCATCCCAATAGTAATGCTGCTGGAGTGTCAATTGCAAGCTGCTGACAGAAACATTCCACCACATAACCCCCTTCCTCCTCTTACAACTCCCTGCTCATGACCTTAGCACTAACCTCGCCTTTACACAAACTAGGGTCACCCTTCACCACCACTCTGGTATTGCCCTCTTTAATCTTCAAAGTCATGTCTTTAAAGTTGGCCTTGACATCTCCCATTTCTTCTAACCATTCCATCCCTAACACCATATCCTCCCCTTCGAGTGGAAAGACATAGAAGTCCCCCTTGCAGTGGAATCATTGCAACTGTAATCCCAAACCTTTACAAACTCCCCTGGTTTGGATCCTTTGGCCATTTCCAATTTTCACCCAATAGGGAATTGTGTGCTCAACCTTCAAATTCAGCTGTTGAGTCACCTGCTTGGATATAAAATTGTGAGTGGCCCCGCTATCTATCAACACCATAATCTATTGATCCTTCACAATACCCCACAACATGAAGGACTTTCTTGAAGTTAATCCCGCCATGCTGTGAAGAGTGAGCTGCTTAAACTGTTCACCCCACACAATCTCCTCTTCATCATCTTCCTCAGTTTCCTTTTCAGTATCAGAATTCTGCTCTTCAACTAGCATAATCCGCAAAGTCTTGTTCTTACAAATGTGGCCAGGGAAAAACTTCTCATCACATGTAAAACATTGCCCTTTTCGTCGTCTTTCTAAGTATTCATCTTCTGGCAAGAATTTAAAGTTGGAGTTCTTTCCTTTGTCTTCCTTACTGCCTCTAAAATTAACCACATCCCTACTAGTTCCTTCGCCCGGTTTACTAGTATTTGCCCAGTTGTTAACAGCTTGGGTTCTATTAGTAAAAGTTCTAGTGTTCTCCTCATTTCTCCACCATCGATTAAAACTCTTGTTAGTTTGGCCCTTGCTCGCGGTGATCTTACTATTTTTTTCCATATACTTCATTTCTTTCATCCACAAGTAGTGCTAAATCCATCATTTCTTGTAAAGATTTAGGGCGATGTAACCTTACCTCAGCTTTGATTTCATCTTTCAATCCATTTGCAAATATTCCACTCAAGTATTTGGGATGCGTGATCTTCACTGGTCCAGCTAGAACTTCAAACTGTTCCTGCACTCCTGTACTGAGCCCTCTTGCTTCAAACCCAAAAGTATCTCAAACGAATTCTCCACTAGCGACGGTTGGAACCTCTTCATCACAGCTTCCTTAAACTCCTCCCAAGTAGGATTCTCCGTGCAAGCCTCCCACCATTGCATCCACGATAACGCTACTCCATCCACCGCAACGAACACTGCCTCCATTTTCTCCTCTTCGCTCAATTTACGGAATCGAAAATAGCGTTCGATTCTTCCAATCCAACCAGGCGCATCCTCTCCAGAGAAAATTGGAATATCGATTTTACGGAATCGATCTTCTCCTTCTAAGGCACGAGAATTCTGAGAATCTTGCACTACCGGAATTCCGCCTCTGCTTCCAGTACCGTTGCTTCCTCCTCCATTTCCGTCGCCATTACCATCACTCCTTCCGTTATTTCCATCCTCGCCTTCGTTCCTGATGCGATTGAATCTCGCATCTAACGCTCGTTCCACATTTTCCTTTATCCTTTCTTCAGTTTGTTGCGACGATGCTTGCAACAAATTTTGCATCATCTCCATCAATCTCTGCTCATCCATGTTTATTCGCGCAGATGTCCTCACCATCAACGTATCCACTGGATCGAAACTTCTCTAATACCAGTTGATAGATTCAACTAGTATTTAGGGTTGTAATCGAAGCAAATTGGGGAATCTCGCCCCAAGTAAGTTTTATTGATGAACAAGAAACGGTTACATACTGGGAGACTGAACTACGGTGATTCGAGAGCACCAATTCTCTCCTAAAGTCCTCACTCAAATCCTAACCGCCTAAACAACTGAGCCTACTATTCTATTTATAGGCCAACCAACCACCAGTTCAGTTTCCCGCCCACAAAACTAACAGAAACAACTAACTGCTAGCCTAACACTTAGTGAGTACCCCTAACATACACCCTTCTCACTATCGGGTGCCTATCACAGTCCACCCATGCACTAAGGACAAGGTAGGGAATATGGAGAATGTTCATGCTAATGATGCAGCAAAACGGAAAGCTGAGTGGTAATTGGGTCATTGGGTGGTATTAGTTGGCTGTAACGTGAGTTCATTCTCTGATTTCAGTGGTGGGTTACTGTCTCTTTCTTTCTGATTTTCTCATATCTGTAAGAAGTAGAGCTCCATTTTCACCTATTTTAATACAAATATATCCACTTCATATCAAATACTATCAACCTATTGCCTGCTAAGGATATAAAACTAATTCAATGATCTAGTATAAGCTTGATATTCCTTTCTCTCCAAGAAATCTAAGTGTTTACCTTGTCCACTTTCCCTTTCGTCCTTCTCCAAGATACACAGACTAATCTTAATTTTTTAATAAATGATAAAGAATATTGCCAGACAAAAGTATTACAGAAGTCATTACCTTCTCCTTCTCACATTTGCCTTGTATAGTCCTTTCATTGTGTGCACTCTGTATTCAATTTAATAGAATATCTATCTAGAAGTGATTGTGCTGACTTGTGTACCATACTTAAGCATGTCAATTTGTAATTACACCCATGTAAGTTAACCACAACTTTCTTGTTTGCTAAATTGGGTCGCAAAAAAACATTAGTTCTACAAATTACTCTCTCGAACATTAAAATCACCATTTATGTATCTGAGCTTTCAGAAATTTAGAAAAAGAGAAAGGGAAATATCATACCTTTCCATGCATTCCCTCAATAGCCTTATGAGATTCCTCTTCGGTTGCATAGCGAAGAAAAGCAAATCCTCTTGGTCTATTTGCAATTTTATCCATCACTAGATTGACTGCACATAGAGTTGAGTGCATACTTTAGAAGTGAAAAGTGTTACCAACAAATAAATAAGAACTTGCAAATGGTTGATAGATAATAAGCCCTAAATGGAAGTCATATAGCATAATAATAGACAAAGAGGAACACACCAACATTTTCTATTCCTACCTTGTACAAGCTGACCAAAATTCTTAAATGCATTTCGCAAGCTCTCTTCAGTGGTACGAAAAGATAGCCCTGAAAGAAAAAGGGAAGAAAATATATAAAGCATATGCACAAAAATATGCATATAAACAATCAAACATTGAAGAAATATAGGTATTGGACAGTAGTGAGTACAATCTGTTGCAAAGATGACTGATGGCCATGGAATCAAGAGTAATGACAGTAGACATTTGAACCACAATTGAAGCTCATAACAGATAAAATGCTTACATCATTTGCAATGAAAACATCCAACACATTCATAAAATTGTTTTGCTTGATGAAATTAGGCATTTTGAATGCAACGGAGTGATACACACACACACACATATGGGGAGAGAGAGAGAGAGAGGGTTGAGTATGGAGTCCAAACAGACACCTAACAAGGGTAACAGCTGAAGCTGAAATTTTTTATTTTTGGCTCAGGTAAGGTGGCAGACTGGTAGGTCTTCCTTGTGCCCTGACTTGTAAAACTAAAACTCAGGCGAGTGTTAACTTTATACTCTTCCATTAAATTCTTCTGCATTGCAATCCCAGCTTCTGTCATTGGTCTAAATCCTTTTGCTTACTTGCAGCTCATACCTCCCAATTTCATTTTACAGTGTAACAATGCCAAATTCCCTCTTTCTCTAACATTGAATTGTGTAAAAATCAAATTAACAATAACGTTGACCAAATTAACGCCGGCCTTTCACTTCTGTACAGCACATCAAGGCAATACACTCTCCATTTCCTCCTAATCTTCGTTACCAGCTAAACAGTGGTGACACCATTTCAGCCACTATAGAAAATCCAAAAGGTTTCCAATGTTTTCAGTGGCGGAAGGTAATGCCTTGGTGTAGTGCTTATGGCTACCCGAAATCTCTAAAAGTTACGTTTTTCATATGTTAATTTTTTTTTAAAATGATATGAATTCTTTAACTTGGCTCTCTAGATAAAGTATACTTTTTTTGGCCTCTTCAATAAAAATCTAAACTCACCCTCGTTAAGACTATTTCTCATGTATCAAAGAAATACTAACAACACACCCTTCATTATTGGGTGGGTTTCATGTAGAACCACTAAATCACATAGACTTACTCTTCATCAAGTGGATCCCACATGAAATCTAGAGTGTGCCGAAAGGGTTGTGGTAAAGGGTGTGTTACTGGCATTGATATATGTGTGTATATATATTATTCAATTTCCCACTTGTAACAATAAGCAAAATTGTTGATATTCATCAATAACACCCAACTGGGGCGACCCCAAAAAATGAAATAAGAAAAAAAGTAAATTTCTTTTCAATAGTAGCCAATTCCTAGATAAATTTGGAAAAGAAGAATGAAAAGGGTAATACTAGGAAATGAGTAAAAAAGTAGCTAACCACTGACAAAGAGCTTAGTTGAAGGAGTAGCAGAAATGGGTTTGCTGGTATTGGAAGATGAGCTTGATGATTCAGAATCAGGAGGGAGACACGTCAACACAAAGCAACTACCTTTTTTTGTGAGCGGTGATGAAGGGAATGGCCTAATTCTCTGGTTGGATTTGGAGCAACTAAGATAAAGTCTCTGACTTTGGATGTTACTATGCTTGAAACTAAAAGCATTTGTTATGGGTAATGGAGGTTGAGGAAGAGCGGATACCCCAACAACACCAACGTTAGCAATAGCAGCCATTTCCTCTGCGCTGCGCGAAAACAAAAGCCTAAATTGCGGGATATACGGGGGATACGGATAGGATAAACTTTTGTGTTTATTAAATTTTATATAGGATAAATATATAAGATATTGATCATAAATTAAAAATAAATATGTGAATTTGATGAAGGTAAGGATTCGGATCCTTATATGAGCTGAGCCTAATTGGTCTACTCAGTCTATTGGGTTGGTTGGTTTAGAAAGTTGTCATTATTTTTTTTTCAAGGAAAATATTAAATTTATATGGGAAAATAATATATTTATAATTTTAAGATGATACATATCTAATTTTTTCATAAAAACATGTTTTTTTGAATTGGTTAAGCAAGATCCTTTTCTTAAAAGGAAGATGTAATGCCAATTTTATAAATTCACAGTCACTTATAAATTGAACAAGAAATAAAAAAAGAAGACATGGAGAAACAAACAAATCTATGTTTATGTCACCCGCAAGTATTTTAAATGAGAGTCAAGAACAAATTCAGATCATCAAATCATACATAAATGATCAAGATTAAAAGTTAGTTATTAATCATACAATCATTTGAAAAAAATCATATGAATTTATATTTTAATCATAATCATTATTCAAATGCCGGCAATAACTTCATTCAATCTCATATAAAAATACCTTTTCATAAAAGCATTTATAGATTTTCGTCTCTTCCCCTTACAAGCCTCTCCTCTTGGATGAAATCAGACAAGGTCAAAGTATTTTCCCTTCTTCCCATGCATTCTCTTCTTTAAAATATTCCATGTAAAGTAACCATCCTAGAACATAGTCTGCACTGTACTACTTTCCTCTGAAGTGTGGGCAGGCTTCTTTAATGGGGACACGGGGGGACCTGAAGAAGAATGGTTCGGCGGCTATACTGTACCACTATCCTTGTCCAGATGGTGCTTTTGCTGCTCTTGCCGCTCACCTTTACTTCAAAGCCACTTCTGTATCTCCTCTATTCTTTCCCAACACTGTCTATCGCCCTCTCAGGTAACTCTCATCATTCACTCTCTCTCCCTCTCAATAACCCCTTCACTCACAAACACACTGTATAAATGTATTCTTGTTCTATTCAATTTTCAGAGCGCAAGATCTTCCTCTGCATCAAATTACTGATCTTTACCTTCTAGATTTCGTGGGGCCTTCTGGTTTTGTTCAGGAAATCTCCACCCAAGTTGAAAGGTACTTTTTTTTTCCCCATTTTACTTAAGGATGAAATTGTAGTTTTTGGTTTTTATATATAAAATAGCGGAAATTACATTGACCTCTATGTGATTTGGCTTAATTATATCTGGTATCTCTCTTCTTTTAGAAATTACACCGTGTTATCGTTACACATAGCTCCCTGGTGATATTGAAATCATGTTGTATCTAGTGTAACTTTTGATTGTAATTTCATAGAAGGAAATTAATGCTAAACACACACTTATACACGTCAAGTAATATCTACACAATTTTGACCATACGATTATAATTAGTTTTATCTGATTTTCTGCATTTTCATATTCTGATTCCGCCGCCACTTCATACAGATTGATGTGATGTGTTTGGTGTTGAACTGCTGATGTGCATCAATCCTGTTCTCTATCATAGGATTGAGTTATATTTGGTTGTACCAACTGAGCCTGTTTTCTTGTCTGTAGAGTGATCATTTTAGACCATCACAAAACTGCACTTGAGAAGCTAGGCTGTGAGACTTTGGGTGAGGATGTGGTTAAAGTCATTGACATGGAGAGGAGTGGTGCCACTATTGCTTTTGATTACTTCAAAGAGAAGCTCATGAGTCCTGATGTTGATGTTGGTGTTAACCAACCGTTGGTGCTAGATGAATTTGAGCGTGTCCGGCAACTTTTTCGGTACATTGAAGATGGAGACCTTTGGAGGTGGAGACTCCACAAAAGCAAAGCTTTTAGTAGTGGTTTAAAGGATTTGAACATTGAATTCGATGCCCGGATAAACCCTTCCTTGTTTGACCAGGTAATTGTCTAGCTATGTGCATTAATAGAAATATCAGTTATTGCATTTAAGTTTTGCACTTTGTTTGTCCTTGAAGGTGGTAGTGCTGTATCTAAATGTTTTTCTTAGGTGTTATAAATAACTTTATTAATTCCTTATAATGTTAACTAAATATGCATTAGTTATTGACTTATTAGATGTATAAGGGAGACAGCTAATTGTCAATAGGTGATGAAAAAACAGAAGAGTGGTTGTTATGATCGGTAATCAAAACATGGAGGACTCTTATTGCTGTTTCACTTGCAGTCATATGGGTAAAGGCAATATTAAAGCAAATAATGAGCTGAGCTGACATTATTTAGGTGCTACAATTTTGTTCCTTTGATTAAATAAGTCTATTTACCTGAAATAATTGGTACTTTTTCGAACTATGGCAGTTGCTTTCTTTAGATTTGGATTCTGTTATTAGTCAAGGCATGGTGAGCTTGTCACACAAGCAAAAATTAATGGATGATTGTCTCAGCAAGTCATATGAAATTGCCCTTGGGAATGGCGCATATGGTCATTGCCTGGTATGCTTAATTTTTCTTTCTTTTGATCTCTCTTGCTGTGACATGCTTTTGTTGTTCTTAAGAAAACAAATGAATGAAATAAATTGACACAAGCATAATGAAAGTATAATAGCAGAGAAAACTAGAGGAATTTGACAAATGAAATATTCACTTTTATTTGGAGGGAAAAGTTATGTACAGCATGACAATCCTAGTCATACTTAGCTTGTGGATCCATCAAAAGTATTTGTGATCTAACAACCGCAAAATTGTCATTCAATTAATTCAAATGATGATAGTGCCTAGCATTACGCATTACAGCACAATAACATTTTACGGGACATGCACAACAAAGCATTGTCATATAAGTCTCTAACTCTTCCCATAAAATTTTCAACTCAGAATAAAACTCAGTAACAAAATGAGAACCTTGCCTGAGTGAGTAAATCTCTTGTTGCAATTCTGAGATCCTGATGAGATCTCCTTGTGAGAAGCGATCATTCAAATCCTTCCACACAGCCACGACATTTTCCAAGAACACAATGCCATGTCCAATTGATTCAGCTACGGAGTTCATTATCCAAGAGTGCACCAACATATTGCATCTACTCCAAGCTTTGTAGCTTGGATCAAAAGTGTCAAGAACCTCAATACTCCCATCAACGAAATGTCGAAATCAAACTTGTTCTTACCACCAAGAGCTCGTCGCATAGACCTAGCTCATGCATGTTAATTAGATCCATTTAGGACCGTGACAGAGGATGATCCATCTCCTGGATGAACATAATAGGGATTGGTAGAATCCTGGGAGGGATCTAGAACACGAGTGCCATTGTTATTGGCCGTAGTGTTGGTCGATCCAATCCCAACAGATGAGGTATTGCCTTGAGCCATCAGAGTTACGCAGGTTCAGAGCTTATAGCTCTCTGATACCATCTTAAGAAAACTAATGAATGAAATAAATTGACCCAAGCATAATGAAAGTATAATAGCAAAGAAAACTAGAAGAATTTGACAGATGAAATATCCATTGTTTCATTGATTATTTTCGTGTGATACATTGAGGTATTTAAAGAGGGGAAATGGTTACAAAAAGGTGAATCTAGTCCCTAATTCATGCAACTAAATCCTCTCCCAATTCTATTATTTGGAGGGAAAAGTTGTTATGTACAGCATGGCAATCCTTGTCATATTTAGTTTGTGAATCCTTCTCCATTGGATCATGATTGTTGTGAGCCGTAGGATAGGGAAGCTTAACAACTATCAAACTTCAAGTAACTATTTCATTTTGTTTATGCATCAATGCATAATTTTTAATACAATTGAGTTTTGTTTCAAACTAATGCCTGCTTCTAAATAATCTGTATTACAATATTGTATGCCTCTACCTTGTGAATATAAATTATTTACACTTGCTTAGTCCTCGTATATGCATGCATATATTGAGTCTTTGTTTTGCCTTTTCTTGATTAGAATGAGAACAAATGAAAATTTTGTTGCACTTTCAACTATTTGTACTTGTAGGCTGTTAATGCAGATATTGCTCTTTCAGAGCTAAGAAGTGAATTGGGACACCAGTTAGCAATGAAAAGCCAGAAACTGAACTTGAGGTTTGTTCATTTTATTTTCATATTACTTCTATTTAGAGAATTTTGCTGGTATTCTTCATTTTGTTGTTTGGGAATTCCCTCAGTGATTTATACTAGTACCATTATAGAGGTTATATGATGGAACGTTCCGTTTCCCTTGGCTCTTTATATCTTCTCTCTAACTAACAAACCTTTAAGAAATATATTGACATGAGGGGAAGTGTTAATTTGATCTAACTCGGGAATTATGTTGTTTCATGAAACTAACTCTACAATAGTAAAAAGATTTTCGGATTCTGAAGGTGAACTCCTCTTAGGATGAAAAGAAGAAATATTGTGGAACCTTTTCTATGATAGTAATGTGAGAATAACAAGGGAAAGGAAGAGAAAACCGAAAAAGGAGGTGGGTAAAGAAACTATGATCTATGCAAATATGCAGTAAAAACTCCAAATACCCATAATAATTTCAATGCTCACAGCCTGTTATTCATATGCTTGAATTAAAAGTTTCCTAATTGGAGTATATTCGGTTAAGAGTAATGCTAACAACACACCTCTTTGCACATTATTTTTTATCAGACTCTTTCTTATTGGGCCATATCTCACTCTTATTTTTAAATCATACCTTAACACTCTTTGCATGATATTCATATACTCACAATATTCCCATACTCTGTCCTATCTTTCCATCACATTATAACACAATCTTTGTATGATTAATGCTAGCAACACATTCTTTGTATGATTAGTGCTAGCAACACATTCTTTGTATGATTAGTGCTAGCAACACATTCTTTGTATGACTAGTGCTAGCAACACATTCTTTAGCACACTCTTTATTATTGGGCAATATCTCAAACTCTCTTCTGAGTATGATTTAAAAAGTAGAAAGTATGAGATATGTCCCAATAAGAAAGAATTTTAAAAATAGTGTTCAACGGAGTATATTGCTAGCATTCCTCTTCATTTAAAATCCACATGGAAAATAAACTTCAAATGTCCTAGGATAGACATCTGGAATTTCTAAAGGAGTAGATAATTAAGAAAGTTGAGAACTGCTTGCAGGATTTTTAGGGGACTTTTACTGATGGAACTCAAACATGAATTTCCAGCCCATTCTATTTTAAACTTGGTGATTTTAAACTTGGTTTACATGTTTATGTATGTCTCATATCTTGCATTTGACTAAGAATCTATATAATCAATTTACATGTTATGCACAAATTTCTACTTTTAGGGGTATTGGAGCTGTTGTATATAAAGTACCAGAGCTTCAAAATGACAAGATTCTAAAAATAACTCTGAGGAGTGTGGACAATGAAGATACAACACCCATTTCTCAGGTTGTTCCTTTATCAAGTTGACAAGTTGTTAATTCCATTGTATATATGGCTTTTATTAACATGCCATATATTACTTACAGTTGGACTTGTACCTAATGTCTTTTGCTCTTCTATTAGGAATTTGGAGGTGGTGGACATACAAATGCCAGCTCTTTCATGCTAAGCTCACAAAAATTTGAGCAATGGAAGGTGTGATCGGATGTTTGCACATGACATGAGTAGATGAAACAGAGTTTGCGCCTGATGTTTGTATGCTGCTTCAATCTGGAACTGTTACTCTGCAAAGCCATGTGAATGTTTAGGCGGCTCTTTAAATGACTGTCTTATGCAATTCTTTTAACTATCCAGTGGATATGAATGTAGTTATTCATTTACAATGTAATTTAAATCAAGTTTGAATAGTCACATCATGTTTGAATAGTCTATTTAATCACCTAACAATTTCTAATAATTGTCTACTTTTGATGTTGTTCTTCAGTATGTAAAGTGTAATTAGGGGCAGTAAGTATGAGGCTAATTAAGAGCGCTACATAAAACAAAAAACTTGAATCAAACTAAACATAAGGTGAAAGGTAATTACAGCCTATATATGTTGAATAGCATCTAATAAAAAGAGTTGATTTACAAAAGAGTTTAATTTTAATCTACAGCTTCTTCTTTTTTTTTGATTAAAAAAGATATTCGTTCATTCAAATTGATAAAATACATCGAAAACAATATAAATTCAACATTGCTAAAAATCGAATAGGATGAATCTGCGAATAAATCCACAGCATCCAAGTTAATAGCATAAAACGGTAAAATGCCTACAAATATAACAAAATTAAAGTGACCGGAATATCCATGCCTCCGGATCTATAACGTTGACGTCCAAGTTTTGAATGAACTGTAATAGATCGAAGTTGATATGTCAATTTGAATCAAACGAACACCGTAACAAGATGGGAAACCAAATAACGCCGCACCAAGACGACGAACAAAACAACGTCACACTCAGATGACCAAATCATGGAAAACATGAAAAGAAAGATCAAATCTATGTGAAAAAAATCACTTATTTAGATAAAAGTAGAGAAAAATAATGTAGAGGGGTGATTCCAGGTTAAAAAATGGCCCAAAACCACATCTCCTTCGGTGGATGAGGAAGAAGAAATAGAGGAGTAAAGAGAAAATTGAGAGAGAAAAGCAACTTTAGGTTTTCCATACTGCAAGAAATTATTATGATGATGTGATATTAGTTTATTTGAAAAATACAACAATACATTTTGTTCAACATTTA
The DNA here is from genome assembly GCA_039655645.1 of Ammopiptanthus mongolicus. Lineage (NCBI taxonomy): Eukaryota > Viridiplantae > Streptophyta > Magnoliopsida > Fabales > Fabaceae > Ammopiptanthus > Ammopiptanthus mongolicus. The sequence goes on along the minus strand of CM077349.1, from coordinate 83,732,925 downwards.
TTTCAATACATTCTTTATTATTGTTACGTGGGATTTATTAAATCATATGAGTCTACTCGAATTATACTTAATAATAAAGATTGTTGAAAAGAGTATTGCTAGCATTGCTTTTATTTATTTATAGATAATGAAAAATATTTATACGATATATTAAATTTAAACACTTTATAAAATCCATCAATAGAAAGGTTCTCATGATGTTAGTCTGGTCCATATAACTTCATAGCATTTAGTAATCATTTGTTTTAAAATTAAAGTACAATTATTTAGTTAAGCATTTTTGTGTGTTTATCTTAGGGTCAGTTTTGAAATAGACAGATGCAAACACTAGAAGGGGGTTGAATGGTATTTGACAAATTTATGCGGAATTTAAAAACTTTTTTGCAAGTACAGGCGGGTTGTAATAGACGAGTAAACACAGACAGGTCAATCAGACTGATAACTCATCTGAAGGTTTTCACAGAAAACACACAATCATGCAAGATAAGAAATTTTTTGATAAACACAATTATAAACCCCTTTAGTTAGATGATAGTTAAGACAAATAATCAAACTAAAGAGTTAAGGGAAAGAGAGATCACTCAGCAGGTTTTATCCTGGTTCACCCCTTAACAATGAGGCTACGTCCAGTCCTTGGCAGCACCAAGTTTTCTCACTATAACTGATTTAGGTTACAGGACAGACAAGTATTATTTTCACACCTAGCCTCTTCAGGCTCCAGACGAGTATTGTTTTCACACTTGGCCACTCCAGGCTCCAGGCAAGTATTATTTGTACACTTAGCCTCTTCAGGCTCAGACGGGTTTATTTGAGAGAAGTTGTAAAAAGATTACACTTTGCAAGTCTTTCACAAGCACTCAGACGAGTGTATTAAAAGTGAAGTTCTAAAAGACTGCGTATTAACTTCAAATGATTGAAGAATAAATAATGAAAGAATGAAGATATAAATGCACAGAGTAATTGCTCTTGATTGCTTTGATCGTTCTCTTGTCTACTGGAATCTTCAAAGTTTTCTTCATTAAATAGGCTTCAAAATTTTAAAGCCGTTGGACACAAAGTCTGAAGTCTTGGCTTCTTGCAGATCTTCAATAAATGCAATAGAGTCGTTCTGATCAGCCATTAAAGAATAGGGAACTTCGCTTATTCTCTTTCATCAGAGTGATACAGACTTCTGATATACCTTTGGTCTCAACAGGTCTGTATACGTGCTTTTTGTTTGCGGAGGGAAGACTTTTCCTTTTGGTGTAAGATGCAGTTGTGTTCAGGCAAAGCACTTTGTTGAAGTTCCTTATCAGAGTCGAGATAGCTTTCATCCAATGTATTTTTCAACGTTAGTTACTAGACGGATGAGTAGCTTCATTATACGGATTGCCTCTTTAATAAAGAGATGACGTCAGTTGCAAACTCTTTTAGACAGGTGAGTCTTTCTTTGATCAGACGGTTGAAGACTTCATTAGACGAGTGAACTTCTTTTAGTTTAGACGAGTGAACCTTAGCTAGTTCAGACGAGTGAACTTAGTTCAGACAAGTGAACTTTAGTTAGTTCAGACGTGTGAACTTAAGCTAGTTCAGACGTGTCAACAGTTCATATATATGCTTAATGTTATAATCTGCACACTAAGTAGACGAGTTAAATTCCACAGACGGGTTCAATTAAATCATTGAATAACTGTTTTAATCTCATCAAAACTGAGGTAAATGCACATCAGGCATTTGGAGACTCAACAAGTTTTACAACTTATGAAAAAATGATTTTCATATAAAATAATTTAGAAGTTATATGAAAATCATTTTTTTCATAATCAGTAACAAACATATATTCTCTCTCCTCTATAAAATCAGATTTTAGTGAAAAGTTAAATAAAATAGTTTCTCATTTTAACCATAAAAATGATTTTTTTTCAAAATGATTTCCTAAAAAATATAAAATAAACACAATTAAAACCACAAAAAATGATTTTTATCATCAAATAATCTTAAACAAACTCACTAATCTAAATTTTTTAAACATGCTTAAAATATAATCCAATTAATATATATACTTAATATTTCAAATTTGCTAAATATATTATTTAAAAAGTAAAACGCTTTAGTGTCAATCTGTTATTCAACTACCTTTCACTGCTATTATCCCTTCCCCCAGAGAAAAACAAAATGAGATTGCATCACTTAAGTTGTGATTTTTTTTATTCAACAAGTAACACCCAGATCACCTCGAGATAGAGGTTAGTACAAAAAATCCACAAAAACAATGGCATAATATATGACCCTAACAAGCCCACCAAACCAAACAAAAACCACCCTCACCAATATTATGCATAATAATCAGAAAAACAAAAGTTAAAAGTATCTTAATAACAGCTATGGTAAAGTTATAAATATTTTATATTTGTTATATGTTGAAATGTGTATAAATCCAGCCCTCAAGTTATTCACCACCAATCTGGCCTGCCATTAATTAGGTCCTCAAAATATTAGCTTGTAAATGTAACATGTGAGAATTCTTCACCACCAACCATTGCTGCATTAGAAGAATACCATGCATCATCTGTAATGAACTGCATCCAAGAATCATCTTTGTCTTCCTCTTCCAAGCATGAAGATGATGCCCCTGCTATGTCAGGAGACATGATTTCACACTCATTAATTATGGTTTGGGAGCTCTCAATTAGTGACACACTACATTGCCCTTGTTGCTCTTCAACATCAGAGCAGATTCCATTTTTCTTGAACACACGGCACAATGCATATGTATCCTGCAAGGTAACTTAATTAAGTAGTGCCAAAGGAACTTGATTTGGACTTTCGTGAATGACTCTTTGGGGTTAAAAAAAATAATTGAGCCAAGAAAAAGTAACACAAAAGAATATTGTGTAGGATTATATATATCCAAATCCAAGTGCAACTATTTATTTTCTCAAATTACTTTCTTTGTAGCTTACATTTGAAATGTTCAAAACAGTGTAGTAAAAAAATGAGGCCTAAACAGATCTACACAACGTGTTAAAACCATATATAAAGGTCAATCTCTGAACAAGTCCACGAAATAAAGATTTAAAGCATGCTAAATGTTTTGTTCATTGTCTTACTAGTGGAAACTTGAAGGCACTCTTAGGTTACTAAAAGGGTGGAATATATTATAATTGTCAATTTCATTGTTATAAATCAAATGGCATATGCTTAATCATGAAGTTAATGCATTATTTTGTTGTCGACTTTTTCCATCCCTCTCCTTTTATAATTTATTTATTTTTTCAATTTCTGTGGTATAGTATAGTATCTATTATTGGTCTATTTTGTGTTTGGGAATAAAGTAAAAAGTAGTGTCGACCGACACAAAATAAAAGTGATGGAGAAGCTCATGGCTTAGAATCTAATAATTCTAGATCAGGAACAGGAAGGCTGAATAGAGATTTATATGACAATTGACAAATACTAATAAACTAAAGAGTTTTAACTAAGACGGGATGTGGATCCTAAGGAGGATAGGACTTTTGTCTCATTACATTAATAAAAAGAAAAGACAAGAGGTGCAGTAGAACTTTGTCATTTAGGAAATTATAGTAACGCAAGCAACGAATATGTCAGCCATACGTTTATAGATTACCTATAATAAACAAAGATAAAGTAACATGAGAGAGAGAGAAGGAATAGAAACTACTATAAAAGTTCAGTCTTTCCATGCACACCATGCAGTTTCCACGTTCTTCTACAGTCCAAATATAATACACACTAGAAGAGTACTCTACTAAGGTACAAGGTAAAATCACATTTGAAAATCACGTTAAAAAAAATTTCCGTTAAAAAAAATTTCCTCTCGGATAGTTTCTAAATTAATTATATCATGAAGTGTTATTTTCTCGTTAGCGAGATTATTCTCAACTAGACATGCAGTAGTTTCTCCCGTTTTTCAAGTGGTATCACTGTGTTTCTTGTGTGTGACTCAATTGAATTGAAACTATCTATCGTTCCCATGTTTTTATCTCAGTTGATAAGAGCAGGACATACAGTGAGAGTAAGGGGATTCGATCTCTCTAAATCACCATCCCAATTTCTCTTCCCCTATCCCCTATCCCCTATCCCCTATCCCCTACCCCCTCCTTTGGTAGGGCCCATCTAGGGGCCTCCACCATGCCCACAGGTGGGTCCTAGGCTTAATAGAAGAAAAAAAAAAAGAAGTAATAAGAAACTTATCTATGTTTTTTTTGCCTTCTTGTCTTTTGTGTAAAGGAGGAGCCGAAAATAACCAAGGAAAAATGCTTTTGTCACTGCCTCAAGCATCGAACTTCATATGCTTTTCAGGTCAAATATATAGTGACAAGTGTGCATACAACACAAGCAAAAGAGGGTTCTAAATGCAGCTAAAGGGGCAAGTGGGCACCAATGACTAGTTTTAAAGACAACAAAAACATCCACTTTTCTAAGATGTGACATGTAAAGCTTTTGGAAGCTGTTACTAATTCATCATATATATTCGTTTTCTTTCACCACATTCCCTTCTTCTCCAAGGCCTAAAACCGAAACGCAGCTTAATTATCTCCAATTCCTAACTTAGAGGCCAAAAGAATTTGGAATGGTTAATGATTGATTTCCTTTAAAATTATAAAAAGGAGCTATGAATGTCAAGTGAATCTGTGTAGAAACCTGATATGATAGATCGTAACTATACAAGTCTAGCAACTATATAAGTCTACAACTTAAATTATGAAAACCATAATGTTTCTTGAACATCACTCGGGAGCACATGCCTCAAGTTAGAGGAAAGTGGTAGAATCAGACTGTAGCTGTGCAGAAAATAAACTAGACCAACTAAAATCAGATGGTAAAACTTAGCAGATATAAAGGGATGTATGAATGTAACATCATTCTTATGAAAAATGATGACAATTGAACCATGAAAGGAAGGTTACTCACGAATTCAGATTTTCTATCACATACCGTGTCCTCTCAAATACCATTTTGTCACATCAGTTAAAAATTCCATGTATTGTTAGAAAGCAAACTAATGTGTGAAGATACTATTAACATCAAAGTGAGTTCTTCATCCGTTACTAACACATCTAAAAGGACAACTGCGAGTATAGGTTATTAATGTATGTTTGACTGTTTATCTCTCATAAATTATTGATGTCTTTCTTTAATCAGTTTTGGTTGTGTGAGCAGAACTACTCCAACAGTAAAAACTTTACAATGCCTATTTTATTTTATATTAAAAAACACCAAACAATCAGAATTTTTTGCTAGAATTGTTGCCAGAATGAGTTGTCATGAATTCTATTAATTTTCCTCTGACTATGTAGCACCAATTACTCATTTGATATGCATAAGTTCTATATATATATACCTGTAATCCAGAGTTGTCCTCACACTCTTTGTCATCAAGGCGATACTCATGCATAACCCAGTCAGTTCTGATACCTTGAGGAGCTCTGCCTCTATAGTACACCAAAGTCTTCTTCATACCAATAGGTCTGCTTTGGCATGAAACTCTCCTGTCTTTCCCAGTAGACTTCCAGTACCCGGCTCTAGTTGCTCTATTTGTTCTGAAGCCATTGGGGTATTTCCTGTCCCGGGGTCCAAAGAAGTACCACTCTGGGTCTCTACTTGGCAAAAATGATTTCTCTAAGCAAAAAAAAGTGTGCCACCAAAATCAGCCAATTGAACAACTATGCCTAATTGAAAATGTACATTATATATGGTGCATCAAATAATCATTGGTTAAGATGGGAAAATGTGTGAGAATAATAAAGTAAAACACTGGAATCACAGTTCAAAATGTAAAGAAAAACTCTATAGAAAAAGTACATGCATGATCCACCAATTGAAGATACAGCTATTTTTGTCCTATTTGAAGGAAGTGTTTTCTCATAAAGATTACTTATCCAACTGTGGCTCTTAATTAATAACTACATAAGTAGATTAATGGCATACACAATTTCTTGCATGATATTGAAAAATGAAAATTGTTTTGTTGTTTGAATGTGTTTCTGTGTGAGAGATAAAAATGTGAAGGTGTATGTGCAAGCCAAGTGGGGGAGTTATAGGGAAGAAGAAAAGGAAGAAAGTAAGAAAAAGGAGACCTGCTAATTCCCATGGTTCACATTTGTAGAGATCAACCTCAGGAATGATATCAAGTTCAATTTCTTGGCCATTGATCTTCCTCTTGAGATAATAGTTGACAAGCTCCTCATCGGTTGGATGAAACCTAAAACCAGGTGGTAATCCTACTGGTGACATTTTTTTTTTAACCTTCTTTCTCTTCTTGTGGCTTCTGCAAAAGTGTTTTCACCCATCACAACCATCATTGCTTATAAATAGACCAAATAAAGGAACCAAAGTTCCTTATCTTTGAGTTTTTTCTTCTCTTTCTTTTTCTTTTACAGATTTATAGATTCTGGCATAACGTTTGATACAAGCCTTTCCATATCACTAATAATACTTTCTTCTATGTATGTAGTTCCAATTTTATTATTATACAAATCCTCCACAATCCCTTGCTTTCCTTAATATTTTAATTCTTGGCCCTTTTCTTTCTTTTATGAGAACATTTTGGGACAAAAAGAAGGCAAGACATTTGTCTGAGAGTGAGAGATATTTAGAGCTGAGATATCTACTAATTAACTGTATCTGGATCAGCCAATCAGTAATACAAGCAGACAGCACACTTTTTAGAAGCATAAGATAAGTTGATATGATCTAATAAATTAATATATCAATTTAATACTACAAGACTAACTAGCTTACTAAGACATCCTATATCCTGGTCATTGTTTATTTATAGTTATTGAATAATATGTCTTTTTATACACAGTTGTGCTTTGCTTAATTTGATGGTGCTTCTGTTAATTTAATTTTTTTGGGTATGCATGCTGCAGCTGCAGCTCTCACTGAAATTGTATATCCATATTCTGGTTTTTTTTTTTTTTTTGACGTAATCCATATTCTGGTTATATCTTTTCTCTTTAAAAGTTCAAGTGGATGTTTGATAAGATATAGAATAAAACTCTTAGAAATTAAGGATCCGTATGTTTTGTTTTCACTTTCTTAATTTCATTTCTCATTTTTATTAATAATTATAAAAATATCACATTTTTTTCATCTTATTTCATGTTAAAAAATTTTTTTACAAGAAATGATGAAAATAATAAAATATTATTTTAGAATTATTTATAAAAATAGGAAATTGAAAAGAAAGTAAACGAGTTATTAAATAATTTGCTAGTAACTCATGCATAGGCCGGGCAACTTTATATATATATAAGACATGTACCGTGTACGCTTTCCTCTATATACAAACGTACATAGCTATATCAAAGTGGATAGGCAATATTTGCAAGGAGAGGGAATGTTTTCTAAGGTGCTTTAAATACGTAGATTATAGTGCGTTGTCTTTGTTCTGTTGATGGGCTTGAGAATATATATACATCAAGAATTATGTTGGTACTCCATTTACCTTAACCAAGGTTTCCAAAACTGCAAATTTAACTGTAAAATTGTCATGTATATGTATGCTGCCACTGATTATAATTATCTAACCCAAAGATACATTAATCAATCGAACTAAAAAGAACACCATCTCTATGGGTTTTCTATACAGGCAGGCAAACGAAGATGATGTACAAATGTTACAACCATTAGATACAGGTGATTGATGAATTTGTGTGGTGTAATACTGATATAAATATGTTGCGAAGGGTGTAACACTGACATATACTGCTATAAGGGTGTTTTGTTGTAAAGGGGAGGATAGTATAAGAAAGTTGTGTGTATACTAATTGAATGTTCTGATATGATTTCAAAGAAGGGTGTAAGGTAGGGATGTATAGTTTTTGGCAGGGGTGATGGATGTATAAGCTTGAAACTTTTGCATTGATCTTCATATCTAACTTTGAGCAAATGATAGAGTGAGTATCCTTCGACCCTTCCTAAAAGATGGGGAGGATAAACACTGTGATGCTAAAGTTAGATTATCTCATATAAAGTTGAGTAGTGAATTGATCTATAAATGGAGCTTTGGGGCTTCTATATATCACATATAAAAGGGCTGTTCTTACTGAGAAAACACAAGGACTGAATTTCACATTAGTAATTTACAACTCCTTTCAAGCCAGTTATATGCGCAGATTAGCTTGCCTAATCAAGAATACTCACGGTAAACTTAGATTTGAGCTAAATATTATGTGCAAAACTAACCTTCTATTATGATTCTATTTGGCGCAACTAACTCAAAAGCTAACTGAAAGCTGAAAAGTTGGTTAACTAGCTGATTGATCGAATTGGAAGTATTTTGTAAAATTAGTTGATCAACTAGTTGATACGTATAAAATGATGTGAAAGAACATGTTTGTGTGTGTGCATATATATAAACTTATTAAATAATAATTAAAAAATATATAAATTTAAATTTATTATTATTATTATTATTATTATTATTATTTAAGCTACTTTGGTGCATTGTCAAATACAATCTATTTTGGGTGCGTTTGGAAGAGCTTATGGAGAGCTTATGAGATTAAACTTATATACATAATTTATGATCCTTCCATAAGCTGTTTTCAGCTTATTTCTATAAGCTTATCAGAGAAGCTTATGAAAATAAGTTGTTATTAGCTTATTTAAAAAAGAGCTTATTACATAAGCGCTTAAATAAGCTGTATAACCAAACGCACCCTTTAACCTATATCTAAATATAGTGTCCAATGTTCTAATCAATAAAAATATAAATATAGTTGCTTCAAAAAAATATATAAAATTTTGAATATAGTAGTCAACGTATTTATATATTATGCAAAAAATCATTAATTATTTCTTTAAGACTGCCAACACATATTTTAAAAAGGGCCATACTTAAAATTAATGAAACAATTAAAGGAAAAGAAAAAAAAATGTGGATCATATTGAGGTTCTCATAGTAATATGTCATTTGTCAAAATTGAAAATTTACATTAGCAAATTCTACTTTCTTATATTGTGTGTAGATCAATGTTGGAATCCCTGTGCCAAATTTGCTATACGACGCCACGTGAATAAAGATTAAAGTGTCATATAGTCTACCGTAAGGGTACTCTTTTTTATTATTATTTTTAAGGGTTGCAAATTTATTGCAACGGAAGAACTGAAAACTGAATCACATATAGATCTCATTCTTAGGAATAACAATTGATAGAAAACCATTGACCTTATTATTAGAAAACCAATCACTAATAGATCTCATACATAGGAATAACATTGACCTTATTATTCGTAAGGTTACTCTTTTTATTATTATTTTTAAGGATTGCAAATTTATTGCAACGGAAGCACTGAAAACTGAATCACCTATATAGAACTAAAAAGAACACCATCTCTATATATGGTTTTCTATCAATTTAATATTAGTAATTAGTAATAGTATTAGAGCAACTTCAATTAAAATTGTTTAACTAATTTTTAAAATTAAGGACAAGTTTTTGTTGGATTACATCATTAAAGAAAATTGATGTGGATACTACATGCATATATTGCGTCCATACGAGTTCTCGTATAAGAACCACCAATAAAAAGGAGAGATAAAAATTAATAAAAACATTCCTCCGAAAATTGAAAAAGAAAAATAAATGTAAATAAAGATGTGAAATAACTTGTAAGATCTATTTGGTGAAAAGTGGTGAGGTGACATGATAGAACCCAATAAAAAAGATTAATTAAGCACTCCAATGAATTGAATCATTGGAGATGCTCTTAGGTTGCATTTGGTCCAGCTTTTTTTGGGTTTAAAAGTTACTTTAAAGAATTAAAAATAAGAGCTTTAAAAGTAAAAGCTAAAATTGTTTGGTAATTTCATTTTTTTTAACTTAAAAGCTACTTTTAAGCTAAAAACTATTTGGCATATTTTTTTTTATACTCCTTTTATAATTTAGTTTTATTTAAGATTAAAATATAAGATATCTAATTTAAAAAATCTGCATTGGTTTGAGCATTTTATCAAACAAGTAATGCTCATTATTCTCTATGTGACAAGTAATGCTACATAACCGGAAAGGGAGGCGGCGCGCGGAGGAGAGAAACGGTGGCCAGGGAAGGAGATAGGGAGAGGGAGAGAAATGGTGGCTGGGATGTTTCATTTGCAGGCCAACAGAAGCAAACATAGAGAAAGAAGGGAGAGGTAGGGTCTGCAGGTGAGAGGTTTCCAATTGCATTAAAGAAAAAGAAAAAAAAAATGATATGCAGCAGGGATCAAAGAGGGGTTAAAAGGGTAGAAGTTGTGTGTATTTTTAAAAAAAAAAAAAGTTGGTAGGAGTAGCTTTTGTGAAAGCTATTTATTTTAATTAGTATGCATTGTTAACGTAAAATTTTTTACATTGTAAATCGTTCACAAATCATGATATGAGTGATTTTTAAGATGGTTAAGATAAGAGCCAAATATTTATAATGATGTGACAATTTATGATTTGTTGACAGTGTAAAAAAAATTTACACTGACAGTGCATATTAATTTAAATCCTAAGGAGTTTACTTGTTATACACTGACAGTGTAAAGCCCTTTTAAACAGACATTCAATCAAAAATCGTCACATCAGTAAAAAAAATCTTACCTTGACTAGCGTAAAAGTTACTCATATCATGATTGGTGATTGGTTGACAATGTAAAAAAATTTATACTGTCAGTACATAACAATTAAACTCTTACAATAAATATAATCGTTTATAAATAAATTTTTGGTATACAACTATAAATATTCATTACTGTATAGTTAGGCTTTTTTTTTTTTGGAATATCATTATTTATTTTTTTAATTCTCAAGTACCATCCTTTCACTTATTTTCTACCATTGTTTTTAATTGAGTTGGGAAGTATCCCTTCATGAACCGACTTCTCACTAGAATTTTATTTTATTTTTTTTAATTTATAGTTGAGAAGTTGTTTCCCCTTAATGCGACTTCTCTTCATTGTTTTTTTTAATTATTTTAGAGGTTTTAAATTAGTTAAGTAATTTAATTTTTAATTTATTTAATTAATCATTGTGTTTAAATATTGTGTTTATTACATTAATTAATTTAAATAGTTAATTAATTATTATAATTAATTTAATTATTAGATTTAGTTAATCAAATATATTTAATCATGTAAATTAGTTGACTTGTTAATTAATTTTATTAATTAAGGTTTGTTAAAAAATTTAATTAAGGAAATTAAATGTTAATCACAAAATTTAATTATAAATATAATAATCACCATAATAATTAAATTATACATTTTAACTAATTAAAATAAAAAAATACAATAATTACAAGTATAGAAAAATTAATCTCCTAAATAGTATCCAGTCCCACACCATGGAGGTCGCCGGTTATGGCGTGGACGGTGATGATCTGGCTGTTCTTTATTAGGTGTAGCCGGTTGCTCGTGTTGTTGCACAATCTCGTTGAGATTAAGATTTGCGGCAACCATCGACGGATCGTATCTTATTTTGCCCATATACGACGTTGAAGAACTAGAGGCCGCCTGGTGGGGGAATGATGAAACACCAATTGTGTACATACTTTCCATGTAAGCGTGAGCCGACTGTGGCGTTCCGACGTCGACGCCAAACAAGTTGCTAATAAAATCTCCTTCACTGGATGCGAAAGAGTGTCGACAATGGTCAAAGTGTTCAGCAACATGTTGTTGTGTAGGAGTGAATGCAAATGAGTGGCGAGGCTGTTCAAGGTCTAGTTGCGATGAAGTGAAAGATAATGAATGGCGAGGTGGTTCGATCTCTTCAATTCATCATCCATGGCAACTGGGGGCTGGGTTGTCGACGTGTATTACGCCGTACACGTTGTTAGGTGGGCATACTGGGTCCAACATTAGAAAATTTGTATCTTTAATCAATGTTAAATATCTTCTATAGATGTATTATTCATATTATGGTGCTAAATAAATTAATTATAATAATGAATTAGCTATTTCAATTAATTGAATTAATTATTATAACTAATTAATTAATTAAATTAATTAATATAATTAATTAATTTAATTAATTAACTATTTAAATTACTTATTTAAATAAAATGGTTAACTAAATTAATTAATAATAAAATTAATTAAACAATTAATTAACAATTTAAAAAAAAATGACGGTGAGAAGTCGGACCCATAAAGGGCGACTGCTCACCTAGATAAAAAATAATGGTACATTGGGAAATAAAAGTAAAAGGATGGTACTTAAGTAATTAAAAAATAAAATAATGATATTCCAAAAAAAAAAGTCGTATAGTTACAAAAGTCTTCCAATACTCTTTTTATAGACTCTTTTTTTTTTGTTTTCCTAGATATCCCGCGCGCAACTACGGAGACTAATCTCTCGAGGTACTGGACAACAACGAATGACTGACCTTTTCCAACCAGGTTTTCTCCATATACAATAGGCAGGGATCGAATCTCTAACTACTTGCTTAAGGGACCCGAGTTCGTTACCACTCGGAGTCTCTGACCCGACAACATGTTGGTTTTTTTTATAGACTCTTATAACACTTTCTAACTTTTTATTTTTTGGTTATAATTTACATTAACCACTCTTCACTGTTACGATATTGTTATTATGATGATTGATTTGTTACTGGTATTGTAATTGATTAGGCATGATTTGTTATTGATATTGTAATTGATTAAGCTTTTATGAATAGTTATTGTATAGGATTTTATTTTTAATCTCTTGTCTCCTATTATGCCTTATAAATATGAGCACCTCGTTGTACATTAAAACACAAGTGAATATACGCAAAATATATTTCCATCTTCTTGTCTTTAGTTTTTACATGGTATCAAGATCTTAGGTCTCTTTTTCTCTCTTCCAGTGAATTTTTTCACTGTTTTTTGGTGAGTGCCTACGGACCACTGTCGGCCATCTTTGGCTCCCCTTCCTCTGGCCACCTTTTGAAGTCACCGCATACCCAGTCGCCATCGTCATCCTCCGATCTGCTTACCGACGAAGTTTCCCCGCCGTCCGACAAGCGACGCGCCGCCACGCACCCTGCTCCCTTCCGCGTGTGAAATGCACGCGCCAACGCAAATACGGGTTGCGCACAACCCGTTGACCCGCGAAATTGAGTTGACTCGTGTTTGACTTGTTGACCAGCGCCTTTGACTTGTTAACTAGAGCCTTTGACCATCCGTTTTTTAGCATCCCTTAAGTATTTTGGTGAGATCTTTCCATTTTTGCACTCAGTTTTCGTCAATTCTATTCCAATTGTGCTGTTATTTGAATTTATTGTGCGATAATGGAAATATTTTGTCGCCGTTGTTATAAGTTCGGGCACTACTTCTCCGCCTGTCCTACTATCGAATGTTACAATTGCAAGAAAAAAAGGTCACATTGCTGCAAATTGGTGTCGATACTGCAAGAAATTAGGACACTTGATTCAGAATTGTCCCACTCGTCCTCCACGATCTTACCAAAACAAGAATTAACCTCGTCCCAGTTCTCCTACTGCAGCCAATGAATTTATGGGTTGTCCTTCCCAGGCTCCGCCTATGTTCTCCATCAATGATCTTGCGTCTCTTCTTAAGAGACTTCTTCCTTCCTATGGTAATGGTAATACTCCTGCAACCTTTTCCACCGCATCAAGTAACACTAAATGGTATTTAGACTCTGCCTGTTGCAATCACATGACTTCCACATCTCATATTTTTTCGTCCTTATCTGAAAATGATATTGCTCGTTCCATACACACTGCTGATGGATCTCTTATGTCTGTAAGTCATAAGGGTTCTATTTCCTTGTCTAATCTCAGTTTACCTGACACATATCTCATTCCTAAGCTAAATTTTAACTTTATATCTGTTGGTCAATTATGTGATCTTGGTTATAAAGTCATTTTTCTTCCTCTGGTTGTCATATGCAGGACCCGCGGACAGGACAACTCATAGGGATTGGACGTAAGATCGGAATGCTATTTGAGCTCACTAACCTGCATGTTCCTCCTGTGTCCAACATTTGTGCCACTTCCACCACCTCTCCCTTTGAGCTTTGGCATCAACGTCTTGCTCATAGTTCTCTCGGTAAACTGCGTCCTCTTGTGCCTCAGGGTCTTTTAGGATCCGTTTCAACTGAGTCTCTTAATTGCACTGCTTGTCAAACTGCTAAACAACCAGCTTTACCCTTTAATAATAGTTCTTCTATTTCAACTGCACCATTTGATCTTGTGCATTCTAATATTTGGGCCCCTGCTCCCATACCTACTATGGGAGGATCTTGGTATTTTGTGTTGTTTATTGATGATTACTCTCGTTTGACTTGGATATATATGATGAAAAATCGCCATGAATTTGCACATTTAGATTAACTTTGCCAATATGATTCGAACACAGTTTTCTAAAGTCATTAAGTTTTTTCATCGAGATAATGCCATGGAATATCGTGATTCTAAATTGTTATCTTTTCTTGGTGAGCAGGGTACCTTGTCGGAGTTCTCATGTTCATATACCTTTCAACAGAATGGTCGTGCTGAGAGAAAGTATCGTCACATTCTTCACTCTGTCCGTGCCATGCTTATCTCAGCCTGATCTCTCGAACGTGCCTGGGGTGAAACTGCTCTTACCGCTATCCATGTTATCAACCACCTCCCTTCCTCTGTCCTTGGTAATGTTTCTCCTTTTGAGCGTCTTTATCACACTACACCAGATTATAGTTCTCTTAAGGTCTTTGGTTGTGCTTGTTTTATCCTTCTCCAACCTCATGAATACACGAAATTTGAGCCTCGTGCCCGTCTTTGTTGTTTTCTCGGTTATGGCACAGAGCATAAAGGTTATCGTTGTTGGGATTCGATATCTCTGCGTATCCGTATCTCCTGTCATGTTGTCTTCTAGCAACATATTATGTTCTCTTCCTTGTCCAAGTTTAAGTCAATTCCAGGCACTTGCACTCCTCTTTTTACTAACCCCCATGTTGATTACTTTCCTAGTGACACAGATGCAAGTTCCTCCAGTGAGCTCCCAGCCTCTTCCGATGTTTCCTCTGTTTCTGATGATATTGTTCCAGCCTCTGATCTTGCACCTCCCACCGTTGAGCGTCCTCATAAGGTAAAAACTCCACCTACCTATCTTTGTGATTACCATTGTTTTTCAACTATGTTTCACCTTCATGAACCACAGTCCTATAAGGAAGCCTCTAGCGACCCTCATTGGCAGCAAGCTATGCAAGACGAATTACATGCATTGGAGAAAACTCATACTTGGGACCTTGTTGATCCTCCTTCTTGTAAGCCTCTTGTAGGATGCAAGTGGGTATATAAAATCAAGACTCTTTCTAATTGTTCTATTGATCGGTACAAGGCTCGTCTGGTGGAAAAAGAGTTCACTCAGGAGTATGGAATTGATTATGAAGAAACTTTTTCCCATGTTGCTCGCATCACCTCTATTCGAACTCTTCTTGCCATTGCAGCTGCTCGCCAATGGCCATTTACACAAATGGATGTCAAAAATGCCTTCCTTAATGGTGAGCTCGAAGAAGAGGTTTATATGCGTCCTCCTCCAGGATACACTTGTCCGACCAACGAAGTTTGTCATCTTCGTAAGGCTTTTTATGGTCTCAAACAAGCACCTCGGGCCTGGTTTGCTAAATTTCACAGCACCATCAAGAAGTTAGGTTTCTCTTCCAGTGGTCACGACTCTGCTCTCTTTACTCATAAGACAGGTACTAGTATTGTTGTCTTGCTTCTTTATGTTGACGATATGATTATCACGGGAAATGATTCTGTCAGCATTGTTGAACTTAAGCAGTTCTTGAGTCAACATTTTGAGATGAAGGATCTTGGACCTGTAAGTTATTTTTTGGGGCTTGAAGTTTTATCTTCTAGTGATGGCTTATTTCTCTCACAGGCTAAGTATGCTTCTGATCTTGTCTTCGAGCAGGCCTCACTGATAGTAAAATCGAAAACACTCATCTTGGACCTAATGTTTGATTTACTCCTCAGGATGGCACCTTGCTAGATGATGCCACTCTCTATCGTCAGCTAGTAGGAAGTCTGATTTATCTTGCAGTTACCCGATCAGATATCTCCTATGTTGTTCATCTGGTTAGTCAGTTCATGGCTGCCCCGCGTACCACCCATTATGCCGCTGTCCTCCGCATTATTCGGTATATCAATAGTACTTTATTTTATGGTCTTCATTACTCTGTTGCATCTCTTTTGACTCTTCGAGCCTACTTTAATGCTGATTGGGCCAGTGATCCCACTGACCGTCGCTCTACCACTGGGTTTTGTATTTTTCTCGGGGATTCTCTTATTTCTTGGCGAAGCAAGAAGCAAACACTAGCAGCTCGCTCCAACACTGAAGCCGAATATCGTGCACTCGCTGATACTACTTCTGAAATATTATGGCTTCGTTGGCTTTTTGTTGATTTAGAGATACCTCAGTCTTCCTCCATTAATCTTTATTGTGACAGCCATAGTGCCATTCAAATTGCCCACAATGATGTTTTCCATGAGCGCACCAAGCGCATTTAGATTGATTGTCACTTCATTCGTCAACATCTGCTACATGGTGATCTTCATCTTGTCTCCATTGGCACTCTTGATCAGCTGGCCGATTTGTTCACCAAACCTTATTCTCCCAGTCGCTTCCGCACTTTATTGTCCAAACTCAAGTTGGTTACCGTTGAACCCACTTGAGTTTGATGGGGGATGTTACGATATTGTTATTATAATGATTGATTTGTTACTGATATTGTAATTGATTAGGCATGATTTGTTATTGATAGTGTAATTGATTAGGCTTTTATTTGTAGTTATTGCATAGGTTTTTATTTTTATTCTCGTCTCATATCATGCTCTATAAATAGGAGCACCTCATTGTACATTAAAACACAAGTGAATATACACGAAACATATTTCCATCTTCTTGTCTTTAGTTTCTACACTTCACTATTATTCATTTTTTATCTTAAAAATATATAAATTAATAAACACATGGGGTGAATTAGTTTTAATTAAATAAATATGTTAAAGGTTCCCATGTATAGTTTTATTTTTCGTTTTTTTTATTCACCAAAAAAAATATAGTTTTTTTTTATAATCATATTATAGGTACAGATTATTCACCATCGTTAGCATCAAATAATCCTCAACGGGTAACCTGTTGAGCACATAAGGTAAGTTCTCTCTTCCCAACCAGGTTTTGTCCATACATAAGAGTCAGGATTCGAATCACTGACCACTTGTTTAAGGTGTATGAGTCATTACCACTAAGACCAACCACTTGTTGCTATTCCCATATATAGTTGAACTTGAATATTAAAAGACATCAAATAATTTATTTAATTTTTTTGGACATATTCTATTTTTTGTTTGAAATTTATTTTCACTTTGTCTTTTCCCCCTTTTTTATTTCTCAATAGTGTAACTAAATTTCTATGGAGACTTCTACTAAGTTGTCTATGCGATTTGAAAGAGTTCGGAGACAAGAGTTAGGTATAGATAATGAAGAAGAAAGTCTAACAGGCTCAAGGGGTTGAGATGAGGTGGAGGATTCCATGTTTGCAAGTTTCACAAGGTAAGGATGAGGGAGCAGAAGATGGCTGCCTTCTAGCATCGTTTCTAAAGGCCAGGTATGCCCGAGACCAAAAAAAGAGGCCCTTCTGCTTCCTTGGGCAAAGCATGGTCTCTGTGCCTCTTAGGCTATTAGAAACGAGACTAGATTCTTCCATCTCCCCACCCATTTCTTACTTTGGATCGTTAACTAGGGCATTCTGATGCACAGGATCCTCAGAAGAGGCAAGTGCAGAGCATACTTACACCTTTTGGTTGAGCCATGAAGTAGTAGTATCGAAAGAGTTCAAGAAGGAGGAAGAGAGAGCTTTAGAAGCTAGACATTGTAGAGAACACTCAAGGTTTATTTCTTGCTTCTACTTCTTGCCAACTACAACACAAGGGACCTCTATTTATAGGAGAGGTCTATGGGATACAAACAAAACATTACAACCCACATCATGTGGCTTACAACGAAAGATAAATTACAACCACAACTTTAGCATCTCTAAAGTAGATATTTATGACACACTTATGACATAAAGTGGAATACATAACATGACAACCTAACTTTATTAAAGTGGGACACATCATCACTCATCATTATGCTTCCATAGTGGATTTTGTAGAGATATTCCACTATCCCTTGATGATAGGTTCATGAGAAGGGGACAAATTTGGATCAGCTGAGTCATCATCTGAGCTATCTCCACGGTTTTTATGGAAACAATTATTGATCCATTCATCAATGTCCACTGGTTCATTTGGGTCTTGTGAGTCTTGCATATTATCAATCTGGTCATGAGAGCTTGCTCCTGCATCTGACTGAGAGTATGAGGCTAAAGGATCATCTGGAATATCAAATTCCGGCATTCTTGGTTCTCCTGGGATAAATTCTCCTGGATAGGGTCCGAGTGATGAGCAGATAATGTTCTTATTGGAAACATAACTATTTGTTTCAGATAAAAACATTCTTAATGAAGATAAAATGCTGGGACTTTGTGATGTGAAGTCCAGAAAGGTATGGTATTCCCAAGCATGATTCTTAGAAAGAAGTTGTCCTGACTGGCTCATGCAGTAAGGTTTATGGATGATGAAAATGGTTGACACCTCATGAGATTTTGAGGCTGGGATGTTCCAGATATTATATTTATGAATTATTTTGTGCAATTCTTGTCTCCACCACAGCAATGGTGCATACCACTAAAAGAAAGTCCATAGATTGGAATCTTGGTTGGCTTCATTGCATAGGTAGTAGTACACAGTGAGAGGATGGATTTCGATAGCTGTATTATACAGGACTGAAAGGCTCCATAGAAACCACATGGTCTCCTCTAGAAGGTGAGGGTAAATATGGATGAGATTCAGAAAAAGGTGTTTGGCAGTTGAAAAAGCTGGGGATCAATGAGGGTCTTGCTTTTTGGAGGAAACGGTGAATATTAGTTTGGGCAAGGTCTTGTATCTCTGCTGGAGTTGTAGGCTTCTTGGAACAGGGTGGCAATTCTTTTGGGTTTTTGGCAATTGTGGTGATGGGGAGAGGGATTCGGTGAGCCATGAAGAAGGGAATAGGCTTCAGTTTTGTGATGAGATGAGGTGGATAGGCTTTGGTCTGGAGAGAAGGTCTGCAATGGTATTCTTTGATCCATTGATGTGCTGGACTGTGAATTTATAGCGAGAGAACCACGTCTTCCAACGAAGTAATTGAGAATCTGGGAGAATTTTGTTCTTGGATTCGAGTACTTTTGGAAAAGATGAATTGTCCATCTGCACCAGGAACTCATAAGCACTGAGGTGGAATTCAAACTTCTGGATTCCGTATTTGACTGCTAGTATCTCCTTGTAGACAGTGTGATAATTCTTTTCTGACTCTTTGAACTGTCCACTAGCATGGCCACAGTAAAATTTCTTGTCTTCTATTTTCTCGATCAGCACGGCTCCCCAGAAATAGTTACTGGCATCTGTCTGAAGGATTCTCTTGCCTTTGTCAGGAATCTTCAGTGGTGGTGGATTCTGAGCGACCTTTTTTAAATGTCGCACTGCTTTTGTCTGTTCATGGCCCCAAGGGGTATTTGCTTCCTGTTTTCTTAATAGCTTAGACAGCTGGTTAGTATAGTCTGAAACTTTAGGGATAAAATTCCTCAAGAAGTTAATAATTCCCAAAAGTTGTTGGATCTCTTTTTTCGTGAGATTTTCATCTGGGAATTTTAATAACTCTAGGGCTATATGTGGGCCTGGCTGGAAGAATCCATCTGAGATGGTCATCCCTAAGAACTCTATACTAGTTTGGCCCAATTGACTCTTTTGGGCTGAAAGCATTACCCCATATTGCCTCGTCAGATCTGAGAACTGTTGAAGATGGGCCATGTGCTCTTCTTCAGTTTTTGAAAAAATAAGGACATCATCAATGTAGATCAAGGCATGAGAAAGGATGGGCTGGTAAACCTTTGTCATGGCTCTCTGGAATAGAGAGGGTGCTACTTTCAAACCATAAGGCATAACTGTCCATTGATAGTGCCCATTTGGTATGCAGAATGTCGTTGTGACACCCTCAAACCCAGTGCCACTTTCGTAACTCAAAACCCTGAATAACATTTTGCTGGTTTTACTTTCGGAAAATACATCTTTTATATAAGCAGATTCTGGAAATCGTGACAAAATTTTTCTCATTAATATGTATAAGCACCACTCCAGATAACGCAGGATTACTCATATACAATAATTAGAACAAGGTATATATACATATATATATATGATGGACAACAAGTCCCTTTACAAAAGAACGAATGATCTCTAAACTTCTAAAAGCTATAAAACTAGGCAGCGACAGTCTGGAACCATATCTCTAAAACCTATGGCCATCAGTAGCCGTTAACAGACTACCCAAAAACCACTGCCTCAAAAAAAAGGGTCTACTCCCTAAGCTGGTCCGACTAATGGAAACCATTGGACAATCCCCCGGAGGGAAGTCCAATGCTGGAACCAGAGGAAGAACTCTGGGAACCTACATTCCCGTTCCCCTGTGAATGGGGATCGGAAGCATCCGAAAGATGATCCTCCGGGTCCTCCTGAGGATCCTCCTCAGGGTCTTCCTCCTCCTCCTCCTCTTCCCCCACATCCTCCACGACGTGCTCGCCCGCTACCAAGACAAAAGGCGGGGGAGGCGTCTGGGGTAGCTGTGGCTGCGGGGACTGTGCAGCGGGGGCGACCGACTCGATCACACCCTGCTCCATAAGGGCCTGCAGCATCAGCCCGATGGGAGGGAGAGGCACCTGGATGGTCTCCACTGTCCGAGTACTCTTCCGCGGTCCCGTCTCCGTCGTTCCGCTTACAGTGCAAACTGGTCCCGTGTACGCCGCACTTTCCACCCCTGGGTGGATAACCCACGCGGCTGGGTCTGTCCTCCGATCAAACGCTAGGACGCGCATCCCGGAGTGCGCTAGGTGATCTGGCTCCGGCTCCATCTGTAAACACGATACAATATATATCCAAGGACAACCCGTCCCAAAAACATGCAAGGGTGAGAAACCAATATATGAATCCATAAACAACAACTATATGCCCAATCCACACAACAGACTCATATACTGTAACTCACGCAAATCATCACATGACAAGGCATTTATCATTTAAGTACAAATGGCAATAAATGCACAAGGGCTTCGTACCCCACAATCAACGTTATCTCCTAAACGTATGCATGGCACTTCCATATATCTCAACTAATATTCACACTAGATTACTAGATTTCCGGAAATCCCATCACCATTCGAAATGAGCTGATCAGGCTCCAAAGATTTACACCAATATTTGGCCCAAAGACGAGTACTTTGAATCCCATGACACTACGCGATTCTCACATGGGGGCGCAATCAGAAGTACTCCAGAAGAATACGGTCATATTATATTGCCCAACTTAAGGCACAATAACACATATGACACCATTGTCCATCAAGGCACAATGTCATGACAAATAAGTCATCTCAGGTTCTCCTTGCTTACCAAGGTCCCCCGTTTCACGGCACGTCTGCCCCGCATTTAATGCATGAGAAACCTATCTAATTTCCGATATTTGATCTTTGTCGCATCAATGTTTCCTCGTTGTAGCATCAACGCTAACAACCACCATAATGTCTTAGACTCTTTAAGCCTCAAAACACATTTTCTCAAAAGAGGACACTTAGTCCAAAACAACTCAAATCCCAACATCCCTAACCGATGCACCAGTCGAGGACGCCGGATTCAAGATCATAAAACATCCTCAAGCTTACAGGACCACAAAGATTGTCCCTAAGCCAACAGGACCACAACTAACACGGATCCTTGATCCACGTGTTCTGCAGAACCCTAGAACCCCGACGTCTCGGTTTCTAGTTTCTAAGCTTTAAGCTTTAAAACCACTTTCCTTGAAAACTCGAAAACCAAAAACCCAAAATCTCCGATACTTACACAAAGTCATCGGGATCGGTTTTCCATAAAACAAAACTTGGTCCAAAGACCATTTCTTTTTCTTTCGTTGTTTTTCGGTAAAAATACGAACTTAAAACAAAACTTGCACAAACTCATTTTTCTTGAATAAACTCAGTATGACTTCGGAAACCACATTACTCAAAAGGGTTTACTTATCAAATTAAGACATATTGAAGGTTTCTAATGCCCTATTCGCTTTTAAACTTCACTTTTTCTTATCAAAACACATTTCAGACTTTTAAAGCTTTTAAGTTACACGATGTCGGATCCTAATCAAAATTAGGTCCTCTAATGCCTAAATCCCACAGCAGGGCACACATTACATCCATATAACCATTCAGCAAGTATAACATGCATTCAACTATATCAACAGTTACATCAATACATCAGCACATCAATGCATATTCCAATCAACAGCAGTCAATCAAGAAATCAACTAACATACAATACAAATACAATACAAACACCGATGCAGCACATAGCTGTCGGAAATGGAATTCCTCAGGTTTATCCCCTTACCTCTTGTAGCTTCCAGTTCAACTCGGAACACCCGATCAACTTGTTTCTCGTCCCAACACGCTGCCGATCACTACATACACGTAAAACATATCGGCATTAACTTACAAAACAAAGATTTCTCCTAATGCACCACCCCTAGGGTTCGGCCCTATTACACTAAAAATAGCTAGGGAGCTCCAAAATTTCTCATTTTCTGGATAACACCCTAACTAAGTGTGACAGCCCTAGATATCAGATCAGATCATCAAAAACCAACCAAAACCCTACCCTACACCCATAGAGGGTTTCGGCCCCTATCTAGAAAACATAGCTAGAGGGATTTCTTGGCTCTAAGCTCTTGGATCATACAAGTATGTCATGAACCTAGGCCATAGAAACTGGTTTGGTACAGATACGATTTTCCTACAATTTTTCATGGATTTTCAAAGATTTTAGGGACAAAACCCTAACATCCTTGATCATGAAAATATGAGGAGAGAAAGGAGAGATTGAGAGAGATAGAGTTGAACTACTACCTCCTATGATGATCCACTCCAAGTTTGGTGAAGATTGCTCCACAAAAACTCAAGCTTTCCACCTCCACAAATGGAGATTTTGAGAAGAAAAGAGAAAGAAGAGAAAGGAAGAAGATGGAGTGTTGGAGGGAGAGGGGGCTGCCGAAAATGAGGGAAAGAAAATGAGAGGATGAGGGTAAAAGTTGTTAGATATTTAGGGTTTATTAGTTTAATAATAGGAAAGGTAAATTGGTAATAAAATTAACCAAGGGCAATTTGGTCAATTCACATCCCGATATTTGGAATCGTCCCGACACTCGTATGAATTCCTCAAATAACTTGATACAATTTTTGTATGAAAAACATCTGACCGTGGGTCTCGAAAAACCCTAAGACAGCTCGAATCGTCTCCTCGATCGATTATCGGCCCGAATATAAAATATTATTTATATTTTGGACGTCAGGACACATTTTAGGAAAAAGATAGAGGAATGTATTCTAAGACTAATGGTTTCGTTCGTTAGTCCAGATTAGGTCGTGATAGTAGAAAACACTATCATCTGAAAAACGTAGATCGGTTTTCGTTCGAGTTTTTGACCCAAAACTTAACCGAAAGATCCTACGATTTTTATAAAACAAGACTATGATCTTAGTTTTCCCAAAATCATTTTCTAAAACACAGATAAAAATATAAACTCATTAATCGAGTTTATCGTCCTTAGAAAGCATGAAAAATCGGGGTGTTACATTACTATCCCCCTTAAAATAATTTCGTCCTCGAAATTACATACCTGTGAACAGATAAGGATATTGCTCTCTGATGTTGTCCTCAGTTTCCCAAGTTGCTTCTCCAGTTGTACCATCCCAAATAACCTTGACTAAAGAGATTTGTTTTCCCCTCAGTTGTCTGACTCTCTTGTCCTCAATCCTTACAGGTGCGGCCTCATAAGACAGATTCTCTTTCAAGGGTACTTGATCAGGTTCAATTACATGAGATGGATCAGGAATATACTTCCTCAATTGTTAAACATGAAAGACATTATGTAAATTTGAAAGAAAAGGAGGTAAAGCAATTTGGTACGCTACTGGACCAATACGCCGAAGAATTTGGTATGGTCCAATGAATTTAGGAGTGAGTTTTCTGGATTTCATTACCCGACCTACCCCAGTCGTTGGATTGACTCTCAGAAACACATGATCGCCTTCTTGAAATTCGAGAGGTCGTCTTCGCTTATCCGAATAACTCTTTTGTCTGCTCTGAGATGTCCTCATTCTTTCCCGAATCTGTTTGACTTTATCAGTCGTCTCTTGCACAACCTCGGGTCCTAGAATTGTACTCTCTCCATCCTGATACCAACAAAGAGGAGTTTGACACTTCCTCCCATACAGAGCCTCATAGGGTGCCATCCCTATGCTTGAGTGATAACTGTTATTATACGTGAATTCAATCAGAGGTAACAGTTCATCCCAACTTCCTCGATTATCCAACACACAAGCTCTTAGCAAATCTTCTAACGATTGAATCGTTCGTTCTGTTTGTCCATCCGTCTGGGGATGGTATGCTGAACTTAGACGTAACTTAGTCCCCAAAGCTTGATGTAAGCTTTCCCAAAAACGCGATGTAAACTTCGGATCTCGATCCGAAACAATACTTGAGGGTATTCCGTGTAATCTAATTACTTCTCTTATGTACACCTCGGTCAACTTTGCTACTGTGTAGTTTGTCTTGACAGGTAAGAAATGTGCCGATTTCGTCAACCTATCCACGATTACCCAAATCGAATCAAAGTTCCTTGGTGTTCGGGGTAAACTCACTACGAAATCCATAGAGATACTCTCCCATTTCCATTCCGGTACATCTAGGGATTGCAGCATCCCTCCAGGTCTCTGATGTTCTACTTTTGCTTTCTGACAAGTTAGACACGATGCAACGTATTCTGCAACTTGTTTCTTCATACCTGGCCACCAAAATCTTTGTTTCATATCCTGATACATCTTGGTTGCACCAGGATGAATACTCATTCCACTCTTATGGGATTCTTCAAGAATCATCTTTCTCATCTCCGTGTTGTTGGGCACACAAACTCGTCCATTACACCTTAAGATTCCATCCGCTCCCAAACTAAACTCACTAGCTCTCCCTTGTTCCACCAACACCCTTTTCTCTTGAAGAGATTCATCAGTAGCTTGTTGCTCACGTATCTCTTCCATCAAACCATTAGAGATCTTAAGCATTCCAAAGCTTAGTTTCTTAGGACTTATTTCTACTCCCAAGTTCAGATCACGAAACTCTTCAATCAGTTTCAATTCTCTCACCATCATAGTTGAAATATGAACGACTTTCCGACTCAAAGCATCTGCCACGACGTTCGCCTTCCCTGGATGGTATTGCAACGTGAAGTCGTAATCTTTTAAAAACTCCATCCATCGTCTTTGCCTCATATTGAGCTCCTTCTGGTCGAACAGATATTTCAAACTCTTGTGATCACTGAAGACATCGAATTTTGCACCATACAGATGGTGTCTCCATATCTTTAGTGCAAAAACCACTGCAGCTAATTCCAGGTCATGAGTGGGATAATTCTTTTCATGAATCTTTAATTGTCGTGATGCATAAGCCACCACTTTGCGGTGTTGCATCAGCACACAACCTAGACCTTGATGTGAAGCATCACAATATACTTCATAAGGTTCACTCGGTTCTGGAAGTATCAGCACTGGTGAAGTAGTCAGAAGTTCCTTAATCTTTTGAAAACTTTCTTCACACTGATCAGTCCAAACAAAAGGTTGATCTTTCCTCGTCAATTGAGTCAATGGTGACACAATCTTAGAGAATCCTTCAATAAACCTTCGGTAGTAACCGGCTAATCCAACAAAACTTCTTATCTCGGTTACAGTCTTTGGTTTTTCCCAAGAAAGTACGGCTTCTACTTTAGCAGGGTCCACAGAAATTCCTTGTTTTGTGATAACATGACCCAAAAATCCGACTTCTTCAAGCCAAAACTCACACTTAGAGAGTTTCGCATACAACATCTTTTCCCGCAAAACATGAAGGACTTGCCGTAAATGCTCCGCGTTTTCTTCACGATTCTTAGAATAAACCAGAATATCGTCTATGAACACTACAACAAATTTATCAAGAAACGGACGAAAAATCCGATTCATGTAGTCCATGAAAACAGCAGGTGCGTTCGTCACTCCAAAAGGCATCACGAGATACTCGTAATGTCCGTAACGAGTTCTAAAAGCGGTCTTTGGTATATCCTCCGTTTTCACTCGAATCTGGTGGTATCCTGACCTTAAGTCGATCTTTGAGAAAACAGCAGCTCCTCGCAGTTGATCCATCAAGTCATCAATCCTAGGCAACGGATACTTGTTCTTGATCGTAACCTTGTTCAGCTGACGATAGTCCACACAAAGTCGCGAACCTCCGTCCTTCTTTCTCACTAAGAGAACCGGCGCTCCCCATGGCGAAACACTTGGTCTGATGAACTGCTTTGATAACAAGTCCTCGACTTGTGTCTTTAACTCAACAAGCTCAGTAGGCGACATTCGATATGCAGCTATCGATATCGGTCCGGTTCCTGGGATCAGATCGATGGAGAATTCTATGTCCCTCACAGGTGGCAAACCTGGAACATCCTCTGGAAACACCTCGGGAAAATCTCTCACAACAGGCATTTGACTCAGCTCGGTCCTCCCCTCGACTTCTAAGTTGGTTAAAAGCACGTATTTCGGATCTCCTTCTTTCGAAGAAGTTCTAACATGGTTGGCGGTTAAAAATCCAGAAATCTCAGTACTAGGAAAAACTAGGGTTTTATGTGCACAATCTAATAGGATCTGGTTGGAAGATAACCAATCCATGCCCAAAATTACATCTAACTGTATTAAAGGCAAACATATTAAGTCAACAAGAAAATGTCTATCCTGGATAACAATAGGACAGTTTAGACATATAGAATTCACAACAACAGGTTCAGCAGTGGGTGTAGAAACAATTAAATCAAATGGCAAGGAAGAAACAGATAACTCTAAACGTTTCACACAATCCATAGAAATGAATGAATGGGTTGCACCTGAATCAAAGAGCACTAATAAGAGATTACCGTCTATGTCACACACACCCTGTATCAGATCTTCGGAGTTCGAAGCCTCAGCACCACTCAGGGTATAAACTCTTCCCCTAGCCGTCGGTCGTTTGGCTCCACCACTCCTGTCCGCAGTTTGGACTGGATTCTGGGCTCTACAATCCTTGGCAAAGTGACCTGGTTGTCCACAACGGTAGCAATGACCACTTCTCACGGTACAGTTGTTCGCAAAATGTGATGGATCTCCGCACTTAAAACACTTCCTATCTTGGTTTTGACCTCCTCGACCTCCACTACCCGACGCACGAGCAACAGGTCGATAAGGTTGCTTCTGGAAGTTCCCAGGTGGTCGAGAATATGGTTTCTTCTGAACTTGTTTCCCTCTCTGGTCCTGATATTGACCCTTGAATCGGAAAGGCCCTCCGACGTTTTCTCTGTTGTCTCTCCCACGCTTCATTAGTTCTATTTGTCTGCTTTTCTCAACGAGCGCTTGAAAATTTCTGATTCCTTGCGGTAGAACCGACTCTTTTATCTCATACCGCAGTCCTCTCTCAAAAGCTTCGCATTTCCATTCTTCCTCAGGGTTATTCTGAAAGAAACGGAAATACTTGGCCAACGATTCGAACTTAGCCGCATATTCTCCGACTGACATATCTCTCTGTTGTAGTCGCAAGAATTCCTGCTCCTTCTCTGCTCTTGCACTCTGAGGGAAATACTTTCCCAAAAAGCGATCCTTAAACAGCGTCCACGAAATCACCTCGTGATTTGCCTCCAGTAGTTGTTTCGTTCCTTTCCACCAATATTCCGCATCTCCTATCAGTAGGAATGTGGCATATGGCACCTTTACTTCTTCGGGACTACGTATCAACTCAAAAATTTTCTCAACTTCATGGATCCAAAGATTAGCTTTCTCAGGATCCACATCACCAGAAAACTGTGGCGGATTCTGACGTCTGAAAGTAGTCAAGCTTCGACCCTCAGCGGCCTGGTCAGCACGGAGTTGTTCCTGAGCATTGTGGGCGTTCATGGTTGCAGTTTGGACAGCAATAGCCGCAGCCATGTTAGCCATTGCCTGAGCAGCAAAATCCATTCCAGTTGCTCCAGTAACATCCTCAGCTTGGACACCAGCTCCCCGACCGCGACCACGTCCACGGCCACGTCCACGTCCACGTCCACGTCCTGCTTCTGCTCCAATTTCTAGTTCCATATCTGACCTACAAGGCCCAAATTCAGTCAAATGGCAACCAGAAAATAAAGCACATAAGCAGTTATAGACATATAACATTTCCAAGAGTAGTATCATCTCAACCCTTGGTCTCGCTACGCGAAACAGATTCGCTACGCGAACCAGAGAGTCTGCTTGAGAGTCAAGGAACAGCTCCTCGGACTCGCGACGCGAATGATCCTTCGCCTCGCGATCCAGGAAGCCTGCCAGAGAAACAGAACACAACTCTCGGCCTCGCGACGCGAACGTTCATTCGCCTCGCGATACAAAAACATGCCCTCTGCTTCGCGACGCGAAATCCAATTCGCTACGCGATTGCAGGGGTCCTACCGAGACACCACTCCTCTGCCTCGCGTCGCGAATTCCGTTCGCCACGCGATGCAGAGAACACATCTAGAAAGCTTCTCTTCCTCGCGACGCGAAATACATTTCGCTTCGCGAATCAGAGACCATACAACTCCACTCCTCTGTCTCGCGACGCGAACTCAATTCGCGAACTCAATTCGCCACGTGACGCAGAGGACATACCTGAGAAACAGGGCACTATTTCTCTGGCTCGCGACGCGAATTTAGGTTCGCTACGCGATCCAGAGAACCTGCAACTCCCCTCCTCTGCCTCGCGACGCGAAATCCTTTTCGCTACGCGACGCAGAGAACATACCCGAGAAACAGAGCATCATCTCCCTGCCTCGCGACGCGACTTCCCATTCACTACGCGAGACAGAGAACATGCCCTAAGAAACTTCTCGGGCTCGCGACGCGAATCACTTTCGCCTCGCGAATACAGAGATCACACAACAGCAAACACAACAGACCTAGTCCCCAAGGATTCCCGAAAGACTCGACCAGCTCTGATACCACTAATGTGACACCCTCAAACCCAGTGCCACTTTCGTAACTCAAAACCCTGAATAACATTTTGCTGGTTTTACTTTCGGAAAATACATCTTTTATATAAGCAGATTCTGGAAATCGTGACAAAATTTTTCTCATTAATATGTATAAGCACCACTCCAGATAACGCAGGATTACTCATATACAATAATTAGAACAAGGTATATATACATATATATATATATATATATATGATGGACAACAAGTCCCTTTACAAAAGAACGAATGATCTCTAAACTTCTAAAAGCTATAAAACTAGGCAGCGACAGTCTGGAACCATATCTCTAAAACCTATGGCCATCAGTAGCCGTTAACAGACTACCCAAAAACCACTGCCTCAAAAAAAAGGGTCTACTCCCTAAGCTGGTCCGACTAATGGAAACCATTGGACAATCCCCCGGAGGGAAGTCCAATGCTGGAACCAGAGGAAGAACTCTGGGAACCTACATTCCCGTTCCCCTGTGAATGGGGATCGGAAGCATCCGAAAGATGATCCTCCGGGTCCTCCTGAGGATCCTCCTCAGGGTCTTCCTCCTCCTCCTCCTCTTCCCCCACATCCTCCACGACGTGCTCGCCCGCTACCAAGACAAAAGGCGGGGGAGGCGTCTGGGGTAGCTGTGGCTGCGGGGACTGTGCAGCGGGGGCGACCGACTCGATCACACCCTGCTCCATAAGGGCCTGCAGCATCAGCCCGATGGGAGGGAGAGGCACCTGGATGGTCTCCACTGTCCGAGTACTCTTCCGCGGTCCCGTCTCCGTCGTTCCGCTTACAGTGCAAACTGGTCCCGTGTACGCCGCACTTTCCACCCCTGGGTGGATAACCCACGCGGCTGGGTCTGTCCTCCGATCAAACGCTAGGACGCGCATCCCGGAGTGCGCTAGGTGATCCGGCTCCGGCTCCATCTGTAAAAACGATACAATATATATCCAAGGACAACCCGTCCCAAAAATATGCAAGGGTGAGAAACCAATATATGAATCCATAAATAACAACTATATGCCCAATCCACACAACAGACTCATATACTGTAACTCACGCAAATCATCACATGACAAGGCATTTATCATTTAAGTACAAATGGCAATAAATGCACAAGGGCTTCGTACCCCACAATCAACGTTATCTCCTAAACGTATGCATGGCACTTCCATATATCTCAACTAATATTCACACTAGATTACTAGATTTCCGGAAATCCCATCACCATTCGAAATGAGCTGATCAGGCTCCAAAGATTTACACCAATATTTGGCCCAAAGACGAGTACTTTGAATCCCATGACACTACGCGATTCTCACATGGGGGCGCAATCAGAAGTACTCCAGAAGAATACGGTCATATTATATTGCCCAACTTAAGGCACAATAACACATATGACACCATTGTCCATCAAGGCACAATGTCATGACAAATAAGTCATCTCAGGTTCTCCTTGCTTACCAAGGTCCCCCGTTTCACGGCACGTCTGCCCCGCATTTAATGCATGAGAAACCTATCTAATTTCCGATATTTGATCTTTGTCGCATCAATGTTTCCTCGTTGTAGCATCAACGCTAACAACCACCATAATGTCTTAGACTCTTTAAGCCTCAAAACACATTTTCTCAAAAGAGGACACTTAGTCCAAAACAACTCAAATCCCAACATCCCTAACCGATGCACCAGTCGAGGACGCCGGATTCAAGATCATAAAACATCCTCAAGCTTACAGGACCACAAAGATTGTCCCTAAGCCAACAGGACCACAACTAACACGGATCCTTGATCCACGTGTTCTGCAGAACCCTAGAACCCCGACGTCTCGGTTTCTAGTTTCTAAGCTTTAAGCTTTAAAACCACTTTCCTTGAAAACTCGAAAACCAAAAACCCAAAATTTCCGATACTTACACAAAGTCATCGGGATCGGTTTTCCATAAAACAAAACTTGGTCCAAAGACCATTTCTTTTTCTTTCGTTGTTTTTCGGTAAAAATACGAACTTAAAACAAAACTTGCACAAACTCATTTTTCTTGAATAAACTCAGTATGACTTCGGAAACCACATTACTCAAAAGGGTTTACTTATCAAATTAAGACATATTGAAGGTTTCTAATGCCCTATTCGCTTTTAAACTTCACTTTTTCTTATCAAAACACATTTCAGACTTTTAAAGCTTTTAAGTTACACGATGTCGGATCCTAATCAAAATTAGGTCCTCTAATGCCTAAATCCCACAGCAGGGCACACATTACATCCATATAACCATTCAGCAAGTATAACATGCATTCAACTATATCAACAGTTACATCAATACATCAGCACATCAATGCATATTCCAATCAACAGCAGTCAATCAAGAAATCAACTAACATACAATACAAATACAATACAAACACCGATGCAGCACATAGCTGTCGGAAATGGAATTCCTCAGGTTTATCCCCTTACCTCTTGTAGCTTCCAGTTCAACTCGGAACACCCGATCAACTTGTTTCTCGTCCCAACACGCTGCCGATCACTACATACACGTAAAACATATCGGCATTAACTTACAAAACAAAGATTTCTCCTAATGCACCACCCCTAGGGTTCGGCCCTATTACACTAAAAATAGCTAGGGAGCTCCAAAATTTCTCATTTTCTGGATAACACCCTAACTAAGTGTGACAGCCCTAGATATCAGATCAGATCATCAAAAACCAACCAAAACCCTACCCTACACCCATAGGGGGTTTCGGCCCCTATCTAGAAAACATAGCTAGAGGGATTTCTTGGCTCTAAGCTCTTGGATCATACAAGTATGTCATGAACCTAGGCCATAGAAACTGGTTTGGTACAGATACGATTTTCCTACAATTTTTCATGGATTTTCAAAGATTTTAGGGACAAAACCCTAACATCCTTGATCATGAAAATATGAGGAGAGAAAGGAGAGATTGAGAGAGATAGAGTTGAACTACTACCTCCTATGATGATCCACTCCAAGTTTGGTGAAGATTGCTCCACAAAAACTCAAGCTTTCCACCTCCACAAATGGAGATTTTGAGAAGAAAAGAGAAAGAAGAGAAAGGAAGAAGATGGAGTGTTGGAGGGAGAGGGGGCTGCCGAAAATGAGGGAAAGAAAATGAGAGGATGAGGGTAAAAGTTGTTAGATATTTAGGGTTTATTAGTTTAATAATAGGAAAGGTAAATTGGTAATAAAATTAACCAAGGGCAATTTGGTCAATTCACATCCCGATATTTGGAATCGTCCCGACACTCGTATGAATTCCTCAAATAACTTGATACAATTTTTGTATGAAAAACATCTGACCGTGGGTCTCGAAAAACCCTAAGACAGCTCGAATCGTCTCCTCGATCGATTATCGGCCCGAATATAAAATATTATTTATATTTTGGACGTCAGGACACATTTTAGGAAAAAGATAGAGGAATGTATTCTAAGACTAATGGTTTCGTTCGTTAGTCCAGATTAGGTCGTGATAGTAGAAAACACTATCATCTGAAAAACGTAGATCGGTTTTCGTTCGAGTTTTTGACCCAAAACTTAACCGAAAGATCCTACGATTTTTATAAAACAAGACTATGATCTTAGTTTTCCCAAAATCATTTTCTAAAACACAGATAAAAATATAAACTCATTAATCGAGTTTATCGTCCTTAGAAAGCATGAAAAATCGGGGTGTTACAATCGTTTTGTATCTGTCTTCTGGTTTGATGCCTAGTTGCCAGAATGCTGATTTGAGATCAAATTTGGAGTATATTTTGGCTCCTTTGAGCTGTGCAAATTCTACGACCGTATTTGGGACTGGAAACTTGATGTCTTGGAGGAATTCATTTAGAGGCTTATAGTCAATGACTAACCTCTTCTTTCCTCTTCTTTGTTCTGATCTCTTTTCCACATAAAAGGCTTGACATGCCCATTCTGAAGTGGTTGGCTCGATAAGACCTTGTTTCAGCAACGATTCACATTCCTTTTTTGCTAGTTGAAGGTCGTCAGGGTTCATACCCGGATGGGCGGCCTTTGTGGGATTGATGTCTTCATTCTTTTTAAAAGGCAAATGGATGAAAAACTCTTCATTCTTCCATAGTGGAGAAGGATGTTGAAACTGACCATGATCTTCTGTGCAACAACTCATGAGGTCATCCCTGATCTTTTCATATCTTCCTGGGACTTGTTGGAGGGCAAACATCTTTGGAATATCAGTATAGGGACTGAAATAGTATTTATACCGAATTCCTTGAGGAAGAATTTGCAACTTTTTTACCTGACAATAGATGTCCATCCCAATGAGAACGTCCTTGTCAAGAAGTTTACTGCCCAACACTTTAGTCCACACAATGCATTCAGGGAAGAATTTGATCCCAACTTTTGTCTTAGAGATCAAGTCAGTTGAAAAGATTTTGCCATCTGCAGCATAGAAGTATTCTTTATGAGGTTTCCACATATCTGCAGGTAGGATTTCTGGATTCATTAGGCTCCTGCTGGCTCCGGTGTCCATGTAAGCAATGACAGGAATAGGCCTATCATATTTTGACGGTAGAACTTGTATTTTGACGAATGGCAATGGGGGACTTGTGGAGGCCTGTTGCATCCTGAGGCAAAGTTGTATAGCACAGCAATGCTAGACATCTTCATCCGATTGGCTGTCAGAGTCTGATTCTGAGGATTCATCTTCTTCGAGGGCAAAAATTGTATCTGCATCAGCTTCCTCTTGTTCAGAAAATAAGGACTCAATATCATCATGATCAATTGGATAAGCCTGTTGAAGATGTTGGATCATTTTTACTGCCTTCCTGGTCTTGGTAGGACAATTTTTTGCAAAATGACCTTTATGCTTGCATAAATAACACATGTCTGTGTTCTTTTTCTTGAAAGGTTTTCTTTTGAAGAACCTTACATGCTTCTTCTTTCCTCTACCCCTTCTTTTCGCCATGCTATATTTGTGGAAATGAGACTTTTTCCTGGTAGGACAGGAACAATCCTTATCTTTGCATTTGATCTGAAGGTAGGGCTTTCTACATATCTTCTGGAGTTTCGTCTTCCCTTCTATAATGGAATGAAAGAGCTTTTGCTGTTCACAGAGCTTGTCTAATGTAGACAGAGCCATTTGATAGATTTCTCCTAGGGAGATCTCTGAGATGTCTCTTCGTAAAGAGAGGATTGTTCTTTGGAGTTCTGGCTGAATGTCAGCTGGGAGAGAAGCGATGAAGGTGTATTTGAGATCTGGATTGTTGGAACCATTGAGCGTATGATATCTCTAAGCCATTCTTTGGTAATGACGATCCAAATCCTTCCTTTTTAGAGAACAGCATCGCATTTCGAAGAATTCTTGCCTTCTTTTTCTTTCTATGAGTTGATAGTCGCCTAGAAATTCTTTGTGAATGAGTCCTAGTAATTGGCCTGCATCTGATAATTGGGTAAGTTGAAGCTGCTTGTATGGTCCAAGGCTTTGGAACCATTCCCTTAATGTGCCTGTCATCCTGGCCACAAATTCTTTGATTACTGATGAAAGGGTGACACCTGGCTTAGTCATTTGGACATCGATCCATGCACCCATGTCGTTAAGCTTTGACCGCCATTTCTCAGGAGCGGTATCATCGAAAGTGAACCATGGACCCGAAGTGGGTCGATGACTGGTTTCAACTGGTTCTTCTACATATGCCATCGGGGAGCTTTCTTCACCATCATTGTCAACTCATGATTCTTCTTCTTCATGAGGATCATCTTGTGGGATTGCCATATAAAGGGCAGAGACATCCATATAACGTTGCTCAGAATCATCGAAGCTCTGTAGAGAATCTTCGGAAGTCTGGGATTCAGAATCAAAATGTGATTCAAGGACAGAGTGGGCATTCTTAGAGCTTTGGATATCTTCAGATTGAGAGTCAGAGTGGTCTGACTGAGAAGGGTGAAGCGGCCTTATGGGAAGCATAGGGTGTTTGTTTTTGGCTATGGACGGAGATCCTTCTTTTGGTGGAGATGGAGATGGAGTTCTAAGGCATATGGGTTCTGTTGTTCTTCGGTATATGGGTTTGCGATGAGAATTGTGTAGGGTTTTTGGGCTTGGATGGCTTTTGAGGGCTAGTCTCTGACTGCCTAAATACTTCATAAGTCATCTTGAAGCATTTAGAGTAGTCTTCTTCAGAAGGATAATGTGAATATGCAGGTTGTGGAGTATTGAAGGATGGTATGTTAGTTGGGTAAGCATCATAGACAATCTGATGCTGCTTGGCCATATCTTTCTCAATCTGATTGACCTGGTCTTGGAGTACCCGGATTTCTCTATCCTTTTTCATCATTTCTGGACCAATGTATCCGGTCTTGATGAGATGCCTCAGATCTGCATCTAAGAGCATTATTTTTCTCTTGAGATTTTCATACAAAGCCTGTATCTGCATAGAAAATCCTTCCACTTGTTTTGCAGTGGAATCTTGCTTGGAGGCCAGATTGTCTATTTTGGAGTCTATTCGTTTAAGGACTTTGTTCTGGGCTCTCGCATTATGCGTTTGCCAATTCAACACTTCTTCGGCCGGGGTGATTGGCTTCAAACCTGCCGGAGAGACTTCGGAGGGGGTCACATAAGGCTTCATTGAAGTTCTAGTAGATTCATCTGTCCTTCTGTCTAAAGGTGGGAAATCCTCGTCATATTTAGAAGATGTAAGCATCATACAGGGATTTGGGAGACAGTTATGAGGAGGTTCTTTTAATGTGGATTTTGCCTTTTGATTTTGCCTTCGCTGATTCTCTTCTCTTCGTTTCTGATCTTCTTGAAGGATTTCAGCTGCTCTAAGACGGAGGTATTCTTCTCGAGAAGGACCGGCATGTGGGTTTCGAATTCCTACCCACGGCCTTCGTCTTCGGGACTCATCATCTCTGTCACCATCATCTTTGTGGCGCCTGGTATCTTTATCCTGGGAGCATTGAGATTTTGCTCTTCGTCGCAGTATCCCTCGGCTTGCTTTTTCCATTCTTCTCTCTAGATCAGAATCGATATCTTCTTCTCCATATTCCCGCAAGAACAATCGGAGTCACACATCTCTAGTGCCATATCCCAAATGAAATGTCCCTCAATGTGAGACACATAGGAATATTCACCGTCTGGGTAAATATAGTGGATGGGAGGAGTTAGCTTGTTCTGCTTTTGAGATAAATAAATGAAAGAAATAAAGCTATTCTTAGATAATTGAGAAGAACCAAACTAAGAGTGCGTTTGTTTTAGATTATTTAATCATAAAAATCATTTTTTTAAATTAAAAATCATTTTTTGTGGTTTTAATTGTGTTTGTTTAAGATTTTTTAGGAAATGATTTTTTTAAAAAAATCATTTTTATGACTAAAATGAGAAGCTATTCCATTTAGCTTCTCACTAAAATCTGATTCTCTAGAGGAGAGAGAAAATATGTTTGTTATTGATTATGAAAAAATGATTTTCATTTAATCTCTAAATTATTTTATATGGAAACTATTTTTTCATAATATGTAACAAACTGGCCCTAAGAATGCATTTGTTTAAGATTATTTGATAATAAAAATCATTATTTAAAGTTAAAAATCATTTTTAGTGATTTTAATTATATTTGTTTAAGCTTTTTTAGGAAATCATTTTTTGAAAAAAAATCATTTTTATGACTAAAATGAAAAGCTAATCTCATTAGTTTTTGAAAAATAGCTTCTGCTTTTCTTTAAAAAAATGATTTTTATCATTATAAACAAACGTAAAATAACTTCTGCTTTTCTTTAAAGTCTCTAAAAAATAATCTCAAAATTATTAAATGTCAAAATCGTTTTTTTTAATCCGTAACGAACGGGCTGTAAATATATCTATAGGTCACAAATTTAAATCGCGATAATAGTTTACTTAATATATAAAAATTAGTATTTAATTAATGTACATTGTCAATATAAAGTTTTTTTTACACTGATAACCAATGTTAAATTAACATATCATTAAAAAAATTTGACTCTTATCATAACTAACTTAAAAGTCACTCATACCATGATTTAAGTGATTGGTTGACAATGTGTAAAAAAAAGTGATTGATTAACAATATAAAAAAATTTACACCGTTAATGTATAACAAGTAAACTCTTATTTTAAAGTCTGAAAATAGTAGCTAATAGTACTAATTTTAAAAATAAAAAAATGATTTGATTAATTAAAAATTATGTAATATAAAAAGGTATAGATTTGCATATTTTTTATATACACGTTCTAATTTTCTTTTCCATTAACTAGAATATATATACCTAGACGTATATTTTTGTGAAACTAATCCTTTGAGTACTGTTATAAATAAAAAGTCCTACTAAATATCAACTGTTAAAGTTTTTTATTTTTTTGATGTAGATAAGAATATCCCAATCGATAACTGAAAACTAATTCATTTCGAATCGTAAATCATTGATAGCATGTTTAAATAACTCATACATCTATCAATTGTGTGGGCCTCATTGACGGCCAGTTATTCCAAACTCATAATTTGAAATATCATAAAACCAGGCTACAAGAACTCTGTAAAACAAGGTTAATGGTAAAAGGAAACTCTCGAAGGTAAAGTCATGCTGCAAAACTATTCATTTAATTGGTTCGTGAGTAGCTTTTCTTTTGCTTCCCTCTTCTCTTTTCCTTTCTCTTTTTTGCCTTTTTCTACAGATTTTTTTTTCCTAACTCTTCTCCTTGTATGAGTGAACTTTTGCTTTATAACCTAACTTTCTACGTAATTATTACTCAGTAATAATCCCCATATATCTTCTGAGAGTTTACTTTTGTCACTTCTGGTGTCCCTTTTCTATTTGGATGATTCTAAGGCGCCCTCTTTTGTGTTTTCTCTTTGCTTTAATGTTATCTTTGATCAAGATCTAGCTAGCTCCATTTATATCTTTCTTATTACATTTTTCAGATTTGGCATATGTTACAAAAGAAGAATGTACTCATTCTTTAGACTTATTTAGCTGGTCTATATAAATAAAAAACTTTAGTTATTGCAGGTTGTCATGTCAAACAAGAACTTGCACCAAGCTTCAAGTACAAGGTCAAAGGAAAAAGTAGTTTAACATATATATTTTTTATAACTAAAAATTATTTAATTTACCATTTAGTGCTTGTTTGGGAAAACTTGATTTTTCTCATTTCAGCTGTTTTTTGGCTAAAAAGCTGTTTCATACATAATCTATCATGTTTGGCAATTAGCTTAAATTTATAAAAAAGCTTTTTTGGGGGGAAAAAAGTTGTTTTATGTCATCTAATTTGTTTTAGCTTAAGATTGTTATGATTTGATTATTTCTCATTCTCAAAACTCTCTTCCCTATTTACCCCTACAAAACTAACTTCCAAATAAATATTATTAAATTATACAAATAACTTCATACCCTTTTTCGTAATTTACTATGTAAAAAGTGATTTTTTTAGACCATCCAAACAAAAAAGATTATCTTGAAATCGCTTTTCAGCAAACAGACCCAAACAAAAATAGATTCTGATTATAATCGATTATCATAATAATCGATTATTCATAAATCGATTATCAGCATAATCTTTTTTTTCCAGCTTTCCCAAACACACCCTTAGTGTAGGTGCCCACAAAACTTCCAATAATCAGGGACAAATAATCAAAAATCGAAAATTAATTCCACCAATACTTGTACTGGGTCTCAACCTTAAGTTTTTAGGTGTAGGCTTAATTTTTTTTTTTTCCCAACGGTTTCTACAATCTTAGCCAGCATCTCCATTTTGCAATTTCCCGACCAATAAACTGATAGAATATAAAACAGTACATATTGAGACTCAAATGTAATGTTATATTTAATGAAGATAAAGAAGAGCATATAACAAAACGTAATTATAAAAAAATTGAAGGTCCTGTTTTCGCTCAACGCCCCAACTCCAAATAATGAACTGAAATTTTAAAAATAATTCTAAATCCTTTTAAATAATCCACTCAAGAGCGCTTGGATGAGATGATAGGAATATCTTCCAGCTTAACCAAGGTCTCGGGTTCGAATCCGAGTTTGGAAATGCAGCAGCGTTAAAACTGTTGGGAGAAAGCTTTATCGCCCGTATGGTCCTATCCGGTTCGAGGGATTAGTCTTCGCAATTGCATCCGATACCCGATTTATACCAAAAAAATTCCTTTTAAATAATCCCCTTGATAATCTTCTTATTTACTATATAAAGTATTGAATGCATTTTTTGTTTTTGTTTTAAGATATTGAATATTTCTAATATACTTTTAAATAAAAAAAACTAATTATTAGGAGAATGTTTTAGGATGATCTAATTTCACTCTAAGTCATTGTGAAATCACGATATATTACTTTGCTTAATCAATAGAAAAAGAATGCGATTGAAAATGGCCAAGCTTGGGTTAATAAGCCCATGTTTGTGAACTCATTATATGCAGTGGCTAATGTTGCTGTTGGGCCTTCTCCTGCAGTACCTAGAAGTTGCAATGCGACAGCATATTAGATGAGAGTGCCTCTCGGCCTCTTGGGCTTTTGCACATCTTGGAGTGGTTCTAACTTCTAAGGTGTGGTTTTTGAAGAAGAAAAACGAAACTGATAAGAACCTGCACAATACCCATATATAATGATATAACGGATTTTGCCATCCTTGAGTCATGGTTACCCATTTGTATAAGAGTTTAATTTTGATACACGGTCCGTATAAAATTTTTTATATTATCAATCAATCACAAATTATGATATTAATGACTTTTATGGTAATTAGAATAAGAGTCAAATATTTTTAATGATATAATAATAAGTTATGATTGATTGATAGTGAAAAATATCTTTACACTCCATATATATGCTAATTAAATCCTTTGTATGTTGTATATAAGTTACAACCTAAGATATGGGTATTTTGCAAGTTCCTATCCAAACTTACCCGTATCTGAGTCGAGCTTATCCAAACTGAACTTACATGCTGTGTGTTTAATGAAATTCCAAGGCCTAGCGCTGTTTTTGTGGAACATGATGATCGTAACTTATGCTTGAAATGGAACTTTTAAACAAACCATAAATTTGTACTATCAGATGCTGGAACTTTGTGAAAGAGTAAAACTCACCAAGTTCACACTCCCTTTTAATTCTCAAAGCCTGTTCAAGTCTACAAGCAATAGAAATTGGGAGAAAATAAATGAGCCTGCAGAAAAACTTGGACTGGAATGGGACATCTATATTTCTACTGGCTTGGTTGACATATATCATGATCATGTATGCCAAATGTAGGGATTTGATTGAAGCCCAAAGATTGTTTCTGTTTGTTTTGTTTCTAGTTTCCTATTTTCAGAAATAATTATAAAATTGTCATTTTATTTTCATTTTGTTTACTGTTTCCAAAGATTTGTACCGAAAACAGTGAAAACAACAAAAACTTGTTTTTTTTTACAAATTTTTGAAAGAAACATAATGAAAATAAGGTAACAGTTTTGTAATTATTTATGGAATCAGGAAATGAAAACAGGGAATAAAAAACAAATCAAAAAGACTCTTTGATGGATGGAATTTGTGGAACGGGATGCCATGATTGAAGGATTTTCAAGTAAGCTTGGTAAAACAAGATTGCTATAAAAAACACAGATGGAATGAATCAATCAAACCATTAGGTTTCACTTAAAAAAAATTAATATCATAGTAATTCATGAAGTGAAGACAGAATGGTGATTAATAACTACTCACAACGTCAAGATCATA
Organism: Ammopiptanthus mongolicus; assembly: GCA_039655645.1. Taxonomy (NCBI): domain Eukaryota; kingdom Viridiplantae; phylum Streptophyta; class Magnoliopsida; order Fabales; family Fabaceae; genus Ammopiptanthus; species Ammopiptanthus mongolicus. The sequence continues at coordinate 83,692,067 of CM077349.1, read as the reverse complement.
ACATTTCTGAAAGTGGCATCCAAGAGCCACAAACAAAAAGCAAAAACTGAGTCATGTAGATCTATGTCATGAGTCAATCGTTCCTTGACACTGAAGAAGCACTTTTCAGACTCAACATATTCTGTTCAGCACTCTTCATCAAGACACAAGCAACAAGTACATAATAGAATGGCTATGAAGTGATTAAACGAAAGGGGATACCCCAAGAACTCAAGCTGACCCTTGCAGTAAGATATCAATCCATTGCATTAGGCTTCTTGATTTTCTGTATGTTTGACTGTAACTTCATCCCTTGTGATTGTAACAAAATGAATCACTCAATATATAAATAGGTAATAATTCTCTCAAGAGATTATAACAATACATTAAAGAAATTCAGAAGAAAAAAACATTCAAATAACGTTACTCTAAATAACTACGAGAATGTTAGTAGCAGACTTTGCAAGCTAGTCTTTAGTTCTGTTCAATCTTAGTTTTACACAACTGTATATTAATCCAATGTATATATTTAAAGTAGTCATTACCAAACAGACAAGTTGATCTGGTTTTTTAATTAAAAAAAATCATAATTCATACCATTTTTTATCGCAAAAGTGCAAATTTATTCTAAACTTAAGATTATCAGGGGAAGGCTATGCATGCTGACTCTGTATGGAAATTCTTCAGTGAAAATGTGGTAAATGTAACCGAGCTGTTTCGGGGACTAAAATCTGTCACTATGATCAAGTCCAACAAAGTTACTATTATGCCAATACTCACCCTCATACATTGCTTGTAAATTGTAATTGTTGTCCTTTTTTTTGGGGCAATTGTTGTCATTTTTTTTTGTTTGAGCCCTTGGTATACGGAAATCACATTAGAATCCGACTAATTTGAGTGGAGCCGGGAAGACCCATTTAAGAGGGCAAAGCTCTCCCAACATCTATTTTTTTCCATTCACAAGACTTGAACCCGAGACCTTACTTAAGAGAAACCAAGCTCCTTGTGTCACTTTTGACTAACAAGTGTTGGTTTTGTTGTCATTTTTTTAAATGTATTTTACTTGTGGTTTCCAATCAAAGCGGTTTATTTTGTCTATTTACCTCCTAATATATATCTGCTTCACTTACTCAGTTATACAATAAGTAAACATGCAAAATAAGTTATGAGTTTTATTATTCCAACAACCAAAATACAACACTTAGAAGATAACTTACATATAGTGAGTCACACTCACTTGCGACATGGTGTCCCAAACATTTATCATATTTTGAGTTTATAGTGATATATTATACAGATAAGAAACACTTCCAACAATGGACTAAGATGCCAATCTTTAACTCCTTTTGGCAATGCTCTAGTTGTTTTTCCATTAGACGGTTTCTCCTATGATTGACCTATTTGTTTTTTTCCCTTCCTGTTTTCTTGGGACTGGTTATGGACTTCTGTACAGGTATATTTCACTGTTTTACATCACTCATGATGAGAAAAGAAGTTTGTTATTTGACAGCCTAAATTTATTTAGTGCACCATATCATTAGCATAGGGTTCTAAGCCCAATGGCATCAACAATGATTGAACTGTTTTATAATTTATTCTTCATGTTCTAATCTGAATTTGTCTCATGGAGTCTGACCGAGTCAACTTTTTCTTTTGTTTTTTTCCTGGTGAATAATATAGCTGAAAAAACCCTTGGAGATTTTGATTTTGATTTTGATTTTTTTTCAAGCCAGCTTTGCACCTTGGTTTGGGTGACATTGAATATCTATACCATGTTCCTATATATATACTTTGGCTAAAGGTGTACAATTTTTTTAATTTTAGATTGCGAATTTAGTTTATATTGTGTCTATAAGCAGGAGGCATGACCAATAAGCATCCAACTGGCTGCCCCCTTCCGCTCAACCTTTATTGCTGTATGAAATATGAATAAGGACTCCTTACTTCTGACTTCCTATGAGCCTTATTGCTACCCAAAAGGATTAATAAAGGTTTGATTGCAACTACCAATATTCTTCTTGAAGCCTTTATTTAGCCATAGATATTTGTTCTAGAAATCAACCAATAAGTAACACACACTAATTAAAGAGGGAAAAGGAGAATGGGTAAAAGCAGAAGTCACAGAAGTTGAACTAGCTGACACATTCATTATTCTTAGAGTTATTGTCTAAAGAATTTTCATTCAATGAACAATAAAAAATGTAGAATAAGGCCTCTGGTTTATAGTAATATAGAATTAATTAATACCAACACAAAAATTTTGGAATAAGATCAAATCTTCTGAACAGTTTTTCTTCCCTCGTTCTTTGGCTGAATATGGAGTATTGCATTTGCATATTTTCACTCTAATTTAATTCCCTTGACTTTCTTTTTAAATGCCCTCTGACTTTGTTTTTGTTCATGATGTTGTTATCATTTACTTTCCTTCTAATGATACTCGAAATAATTCATGTAATAAGATGGTAGCAGTTATACATTAGGTATTGAATATTCAATTATTAGTTGACTTCTTTACCCTTGTAATTAATGTTGAACATATTTAATCTTAGCAAGAACCAAGAATCCTAAGCAGATCGGAAAATATATTTGTGGGAGGTATATACTTATGAGAAAACTGAAATGAAATCAACAATATTAATAATTGGAATTCAAGTATTAATATTCAGAGTTACCTAATTTTTGAATTCATGCGTACGCAATGCATAGGTCAGATGGTAAGTGGTTCTGTCGAGTGAAGCAATCTATGCAAGTCCAAATCTGGATCTGGGAATGTAAGCAAGTTCAGGTTCATTCCCAAGAGATGGCTGTTTGAATAAAAAGCCAAAAAGCCAAGGCCTTGTGAGCCTGTGATGTTGATCTTTAGATTGCCAAGATCACAAAAGCATAAGAAAGGGAGAATTAATTATAACAAATATATATACGCAAGGTAACTAGCCAGCTTCAAGCCATACATAATCTACACATATTTATTTGGAAAATGGATCCTATGCAGCAAAACTCTCCTTCATCCTCTCTCCAATCAAATTTTAGCTTTTGATTAATCTAACGGCCCGGAGATAATTCGATTTGCCAGTATTTATCCTCTTGGTAAGAAGCAAATTTTACAATCTTTCTATAACCTTTGCATATGATAATATGGCTTTTGTCAAACACACACACACACAGGTACATGAGGGACCACTCCTTGTGTGGAAGTTAGTAAGTAAATTGATAATCGTGGAAAGAATTTAATAATGTTGGTTCACCTAAATAACTTTTCGAAATTTGTTCTAATTGCAAATTATTGGATGCTTGAAACATCTTGTGAACTATTTTTGTAGATACTGTTTTTCAGTCACTATATAATAAAATAAAGAATATATATATAATAAATGTGGGGCTTGATAAGACGGGATACTATAGTGTAGTGACACCCACGGTATAATTTGTTTCATTGTCTTTGTTGCTTTGATCTTTTTTTCTCAAAGGGTGCATAGTTTCTGCCACGGTCTGTCCAATGGGTAAATGGACTTGCCAGGAGGCAGCATTTGAGCTTTCTGATGGCTCCTGTATAGAAGGGTTGGTCTCTGCTTTCTTGTGCCATTGCTGCTACTGTTTCCTTCAAACCCCTAAGAAAGATTTGAAGGATCTGATGGTTCACTTCATTACTGTCCTTTCATTCATGTGGTTATAATCAGCATCATGAGAAGAAAAAAAATGAAGGGGAGCCTTTGCTCAGAAGGGACACTCTACTTTAATGGTAAAGATATACTCTTAAATAAATAAATAGGTACGGACAATTGACAAAGTGACGTGACCTTATTGGCTTAGCAAGGAGGGTTGGCCAATAAAATAGGGTACAAATACTATAGTAGTCACCTAACCCTTCACCTTATCTTATGCATATTATATTATATATTATATATAACATTGTTGTAGTATTTTATTTGCAATTTAGGGTATTGAGCCGGATTTTTTATGTGCTACATAATGGTGAAAAAGTTGTGTATAATATTTTTTTCCAATGAAATTATTCTTATTGAATAATAAAAACCTTTAATGTGTTTTTTTATTAAAAAAATAGGAAAGAAATAAATGATATGGACAATAACATTTAGGTGTGGCTCATCTTTTGCAGCCCAATGGGGATGGAGCATTTAAATCATATGATATTGGTTTATTCCAGGGTCGTAAGCCACTAAACTACTAATCTATTGGTAAGACATCCCCCATTCAAATTGCATGAGAAGCCAACCACTGCTTATTATTCCCTTCGATCAGTGGTTACAAGCATAGAGCTATCAAATAATAATAAGAGGTCATATCACATTCACTTTATAAGCAAATATAACTGCAATTCACATATGGCATACCCATGCTTTTGTGTTGTGAAACAATTGGCAAATTATCCAATATTGCTGACCTTCTTGATAGGCATTGATGTATATATCAATGAGTTATTTGCCTTGTTTTGTTATGCAGGGTGACCAAAGGATATAGTTACCTTATAAGATATATTATGGCAACGAAGTTTATCTATCTCCTTCTGAAAATAATTGAGTATAAAAAAATGTACATATAAATAATTAAGAGACTACTCAAATTTAAATGTAATTGGAAGAGACTGAGTAGGTTTTCATAATAATTGGTTGATGAATTTTTCAAGGAAATTTATTGAAGTAAAAAAAGAAAATAAAATTTGTGACCCCAAATTTGGATATGTATGGTTTATTTTCAAGTTATAATCGCTTACTTGCTATATAATTGAACTGATGATCTCGTAGAAATAGTTCTTCAAATCTAAATGAGTTCCTTTTGATTTATTTGATTTCTTCTAGGTAAACTATTTTAAATTGAGAAATGCTAGCAACACATTCTTTAACATACTCAGCAATACATTCTTTAACACACTCTTTTCAGCACATCATCTATTATTGAATGGATTTCATGTGGGACTTGCTAAATAAAGGATAGATCCATAAAATTTAATGAGTCTCACCTGAAATCCACCAATAATAAAAGGTATGTTGAAAAAAGTATGTTACAAAGAGTCAGTTGTTAAACTTTCTCTTTCAAACTTTGAATGTTGTTAACACTCAAAATGAATTCATAGCATATATAATTGCCTATTAGCCCACTCTAGCTTTAAATTTGGCCTCTGACTTGGTACCCACATGCCACAAACCACGACCTTTTTGCAATGTTAGCACCATCTTTTAGGTGTAACACCACCCAAGTATCAACACAAAGAGTGGGTGTGGGTGCCATCTTGATTCACAGCCATTGGTAAGTCGTACAAGCTAAAATAGTACCCACACAAATGCGATATTTTTGCTCCATTTGTTATGATTCACTCTTAGAGCATAATGAATCATGAGTTAATTGCACAAAGTTGAAAATGTTGCATAAGAATTGTATGGTTGGAGAGAAGAAAAAAATATGTTGAAGTGCATACAACGGTTGCATAGCCAAGCACAGAGTTCATAAGGGCTTCACAGACTTAATTATAAAAATGAGTTGATATTTTAAGTTGAAATAAAAATAAATGTTAATAAATATAAAAAAGTGGGATAACTTGTAGGGTTTATTTGATGAACTTTTTAAATAATTAGAGTTAAAAATTATTTGAGTTGCATAAAATAAAAAGAAATATGTAACATAATAGGATCCATATAATATTATACAACTCAAAGAGTTCATGGTTGGAGATTCTCTTATTTCACATGTAATGCACATAAGTGGGCTCACTAAAACTGTCTGTTTGATTAAGATTTTGGATAATTCAAATGTGATTTTAGTTTCATTGATAGTGATTTGGGGAATTGAAAATGTTTGTTTACAAAATTACGTCCAAACAAATCAATTTTGGATAAGGTATAATTGATTTTAAGAGAAGAAAGATATTCTAGAGCTTTCCATTGAGTAGAGTTAATTCTAAGTATGGGATCCATAAAATTCTTTATATTTGCACCTCAAATATGATTTTACTTTATATCATCCAAACAAAATAAATTCTTCTAAACTCACTTTTAAATATTATTACCAAACATAAATCAATTTTTTAACCTTGATTTTTTTAAAAATCAATTCTTTTAACATCGATTCTTTCAAAATTGATTTTATCAAAATTTAAAACAAACGGACTTTAAAATATATTCAATCAAGATTTGGACGTCAACGTTACAGATCCGGAGGCATGAGTATTCCGATCACTTTGACTTTGTCATATTTGTAGGCATTTTGCCGTTTAATGCTATTAACCTGGGTGCTGTGAGTTTGTTCGCAGATTCATCCTTTTTCGATTTTTAGCGATATTGAATTTATGTTGTTTTCGATATATTTTATCAATTTGAATGGATGGATATTTCTTTTAGTAAAAAAAAAAAAGAAAAAAGAAAAAGACTTTAAAATATTGATCACCGAGAATACGAGAGAAACGGTGAGAAAAAAACACTTTTTTTCTTTTTACGTGGGTTTACTCTAGTATTTGTCTTTTTTTATGGAAATTGATATTATCAATTGTGAAACATTTATTATTTGTTATTTATAATTTATAGATTTATAAGTATATTTTTTATAAAACTAACTTTTTTTGGTAACTATGTTCAGACAAAACTCCCTATATATTTATCAATTTGAAATGTAGGACCATGGAGTTTTACCTTTAAATACCAATGTTTTGAAAAATGGGACGGATGATTGAATCGATAAAAACATTAGTTCAAACTTCAATGATTTAATCGTGATTGAATCATGATCGAATCGGTAATGATTAAATATATATTTTTAATATTATATATTATATTAAGTAATAAATTTAATAAAAATCAAAATTTAAATTAACATAAAATAATCATATTATATATTTCATAAGATAAAAACTCAACAAAGAATGATAAATAATAAAAAAAATCATGTATATGTATTTTTATAACAAGTAAATATCCAATTTGATCCCTAAAATTGTAAGGTTGTATCAACTTGGTCCTTGACATTTTCGAAATTTCAAAAACATCCTTGAAGTTGTCAAACGTTAATCAATCTAGTCCCTCCGTCAGGGACCAAGTTGATACGAACCTTACCATTTCAGGGACCAAATTGACACGGGACCAAATTGATACAACCTTACATCTTCAGGGACCAAATTGGGGATTTACTCTTTTTATAACTCATGAATGGACCTTCATTTGACTAAAAAATATATTTTTAGAATTTTAAAAATAAAAATTTTAAAAATGAAAATAAAAAAATGACTGGGTTAAACCGTTCTGGACACCGGTTTTTGACCGGTTTTCACCGGTTCTGGAACAAGCCGATTTTCAGGGTTCAACGGACCAGACTCCAGACCAGTCCAACCGATCGAACCGGTCGGTCCGGTCCGGTTTTCAGAACAATGATAAATACAGACATATTCCTCCATATATTTTCCACATCCCACCACAACATTTTAGAGAGAAAAATTTATATGTCTTTTGAGTGTTTCTCCTATTTTTACATAGAGATGTATTCTCCTAATTCGAGAGAGAGTGTGTGTCATTGTTCTCTCATGGTATTTAGAGAGAAGCTCTAATATTTTTCACTAAGTGAAAACCTTTTTCTTCCTTGGGCTTTTGTACCAAACTAATTTAGTTTTTAGAACTATATACTAAATTGATTTGGTTCCCAAACTATTTATCAAAATACTCTTGTTTTGAATAAAAAAATATTTTTTGAGTGGCGCTGGTTGGACCGGTGCCACTCCTTTACACGTGGCACCCTCTGGTTGGGTGCCATTTATTTTACCAGAAATTTTTAAAAAAAAAAATTTTGCATACAGCGTCACGTGGCGCTCTCAGGGCGCTGGTTTCAGTGGCGCCACTCACCTGAGGGTGCCACATGGCCAGTCCCTGGCCACTCCTTTTACCTACCCCCTCCCCTATATATAACCCCCCCGCCCCCCATTCCCCCAACACCCATCCCCAGCCTCTCTCCCCCCAATATCTCATATTTTACTCTTCATTAACCCAACATTCATATCTTTCTTCACACGTCTCACTTCTACTTCTACCACACTCTTCAACATTTTTTATTTTATTATTACTCTTTAATATTTAGTAAGCCATTTATATTAATATTTACTTTACTATTACGATTTAGTGTTGTGTAATTTTTATTAATGTTGTTATAATTTTTGTAATGTTTATTAATATTGTGTAGTTTAGATTAAGGCTTTATTGCACTTTTGGTCCCTCAGGTATCATGATTGTGCAATTTTGGTCCTTCGGGTATTAATTGCGTCAATTGGGTCCTCCAAACATCACAATTGTGCAATTTTGATCCCCAAAGTTTCAATTGCGCCAATTGGATCCCCCATGTATCACGATTGTGCAATTTTGGTCCCCAAGTATCACGATTATGCAATTTTAGTTACCCAAGTATCACGATTGTGCAATTTTTAATATCAATAGCCTACGAAGGACATGTGTGACTGATTTGGCACTTAATGAGGCTAGTTTGACAGCTTACGTGTCATTCTTATGTGACAATTAATGATGTGTATTTGACCGTTAAATTGTGTGAAATGTCAATGATGTCTTATAAGAATGTCTCATAAACTATCAAATTGACTTCACTAAGTGTCAAATTAGTCCCACGTGTGTTACGTAGGTTACTGGCGTTAAAAATTGCACTATTGTGATACTTGCGGGACCAAAATTGAGCAATCGTGATACCTAGGGGACCCAATTGACGCAATTGAAAACTGGGGGACCAAAATTGCACAATCGTGATACTTAGGGGATCCAATTAGCGCAATTAAAATCTAGGGGACTAAAATTACACAATCGTTATACCTGGGGGACGAAAAGTGCAATTAAGCCTTCGATTAATGTTATGATAATTTTTTTTTGTCTTTATTTATTGTTATAATCACTCATATCTTGCTTCACACATCTCACTTCTCCTTCTACTGTACTATTCAACATTATTTATTTTACTATAACTTTCATCTCACTTCTCCTTGTATTACACTCTTCAACATTATTTATTTTACTATTACTCTTTAATATTTAGGTATACAATTTAATTATAATTGTTATTAGTGTTATTATACTAATATTATTATTTGTTTTTTATGTTATTTATTATTATTATTATTATTATTATTGTTAATGTTATTATTATTTTTTGTAAGTAAAATTATTATTGTTGCCATGATTAATAATTTTAATTTTGTCGTTAAATTAATGTTATTATTATTTTCTTTTTTATTGTTGTCATCACTAATATTAATTGTAGGTATGCAACATATCTCAGTCTCCGTTCTATTACACTATCAAATATTATTTATTCTACTATTTTGTAATTAATGTTTTAACTTCTGTTTAATCCTATATTATTATTATTGTTGTTATTATTATTATTATTATTATTTTAGTAGAATTATTATATTAATCGTATCAGTAGTCTTTTGTTATTATTACTGTTGTTTCTAATGTTATTACTGTTTTTTTTTAATATTATTATTATTATTTTGTAATGAACATTAATGTTATGATTATTGTTTTTTTTTTGTGTTATGCATTAATGTTAAGATTATTGTTTTTTTATTAGGTAAGATGATTAATCCTGGCCCGATAATTACATCAGTGTTGTGTGAGGAAATCCTAACACGTATGGAACGGTGACGAAGATCAAGTTCTTATTTGTAGACGTGCCCAACAATTTCATGATGGAGGTGTGAACATACCCCCCCGCCATTGCAGGGTATCTTGAGCAAGCCGAATTTTTGGGAATTGCTCAGTTATCTTTATTTCAAGTTAATCATTCACTAATAAGTGCATTAGTGGAACGGTGGAGAACAGAGACCCACACATTCCATATGCCAGTTGGAGAGTGCACCATCACATTGGAGGATGTTGCAATTTTGACAGGTTTGCGTGTTGACGAGACTGCAGTAATAGGCAAAAACCGTAAAGATTGGGCTGAGTATGTGGATAATATGTTAGGATTGATCCCACCTCCAAATGTTTTTCACGGTCATCGACTGAGGATGGGATGGCTTAATGAATCATTTGGAAATGTTGATCAATATGCACTGGGTGACCCGGAAGTGGCTAAACATTGTACTAGAGCGTACATTTTGAGGTTACTCGATGGAGTGATGTTGGTCGATCACTCTGGTTCGTTCGTCCTGCGAAGGTTTCTAACATTGTTAGAAGGTTTTAACATAACTGCACAACATAGTTAGGACGCCGTTGTGTTAAGCTATTTATATCGTGAACTATGTAAGGCCACTAATTATGAACTCAAAGAGATGGCCGGCTTTACTGCATTGATTCAGATGTGGGCATGAGCATGATTTCCAAAAGTGGCACCTAGGCTACGAAATGATGCTAGACCTCCTCAGATACCGTATGGAACAAGGTGAAGTAATTTTCCTATGCATTTTATGACAATATTGATGTATATACTTTGTTGTAATAAATATTTTAATAACAGGTGGCAGCGCGTATAAATTTTTCAAGGCAATATCACGATTTGCTCATTATCGAGCAATATTTGATAGGCTGAAACGCACATATGTAAGGGCTTTTCCGCTTTTTAAGTTCTACAAAGTATTATTTTTATTTCATTGTTGATGTATTTACTGATTGTTTGTAGATTGTGTGGGAGCTGTACACCCCAGAGATGATGGCAACATTGCCATTGATATGCGTTGAAGTTGTCCATATTTGGCGGGCAGTTGTTCCATTGATATGCTATCACATTGTGGAATGGCATCAACCAGATCGTGTGATGAGACAGTTTGGCATGAGCCAATATATTCCTGAAGCACCCTCCTAACCGAAATGGGTCCACAGGTTAACTCTTAGGGGGAAAACGGATGATGATTGGATGGAAACTCTAAATCAATTTATTACTATGTGGAACAATAGGTTGGTGTGGGTGCAGACTAATCCACCACAACATGGGCTTCTCAGCAAACAGTCAGAGTACATGATGTGGTACTCGCGCATTACATGTAGATGGATCAGCAGAGACAACGCACACGAAGGCATTGTGGTAATGAAATAAATTTAGTGTGTTTATTTTCAGAAATTACTATTATATTATTATCGTTTATAGTGAACTTTATTTATTCTTGTATAGGCTGACGGTATTGAACGGATTAACTATTTCGTCACGCCGGAAGGGAGCCAAGCTTTATCGAATGATGAGATTAGAAGCGAGACTCAACGTATGTTGATGGCTTTAGGGGAGAATGACCGCATTACTGTAGCTTCTCAGTCTGATCCATTTAATACGCAACATCTAGCTCCGCCTGAGATTCAGAACCCAATCAGCCAGTCTAGGAGGGAGGGACATGGACTTGGCCAAAACAGAACACACATTCAGGGAGAGCCCTTTTACCCCCCACCATTCCCGGAGCGGCAACTGGGATGTATTACGTTCCTCCACAATATTCGTATGTTCCACAACAATCGCAAGAAAGCTATTTTTACGGATATGGAGAAGCTTCTTCATCACACACTATTGCGGACCCACCATCGGAGCCGATAATGCATCAACATTTTTACGGACATGGGGAACCTTCTTCATCACACATTGTTGCGGCCCCAACATCGAACCCGAGAATGCATCAAGATGGAGGCAACATGTACTATACACCATCACCTTATACCCCATCTACTTACACACCTGCTGCACTTCAGGAGTGGATTAATCAGATGCAAGACACTCCGATTCGCTCTCCGAATTATGGTGGCATGATGGGTATTGATCTTAATATTGATTTTGAGGCTTTTTTACAGTCAGGTGATTATGTACCTACCCAACCTATTGAACAGGAGGGCAGACGAAAACCCACACCGTGTTGCTAGGGACCGTCCTCGTCGATGCATTTTGACACCCGTGCAGGACAACAACAACGAGGATCACGACCATTGATATCATGGTAGTATTTTTTAATGAAATGTTTATGATAGTTTGTAATGAAATGACTATTTTTACGATACAATGGTCATCAATAAATGCATATTTTAACATTGTTTACTGTTACACGTTTACTACAAAAAATGAACACAAAACATTAAATAAAATCTACAAGGAGATAAACTGTTACACAATTACTAGCTAGAATGAACACAAGTCCGTAATCATTATAATTTTATTCATGAACACAAGTCTGTAATCATTATAATTTTATTCATCAACATGTCCCTCTGATCCTCTTGCTCGTTGAGGGCAGTGACGTCTATTGTGACCTTCAGACCTACATAACCCACATCGTTGCGTAGGTTATGACTCCCTCCAATCCATTTCATTTCGAATACGGGTTGATCTAGGACGACCCTTTGGACATAGCATTGATTCATCGGGTACCAAGGTCCACGGCACCCACATGGACGATATGTGTTACTCATTTCCAATGGGGAACCACTCAGGAGAGTAAGCATTGATGATGCTTTGCAAACTGTAGATGGGATCAATAAACTGAGAAAAGGTAATTCTCATGTGAGCACATGCTGCAATTACATATGAGCAAGGAAAATGATACGCTTGAAATCTACCACACTGACACCACCCCGATTTTAAATTGACACTCCAAGATTGACCCCCTCTCTGAGTCACTGGATTGAAAGCTTCGTCGACTTGAAATCGTTGATTTTCATAGTTATACGTGTCGACGAGATGCGAAGCAGCCTCCGCTTGTTCTTTCAACAACGCTTTCATCAGCTTCTCCGAATATATTTGCCCAGAACTTAGTTGAGCCCTAGCTGTTGCACCTCTGGTAATAAAATATTCAGTCATCCTGCCGTATGTGCACTTCACCAAAGCCATGATTGGGAGATTCCTTGCGTCCTTTAATATTTTATTTACTGCTTCCGACAAGTTGGTTGTCATATGACCATATCTACGACCTTCATCGTCGTAAGCAAGACTTTATTTCTCTTTCGAGATGGCGTCAATCCACCTTTGTATCTCGGGGCTTACTTCGCGGAACTTTTCTAACCTCGGAACAAATTTAACGCGGGCTACCGTTTACCCTGGAAAAGACCAAAAAAGTCATCACGACTTATTTTATATTGACATAATTGTTGAAATAACATTAACCAAGTTGAGATAAAAGTGTTACCTATTTTCATCAACTCCGACTTCAAATTCGCATTTTTAAATTTATGATTGAAATTACTTAGATGTGTCTGATGCAGTATACATGGTAAGCATTCGGGGGTTGCCAACCTAGGGCGGGATTTGCCACAGCAGATTTAATACTTTGGTGGCGATTGGAGATCAAACAAATACCTGTCTTGCTGGTCACATTCTGGCGAATGAGTGCCAAAAACCAGGACCAAGCGTCCAATGTCTCTCCTTCAACCACAGCAAATGCAAGAGGTAACACATTGCTATTTCCGTCTTGTGTAGTTGCAATCAATAAGGTGCCACGATATTTGCCATATAAGTGTGTACCATCAACTTGGACTATTGGCTTACAGTGGTTGAACGCATCACAACATTGTTTGAATGTCCAAAAAACGCAAAGAAACTTACGACATCCATTATTCACCTGATTACCGATAATTACATCATTTGTCTCAATCTTGAAATAAGCACCCGGGGCTTGATTCTGCATAAACTCCAGCCATTTAGGCAACATCGGGTATGATTCATCCCAACCTCCGAATACATGCACTATGGCTTTTTGTTTAGCCTTCCATGCTTTCCTATAAGATATTTTGTATCTGAAGGTACTTACGATCCTTTCTCGTATCAACCCGTTGGCAACTGATGGTTGTTCACGGACCATGTCTGACACAATAACAGACTTTGTTTCAAATCACCATTCAATAAATTAAAATATCAACTTCAAGAACCGGGTTAGTGATAATACCTAAAATGCATGAACATACAAAGTTGGAGTCCAACTATGCATGATTCTGTGATAGCATTGCGTTGACACAATTGTTTTGACCTCCGTACTTCGTGACAACCCACTTGTCGGATTTCTTAGATAAAATGGCCCCCAACCTCCATGGGCATCCTTCTGAACAGTTTGAGCACTTCACATGAAACAATGACTTCGTTGAATCTCAAATGATTGGTGAATGTTCATTGAATATTGCTTCACCGCATTCTGAACTGATTGTTTGTTGTCAAACTGTAAACCGGTGCACAACTTCTGGCCGAGTTGCCAAGATCCTATAGCGTCCATCGCTTCAAATCTCATCTCTTCATCTGGATGGTCCCAATTAATATAACTGTAATGTGGCGATGAATTGTTGAATGCACTATGTTGTGATTGAGCTGTAGTTCATTTGTAACACCCCGATTTTCTTAATCTTTTATTTAATCAGTATTTAAGTAATTGTATTTTATTAGACGATCTAGAAATTTAAATAAATTATTTCGAGACCATAGTCACGCTCTACGCTATCGTAGGAAGCTATGGTTAAGTTTTGGGTCGAAAACTCAGACGGAGCCTAGTCTGCGTTTTTCCTTGACAGTAGTGCTTACTACTATCGAGACCCAATTTGGACCCGTGAACGAGACAGTTAGTCTTAGAATCACATTTCCTATATTTTCGAAAAAGTTCGCCCTAATGTTCAAAAATGAAAATAATATATTATATTCAGGCCGATAATCGTTCTAGAAGACAATTCGAGTTGTCTTAGGGTTTTTCGGAACCTTGAGCCAATGATTTTCATACCAGGGTTATGTTAAATCATTTGGGGACTTCTACAAAAATGTCGTGAGGATTTTCAAAATGTCGGGACATGAATTGACCAAATTGCCCTTGGTTAGTCTTTACTAATTACCCTTCTACCTTTCTTAACCTTTAAGTCTTCTTAAATACGTAAAATTTTCTCACCCACTCACTTTTGCTCCCCCTCATTCTCGCTGGCCAGCTGCTGCTGCTGCTCCTTCTTCTTCTTCTTCCTTCTTCTTCTTTCTTCTTCCTTCTTCTTCCTCCATTTTCAACTTCATTTTTCTCAAGCTTCCTCAAGCTTTTTCAAGAAAGTTTGTGAAGCAAAGTTGCTCATCTCATCCTCCTCTATCACCTAGAAGATATAGATTTCATCCTTGAGCTCTCAATCTTCATTTTCTCCATTTATTTTCATGAGTTTCAATTTCTAGATCTAAACTTCAAAAATCTCTAGAAAATTGTAGAAAAATCATTTTGATGCCAAACCAATTCCTATGAGCTATTATCATCCCCTACTATCATAATCCAAGAGCTTGTAATGAAATAAGCTCTCTAGCATATTTATCAAAAAGGGGCCGAATGGGTGCTTAAGGGAAAAATGGGTTTTGTTGTTCATTGTTCTGATTTCACATATTTCATCCCTTAATCATGTAATCCAAGTGATTAGGAGGCCAAATCAAACTCTCACCTATTTTTCATGGTGATGGCCGCAACCCTACCTTGTAGGTTTAAGGGGTTTTGGTTCAAATCTTTGATAATTGATCATTGATTATGCATCAAGTATGCTTAAGGGTCATTGATCCACGAGTTGGTAGAATTTCAACATCTCTAGCCTAATTAATTAAATAAGGGCAGTAGCTAATCCTAAAGATTAGGTAGGTTATGATTTGATTATTCTAATTTCTGGTTGTGTTTTACTGTATAGAACCTGACAGGACTCGAATGCTCGATCGTGCACTCGATTGACTGTTGCGGAGTCACATCTGGAATCTCACGGGAACTTTGCTAAGGTGGGGGAAAGAACCACGATATCGTCGGGGAGGCAAGTTTTAAATAATATATATTGATATGCGTAGGGCAACCCAAACCCTACTAGAGGTCGTTTGACCGTTAGGTTGATTTTACTGTATATTGAAGTTGTCTGTGCTGTGATTGGATATTTGATATATTATATGTGATATGTATATGATGTCTATTATGTGCTATAATTGATTAAATGTCATTTATTTGTAACTTGATTTTACTGTTGAATATATATTCTGGTTGTTGTTGATGTTTGTTGTGACTGCTGATGTCTGAATAGAACCAGGCAGTGATTTCTGATAAATCGGGTGACGAATGTGTGGTGAGAAAGTCGAGGTTATATATATGTCGTAGTGCTCAACCTAATGATATAGTTGATCTGTTGTTGTTGTGATGTGAGTTGATACCCGGTTAAGCCGGATGAAAGTTGATCGTGGTTGTATATAAGTCGTGGTTGAGGCATTAATTGTTGATCCTGAGATGAGTCAGTGAGATTCATGTTGCATAGTTGTTATTCATCACTGTGTTGGCATACGGGCGATTTCGGTCTTACTTACAGGGATATGGTCGTACAGATTAGTTTGGCGTAGGGGCAATTCTGATCTTACCTGCGGGGAGGTGGTCGTACCCGTTAGTCGAATTGTAGATGCACGGGCGAATATCTCGACCTAGCCTGCGGACGGGGGGATATGTTGTTACCGAAAGTTGAGTTGTTAACGGACGGGCAAATGCTCCGACCTAGCTTGCGGGCGGGGGAACATGTCGTTACCGTAAGTTGCATTGTTGACGGGCGAATATTCCAACCTACCCTGCGGGCGGGGGAATATGTCGTACTCATGAGACGAGTTGGGCCTGCGGGCTTTAGTCCGAACCTTACTTTATGGGGGTGGCATAGTGATGATTGGGACACCTTGATCCGTTGGGGATCTCGCGTCGTGATCGCGTCCATATAGTCATTAGTTACATGAGTGTGAGAGACAGTCGTTAAGGGAAAAATTATCCAGAAGTTGTTTGGTTGTCACTATTGTGATTCGGTGTGTTGCTATCTATATACATTATTTATGTCATTGTTTTTCCCATTTATGACATATTACTGTTTCTTATCCCCTTTATTTTCTATGTCATATTTTATCTTTATTCATGACTGTACGAGAAGACCCTGATGAGGAATTTCCAGAGGAGATTAATGGCATACCTGTTGAGCCTGATGCCAGTGGGAAAGCCTCGGATCCCAACGCTGGGGGACCTTGAGCGCTAGGAGAGGATGTCTGATATACCTTTATTTCCGTTGCTATGTTTTTAGTTTTTGTTTACGGTATATTCTGAGGTTTGTTTATTTGGTATCAGTTGTTGTAGGCTCTACTGATGGAGCCGATACTCTTATGTATGTATACTTTTATTATGGTATCATCATGTATTGTATGTTTTAATATTTCCGCAAATTTTATACTACTACGTTACGCTATAACGTTAATAATTATAAGTGGGGTTAGCAATGGGACCTCCTAGGAAGGGGTTGTCTCATCATTCACATTTTTCAAAATTTGTACAATTATATTAAAGGTATTAATAAAAAAATACAATAACAATACTGTTAAAAAAATTAACCTGCTTGTTGTGGAACACCAACTGCGGGTCTTGAGGATGATAGTGGAGAAACCAGCAATGACGGTGAGGCCAATGAATACAGATTGGAGGTACGGTCAGCTTTATCTTCAGTGTCGACCAAATCACAATCTAGAATATCATCGTCCTCTTCGTCATCAATTGAAGCAGTCTCCTTTTCACTGTTCCAATCTTCATCTCCTGATGGTGATTGGACAGGTTCAATGGAACTACCGACCACATCAATCTCAACATATACCTCAAGTGTTGTCATCGACGAATTTTGCACAAAAGACTCGATCATGCACGAGACGTCCTTGTCATCAGTTATTTCATAGGCAGTGTAATTTAACGGATTTGCATGTGTCAAATATCTGCTCATTATCTTTGAAATAGACTAATTTGATTGAAGTTTCAGCCTGGAATAAATCATTGTCTTCAACTTCTGATATCTGATTCCTTGTTTTATTGGCATGATTTTTGTATCACCTTCGAAAGTAATTCCGTTTTCTCCTGAGAATACCCTCACGTTGTAGTAGACAAACAACATTACTTAACTCATAGTGTTGGGTCTGCAATAATTAAATATAAAATAAATTATATTAATATAATAATACTATTAAAAAATACAATATTAAAAAAAATTGTTGAATAATTATAATTAAAAAAATAAAAAAGGCCATAATAATAACATTAATTAAATAAAAATATTAAAAACATTAGTGATTACAAAAATAAATAAAGAAAAAAAGTAAATAATAAAAAAATTAATATAAATTACACAATAGTATAAAAACGGAATTACTTTCGAAGGGGATATAAAAACAAAAATAGAATGATCATAACATTAATGCATAACACTAAAAAAAGCAACCATCATAGAAAATAAAAAACTAATTATAACCTTAATTTGATTAAATAATAATATTAAAAATATTAGCAATGACAACAATAAATAAAAACAAAAATAAATAATCATAACATTAATGTTCATTACACAATAATAATAAAGTTAAAAAAAGCAGTAATAATATTACAAACAACAGTAATAATAACAAAAAACTACCGATACGATTAATATAATAATTCTACTAAAATAATAATGATAATAATAATAATAATAATAATAATAATAACAATAATAATATAGGATTAAACAGAAGTTAAAAAATTAATTACAAAATAGTAGGATAAATAATATTGGACAGTGTAATAGAACGGAGACTGAGATATGTTGCATACCTACAATTGATATTAGTGATGACAACAATAAAAACGACAATAATAATAACATTAATAATAATAATAATAATAATAATAATAATAATAGATAACATAAAAACAAATAATAATATTATTATAATAATACTAATAACAATTATAATTAAATTGTATACCTAAATATTAAAGAGTAATAATAAAATAAATAATGTTGAAGAGTGTAATAGAAGTAGAAATGAGATGAAAGTTATAGTAAAATAAATAATGTTGAATAGTACAGTAGAAGGAGAAGTGAGATGTGTGAAGTAAGATATGAGTGATTATAAAAATAAATAAAGACAAAAAAAAATTATAATAACATTAATCTAAACTACTCAATATTAATAAACATGACACGAATTATAACAATATTAATATAAATTACACAACACTAAATCGTAATAGTAAAGTAAATATTAATATAAATGGCTTACTAAATATTAAAGAGTAAGAATAAAATAAAAAATGTTGAAGAGTGGTAGAAGGAAAAATGAGATGTGTGAAGAAAGATATGAATGTTGGGTTAAGGGAGAGTAAAATATGGGCGTTGGGGGAATGGGGGGCGGGGGGTTATATATAAGGGAGGGGGACGGGTAGGTAAAAGGAGTGGCCAGGAACTGGTCACGTGGCGCCCTCAGGTGAGTGGCCCCATTGGCGCTGCATGCAAATTTTCTTTTTTTTATTTAAATTTTGGGTAAAATAAATGGCACCCAACCAGAGGGTGCCACATGTAAAGGAAGCGCCACTCAAAAAATATTTTTTTTATTCAAAACAAGAGTATTTTGGTAAATAGTTTGGGAACCAAATCACTTTGGTATATAGTTCTACAAACTAACTTAGTTTGGTAAAAAAGCCTTCTTCCATGTATGTGATTTTTCCCTCATCATCATTTTGGAAGGAATTTAAATGAGTAAAATATTTTTTCATTTTTAATTTTTTTAAAATAAAAAACAATTTTAAATTAATTGAATAAATACTTTAATACAAAAAAAGCCATCTAGCATGATGACACGTGTCCGTCTGTTTGCCCCATAAGAACAAACTGACGAAGTTGAGATGACAAAATAGCGAAATGACTAATGTTGCAATGTTAGAAAAAGTTGGGGATAAAATATGAAAAAAAATGTTTAAGGATCAACATCACACGTTGGCTATACTTGGGGGACCAAAAATGCAATTAAGCCTAATAAACAAACAAATTCAAGGCTTTTTTTTGGGTACACAAGGCCTTTTTATTATATTGTTTTGCAATAATTTTTTCATACATGTTATGAGTTAGGAATCTAATTACTTTTGCATGGGACAAGAAATGATATTGTCCGTGCATAATTGATTAATTGATACATCTGTTCTAAGTAATAAATCGAAAATTATGTACAATAATTGTACGAATAATTGTCTAAATTTTATTTTATTTTAAATATTAACCATCATTTTAATATCTCTCTATAATGGAGGGAAAATATTAATAATGTCCAACACATTTGATATATAGCTGACTTTTTTACGCATGTTGTTAGGAGTTCGATTTCTGTCATGTGTATGAAAAAGACTTTGTTGGAAGATGCAAAATCCGCTTCGGTGATCTTTAAGCCTCGAAAAAGATTAGACTCTAGTTATCATTTAGGGATATCCTTGTGTACAAAAAAAAAAATAAAGGTAAAATATTTTTAATATATTTTCATATCATTCAGAAAATTCATTTAACAAATTTTATTCTAGTTTTTTTCAAGGATACAACAAACCAACTAATATGATCACTCATAGAATGTGCATGTGACACATATAAAAATAAGGTTTAATGAACTTTTTGGTCCCTCCAAAGTGAGTAAGTTTTGATTTTCGTTCTTGCATTTTTTTTGTTGTTTTTCATCCCTGTAAATTCAAAACATTTAGTTTTAGTCTCTATCGTTAGTGACCTACTGTTAAATGTTGATGTGGCTAATGGGATGCCGCATCAGCACCGACAACTATAATAAATTGTTATTTTTTAAAGCCATGTAGGCTGTCGCATAGGAAAATTATTTATTTTTTAAATTTATAATTATTACTACTATTATTATTTTGGTTTATTGAACTTTTTAATCCCTTCAAATTGGTCGAGATTTGGTTTTTGTCTTTGCACTTTTTTTCGTTGTTTTTCATCCCTGCAAGTTCAAAACATTTGGTTTTAGTCTCTATCGTTAGTGACTCACCATTAAATGTTGATGTAGCTAACAGGATCATGTCCAAAGCATGAATGCCCGTTGTTATCTCTTTACCCCACCCCCCCACTAGGTTTCCACCACTCCTTTTAGGTTGTGCATAGACTAAATCCCTAAGAACGACACGTCAAAATATGATCACCTATCAGGGTCTATGTTCGTAATGGCATGGACCTCTCCTCCTACATACTTAAAGGGAGGTCCATCAACAAAAGTCTTTCCATGGTATTTGACAACTGTAAAAAAAACTCATTCCTACAATGTGAAAATAATTAAACATAATATATCAAATATAGTACAAGAATATAATCCATAAAGTAAATACAAAAATGAGGATATAGTCTATACAATACAGGAATATAGTACCTACAATAAATACAAGAATGCATTACATCAGGTATGTAGTACTGCACTTAAACAATATCAGTCCATACAAATACAACATAATGTATGAGTCCATACAGTATGCAGTGCATTTAAACAATATCAGTCCATACAAATACTACATACTTTACCGTCTATAAGTATGCAGTGCACTTAAACAACAATTAACAATATGCAGTGCACTTAAGCAGTAATTAATAGCAATGCAACACACAGAAGTTTGGCATCTGTCATGTTTAAATTAGATGACCACAAAAATTAAAGATGTTCCTAGAGTGTAAAAGAATTAGATAAAAATCAAAGTTGTTTTTTAATTATTTAAAAACACGTGATAAGATAAAAGAGTAAATTTTATGGTGACAATAATAATAATTATAAATTATAAAATAAATATTTTCCTATGTGTCAGCCTATATGGCATTAAAATAATAATAATAATATTAATAATAATAATTTAATACATGTGACAGTGCTGACGTGATGTTTTAGACACGTCAGCCCTTAAATTATTAAAATAAATGAATTATAAATTGATTGCCAATAATATCTATGATAATCATTGTTCGCATTGAAGTAAATATTTTTAATTTTATTGACGAATAGTTTATTTGATATTATTTGTTTTTATTGTCACATTTTTTAAATTGACTCCTTGCTTACTTATCATTTGATTACTTTCCTATAATTCTCAATATTTTATAGATAGTAACATTTTTTTGTTAGAGAATAATATAATCAATTTAAACAGCATAATGACAAGGAAGAAACAATTTAAATATCCATGTAAGGTAGCACCAAAAAAAAATATCATGTAAGGTCAATACAATATTAAATAAGATAAGAAACCTTTTTGTCAAAACTACATAAAAATTTATCTTGGTTTTAATCTCTTCATCTACTCGAAAGTCTCATTCATAAGCATCTCACTGACCTAGTTTTAAGAATGTCATGTTGTCACTAGTATTTGGAAATTTAAGGGATTCAGAAGGGGTAGAAAAGGAAATTAGGAAGAAAAAAAAATCAGGTCTCAAAATCTATGAAGTTCTCTCATAGAATGGATGATTTGGATACCATGGCGACATGGTGTCTTAAAAGCAACAAGTAGTGCTGATAGTGATATAATGGAATCCAGGTATCTTAGAAATTAGAAATGAAATTGAATATGTTCCTCTTTACTTATGAAATATTTTTCAGTACAATAGAATAATTGAAATAAAGAAATGTGACACCCTCAAAATCGGTGTCACTTTTTGTAACCCAAAACATATATTAAAACGATAAATAAAACTTGCTGGTTTTACTTTCGGAAAAACGGTTCATTTAATATCATCAAGTCCTGAAAAATCGTGATAAAATTTTTTTTTTTATTTAGTACTCATAAACCCACCACTCCAGAAAGGATAGAAATACTCATATATAAATACATACATACATACATCAACTAAAGCTATAGACAACACGTCCCTTTACAAAAGAACTATACAAATAAACTTCTAAAAGGCTATAAACTAGGCAGCAACAGTCTGGAACTATACCACTAAAACTCATGGCCATCAGTAGCCATTAACAGACTACCCAAAAACCGTTGCCTCATAAGAAAAGTCTACACCCTAAGCTGGTCCAACTAATGGAAGCCATTGAACAATCCTCCAGAGGGAGGTCCAATGCTAGAACCAGGAGAAGAACCCTGGGAACCTACGTTCCCGTTCTCCTGTGGATGAGGCTCAGGAGCATCTAAAGGATGATACTCCGGGTCCTCCTGAGGATCCTCCTCAGGGTCTTCCTCCTCCTCCTCTGCCTCCACATCCTCCACTACATGCTCGTCCGCTATCAAAACAAAAGGCGGGGGAGGTGTCTGTGGTGGCTGCTGCTGCGGGGACTGTGCAGCTGGGGCGTGATGCTCGATCAATCCCTGCTGCATAAGGGCCTGCAGCATCATCCCAATGGGAGGTAAAGGTACCTGGACGGTCTCCACAGTGTGGGTACTCTTGCAAGGTCCCGTCTCCGTCGTCCCACTTATGGTGAAAACTGGTCCGGTGTATGCTGTGCTCCCCACTCCCGAGTGAATAACCCACGCAGCTGGGTCAGTCCTCCGATCAAAAACCAGGGCGCGCATCCCCGAGTGCGCGAACTGATCTGGCATCGGCTCCATCTGTAAACAGGATATAATATATATGCCAAAAGGACAAACCAGTCCAGAAAACATGCAAGGATGAAAAACCAATATATGAATCCAAAAATGACAACCATATGTCTAATCCAAACAGCAAAATCATATAATATAACTCACTCAATTCATCATGCATCACATAGTACAGCATGTATAATCAAGTACTAACAGCAGTAAAACACACGAGGGCTTCGTACACCACAATCAACGTTATTCTCTAAACGTATGCATGACACTTCCATATATCTCAATTAATGTTCAATCTAGATTTCTGGAAACCCCATCACCATAAACACGAGTTGATCAGACTCAACATCATTGCCCCGCAGGAAACAATGACAAACGCCAGAATTAAAATTCGGCCAAAATGTGAGCACGTAACCTTCCAGGAAATAATACATGGACGCGCATGTCAGTGGTACTCACTGTATAAGTCATACTATATTGTCCTCTTCACAGGGCACAATACGTTCTCCCTGGCACGTATGACATCATTGTCCATCAAGGCACAATGTTACATAATGACATTAAGTCATCTCAGGTTTCCCTTGCCTATTAAGGTCCCCCGTTTCACGGCACGTCTGCCCAACACACAAATGCATGAGAAACTATTTAGTTCCCGATAATTGATCTTTGTCGTATCAATATTTCCTCGTTGTAGCATCAACGCTAACAACCACCATAATGTCTTAGACTCTTTAAGCCTCGAAAACATTTTCTGAAAACCTGACATTTCTTCCAAAACAACTCAAATCCCAAACATCCCTAACCGATGCACCAGTCTAGGATGTTGGATTCAAGATCATAAAAACATCCTCAAGCCTACGGGACCACAAAGATTGTCCCTAAGCCGACAGGATCACAACTAACACGGATCCTTCATCCACATGTTTCTACAGAACCCTAGAACTCCGACGTCTCGGTTTCTAGTTTCTAAGCTTTAGAAACCACTTTTCTTGAAAACTCGAAAAACCAAAAACCCAAATCTCCGATGCTTACGCAAAGTCATCGGGATCGGTTTTCCATAAAACAAAACTTGGTCTAAAGATCATTTCTTTTTCTTTCGTTGTTTTTCGGTAAAACACAAACTTAAAACAAAGCTTGTAAAACCCCTTTTTCTTGAATAAAAAAAAATCAATATAACTTTGAAAACCACATTTCTCAAAACACTTTTGCTCAAACGGTTAACTTTATCAATTAAGAACAAATGAAGGTTTCTAATGTCCTATTTACTTTAAACTTCGATTTTCATTGTCAAAAACAACTTTTAGACTTTTAAAGCTTTTAAGTTACACGATGTCGGATCCTAATCAAAATTAGGTCCTCTAATGCCTTAAATCCCACAGTAGGGCACACGATACATCCATATAATTATTCATCAATTATAGCATGTACTCACATATGTCAGCAGTTATATCATACATACTCAAATCGACAGCAATAAACCAAACAATCACCCAACAATCAGATACAGAATATTTAATTACAATACAAACACCGACGCAGCACATAGCTGTCGAAAATGGAGTTCCTTAGGTTTATCCCCTTGCCTCTTGTAGTTTCCAGTTAAGTTGCGAACACCCGATCAACTTAACCACCGGCCCAGCACGCTACCGATCACTACATACACACAATCCATAAAGTCATTAACTCACAAAAACAAAGATTTCTCCTACTGCACCACCCCTAGGGTTCGGCCCTATTACACTTAAAATAGCTAGGAAGCTCCAAAATTTCTCATTTCTTGGATAACACCCTAACTAAGTGTGACAGCCTTATATATCAATTCAAAACATCAAAAACCAACTAAAATCCTACCCTACACACATAGGGGGGTTTCAGCCTCCTCATAGAAAATATAGCTAGGGAGATTTCTTGGCTCTAAGCTCTTGGACCATACAAGTATGTCATGAACCTAGGCCATAGAAATTGGTTTGGTACCGAAACGATTTTCCTATAATTTTTCATGGATTTTTGAAGATTTTAGGGACAAAACCCTAACACCTTTGATCATGAAAATTTGAGGAGAGAAAGGAGAGATTGGGAGAGATAGAGATGGAATACTACCTCCTATGATGATTTACTCCAAGATTGATGAAGATTGCTTCAAGAAGAATATCAAAACTCAAGCTCCAAAATGAGTTCTAATGGAGAGAAAGTGAAAAATGATAGAAATGGAGAAGATAGAGTTTTGGGGGAGAGAGGCTGCCGAAAAAAGTGAGAGGAGATAAGGGTGAAATAAAGGTATTTATGTTTAAGACTTTCGTAGTAGGAAAAAGGTAGTTAGTAATAAAAATTAACCAAGGGCAATTTGGTCAATTCACGTCCCGATATTTGAAATCATTACGACACTGGTATGAGTCCTCCAATATCTTGACACAGTTCTGGCATGAAAAACATCTGATCGTGGGTCTCGAAAAACCCTAAGACAGCTCGAATCGTCTCGCCGATCGATTATCGGTCCGAATATAAAATATTATTTATATTTTTGGACGTCAGGACACATTTTAGGAAAAAGGTAGAGGATCAACTTCTACAGCACAGATAAAAATATAAACTCATTAATTAAATTTATTGTCCTTAGAAAACACGAAAAATCGGGGTGTTACAAGAAACCCGGTGTGACATGGATTCGATTCTGAAGTTTCTTTTATTGGTAGATGATATGTAAATTCTATTATAAATCATCGCTGATGTTGGTGGTCTTATCTGGCCTTGCAAGGGGAGTGCCTTCCCCTCCTCATCTAAACTTATTCAAAGCCGAAAAAAATTGAAATATAGGAAAACAAATAGAAAACTTTATAGGAAATTTGGTGATTGAAACATTTTCTTGTTTTAATTGTCTTTTTTTGCGAAATAAAACTTATAACAAAAACTACTACGCTGGTTTGTTTGATATTAAATGTAGCTCTAGTGGTGAAAGCTTAGGATTGAGATTGTGTTAAAACCTTAGTTACATAAAATCAACATATAGCTTCATATAAAAAAAATTAAAATGGCAATACTTTCGAATTATTGTTTTCATATTACATTAAATATATGATAGACACAATTGCAATAATTTTTTTGAAAAAAAAAACATAGCAATATTATTCTAGTTGTATCAGTCACAATTACAAAATCAAGCCATAATATGAGTTAAATAGCATATAACGGTAGCAGATAAAAATGTCCAAGAGGAAGAAATATATATTAGTAAATAGTAATCCTTCATTATTACCTCTAATTAAAAGTATCGGCTTACCAACCAGACCTGACACAGTTGTTTGATAATTGAATTCCTTAAACATATTATTAGGGTTCTATTCTTGCATGGAAAAAAAGGTTTGTTTTTGAGGGAAAAAATTACTTCATCTTGAAATGGATTAGTGTTCGGATATCGAGTGGGATATCATTAATGTACCAAAAATAAAATTTACAAGCTTGAGAGAGTGGACATGGCTCTAGCTGCCTAACGTGCTCTTTGGTATAATGAGTTTAAGAGGATGACAGACGACATCATTTTCGTGTGTGTTTGCTTTTCTGTTAGTAAACTTAAGTTTGTCCAATGCAACAAAATTTTCCTTTCACATTAGATCTACTTTTTTTACAAACTTGTCAATATAAACTGACGTTTGCAATTCAAAATGGAAATCCAAACATATCCTCAAATTTTGGATATACCGAAATATCTGTAACACAAAATTTGTGCATGTAAACAAAATAAAATGGCTTAAAAAACTGGTAATAAATGAATATTCTTCATATAAACTGAGCTTGTTTAAGTAGCTGAGTCGTCGATAAATTGATTTACTAAACATTTAAACATATTTGGAAATTTCATTTATTTTTTCACTAAATAGACACGTCAAGGCGAGTCACATTTGATAGTGGAGAGAAACAAATTAACAGTTAGGGGGCGTTTGATAGGGAGATTTTTTTTACCGGGAATCATGATTCATAGGAATGATGATTCCTGGGAATGATGATTGCTAGGAATGTCAAAAATATGTTTGGTAGGTCTTAAACATTCTTAGGAATTTTAGTTGATAATTTTTTATTTCATGTTTGTTTAAATTATAAGTTTCTTGGGAATATCAGTATAATTCTCTAAAATACCCGCTAGACCCACCCCATTTTCACTATCACAATTTGCACACGAGATAATGTTAAAAGAACTCCAACCACCCTCACATCCTCACTTTATCTCAGCGTCTGAAACACTTCTAATTCAGATCCTCTGTAAATTGCCAGTTGGGCTTGTCATATTTCGAGAACCCATGCTCGCCGTTCTTAGAAGTCTATGAAATTCTAATAGGCTGATCTTTCCATCTCTGTCAATATCAACTTCCTCGAGCACTGGATCAATGGAGCCTCTTAAGCCCATATGCTAAGAAGTGAAAAATTAATATTAGTTGCAACAAATATGTATGCTATTTATTTATTTTAATGAATCCGTACAGAGTTTCAATTTTGTGAAATAGCCGGAGAATTTCAATGATGGTGGAGAAATGAAGGTGGAGAGGCAAAGAGGAAAGTAGGGAGGCAAGAAGGAGAAGAGTGAAGTTAGGTTTTATGGACATAATGATCTTTTTATAAAATTAAAACTTTCCAGGATCATGGGAAACTAAGATTCTCACCCCTCCCAATGGGAATGTTTTTGGAGGAAAGTAGTCAAAAAAACATTCCTGGGAATGTTAGTTTCCCCGGACTTAGCAAACGTTGGAAACTAGAATTCCCAAGTTATGATTCCTGAGAAACTAAAAATAACCCCCTATCAAACGCCCCCTTAAAGGAAAGGGAAAAGAAAAGGAAGTGATGGTGTCGTTACTTGGGCAGAAAGGAAAAAGACTGAAAGGGAGAGGGAAAGAGGGAATTCATGGATGGAACTAGGGTTGGCAATGAACCGAACCAACTCGAACATAGTTCGAAACTCGACTCGATGAATAATTCTTTGAACTTGGTTCATCAACCAAATGAGCTGAACTTGAGCTGAAAATTGAGTTCGTTAAATAAATGAGTTGAACTTGAGCCAGGTATAGTTCGACTCATTTGATTCATGAACCAACTCGATAATTATATATATTACTTAAATTATATATTTTTATTATTATTTAAATATTAATATTTAAATATATTATTTAAATATTAAATTTATTTAAATAATATATTTTGTATTAAATTTTTTGATAGTATTTGTATTAACTTTTAAAACTATTCAACTTTTTTTTATTGAGAGAGGGGATCGAACACTTATTTTGACTTTTGATTGATACGAGTCGAGTTAACGAGTTGAACTGAGCTGCTCGCGAGCCTGAGTTGAGTGGAGTACGAGCTGAGAAAAAGGTTCATGTCAAACTCGAGTCGAGCTACGAGATGAACTAATTCTTATCGAGTAGAGTCAAACTGAACCAAGTTCTACTCGGTTCGACTCATTTCCAGCCCTAGATGGAACTTTAAAAGGCAAATGGTGTGGGGGAAGGGATGGAAGACAATGTGAATTGAATGAATTTGAGACAAATTTTTTGGTTAGGATTTTTTACTCTAGTGCATGTAAATTATTTTTTGATACGTAATAATTTATATTATTGAAAATATTTTTTTTGCTGTTTTTTTAAAATATTGAACCACCATTGATTTGTTTTTGAAAAATGGTTGGAAGATAACTTGATGTTTCATGGAATTAATTCATTTCATTATCAATGAAATATTGAAAATTACAATTGACATAGTGAAAAGTTGTAGACCCAATTAAATGTGACCATCATGGATGGATCCTTGTAACCTTTAATGAATGGATAATCATAAAAGGGCAGCAAGGTATAAATAAACTTCCCAAGACATATGTTGTGGTAAGCAAAAAACTGATCATGACCTATTCCCTTTTTTTTATTGGTAATCATGATATATGTACGAAGTATCCATCATCGTTAGCAGTGACTAATCTCTGTCGGGGAATCTATTGGGCACACAAGATGGGTTCTTCCCTCCCAACCAGGTTTTTTCCATACAAAAGAGTCAGAATTTAAACCCTTGACCACTTGCTTAAGGTGTCTGAGTCCTTTACCACCCAAATCAACTACATGTTGGTATCAAGACCTATCCCACTTAAGAGAGTGTTTCAGTAAAATTAAATCTTGCCTAAATAATTGTTTTTCATGATAAAAATTGTTTTTCCTGTAGAAGCTCGTATAATTGGGTAAACTGATTAAATTGCAAAACGGTTATTATTATGAAAGAAAAAAATAATTTTAGAAAAACTAGAATTTTGAACCTTTTAAAAACTACTGTGTTAAGATTAGCTGCGAAAAATTAATTATTTCAATAATCGATTATATGTATAATGAAATGTTATTGAGAGGGTGTTTATCTTACCCAAGAAACTATTTTTTGTGGTAAAAGCTATTTTTCAGTAGAAACTGGTATGTTTGGATAAACAGGTTAAATCGCAAAATAGTTGCTTTTATAGAAAAAGTTCTTTTTAAAGAAACTAGAAGTTTGAAGACTATTTATAAAAGTTATTAGATTATTTTGAAACCAATTACATTCTTTCTATTTTACCCCTGCAAAACTAACTACCAAACAAATATTATTAAATTATACAAACAACTTCGTATCTTTTTTCGTATTTTACTATATAAAAGTGATTTTTTACACAATCCAAACAAAATATATTATTTTAAAAAGTTTTTCAACAAACACATCCAAATATAAAACTATTTCTATTATGATTGATTATGCATATAATCCGAAAAATTGATAAGTTCAATAATCAATTATATGCATAGTCAATTATTGTTATAATCGATTATAATAGAATCGGTTTTTTTTTTTTATGAACAAAAAGGGGTTAAACCCCAAACAAAGACAAACTAGAAACCTCTAAGGAACCAAGTACAAGTAGCATATGCCCTTAAGGCATTAACAATAAAAGAAGGAGGAAAATAAAAAATCCTAACTTGGACATCTAGAGATAGTCCAAAATTAGCTAGAGCATCAACAATCTCATTAGCTTCTCTGTATGTGCGGTTCCCAGAAATAATCCCATCATCTTTATGAATATCATGAATAGCTTGAACAAGAGAAAAGCAGGCATTGGTTCTACAACAATCATCCGTCAACCATCGGTTTTATGTTTGGATATGATTGTTTAAAAGTGATTTAAGATAATAAATTTCGTTTGAGTTACGTACAAAAATCACTTTTATATAATAAATTACAAAAAAAAGGTATGAAGATATTTGTATAAATATGAGTATGAATATTTGTTTGTTAGTTAATTCTGCAAGGGTGAATGAGAAGAGTGTTATTGGTTTCAAAATAATCTAACAGTTTTTTAAATAAATTTCAAATTTTTAGCTTTATAAAAAGAATTTTTTCTCATAAAAATATTTCTTTTGAAATTTAATCAGTTTATCAAAATATTATGAGCATATTTGGATCAAATGAAAATTTTGTAAAACAACCGTAAGATATTAAAAACGTTTTTAAGAAAAGCTACTATGTTTGGTTTATAAGATGAAATGAAAATACGTTTCTTTTCCCAAAATAAGTTGTTCCGGCCATCTCAAATCTTGGCATTCAACTTATTTTTGTAAGCTGTATATTCCAATGGCACTGATCCTTTCCAATTGTGTCCTTCCCAAGTGTCAAATCCAGTAAATTCAAGTGTTAATAATAATAAATATTATTAATTTAAACAAATAATTTTACAACCTTTTTTTAATTTTATTATATAAAAGTGATTTTTTTACGCAACCCAAACAAGACAGATTATTTAAAAATCTCTTATCAACAAATATACCAAAACACAAAAATTGATTATATCATAATCGATTAGAACAATAATCGATTATACATATAATCGATTATTGAAATAATCTATTTTTCATAGCTGATTCAAACACACACTAAATTTCTACTGCAAAGCAACTTTTACCATGAAAAATATTTATTTGGTTAAGATTTAATCTTACCCAAACACTCTCTTATTAAAAAAGTTATTAGATTGTTTTGAAACAAATAACATTCTTCTCAATTGATCCATGCAAAACTAATTACAAAAAATATATTACTGAATTATACAAAGAACTTAAAAGTGATTTTTTATACGATCCAAAAATATATTATTAAATTATACAAATAATAAATAAATTATCTTAAAATCGTTTTTCAATAAACACATCCAAATATAAATCTGATTCTATTATAATGAATTATAACAATAATCAATTATGCATATAATCGAAAATTGAAATAATTAATTTTCACAACTAATTCAAACACACACTAAAATGAGGAGGAGAGAGGAAGATGCTATTCCTGCAGTATGTGTGTGCACTAGACCCGTGATTATTGGATTTGTACATTAAGAAAACATAACTTTTTCAATATAAAAAAAACACATCACTTTTTCATGCTCAATGTTGTAAATTCTAAATTGATGTGTCTATTATCCTAAGGGTTCTTCATTTATGTTTAGTAAGAGACAGACGGAAGGGGGCCTTTAGATGCCATGATTCCCCTAGTCCCAATTGAGGGATTTTTTTTTATATACATATCAATTGATATTAGTGACCACCATAAAGCTAAAGTATTGAACAAAGACAAAATAATATTGATACGTGATCCATGAAAACATTCACAAATTTGCGATTCTTCCATTAATCAACAAGATGAAATTCACAAGGTGTATATAAAGTTAGGACCATTCCAATTTATTATAGATGTGTATCCACTTTTTAGTTAAGAAGATCATCCATGTCGATTTCAAGCTCATTGTTTTAAATTTTTTATTGGTTAGAGTACTCAACAAAAGTACATGTTTTTTGTCTTTCAAGCTATTTATTTTCTAAATGATCAAATCTATTCATTTTTGGCTTCCCCCATGTCAAATTTATTGGTTAGAATATTCACCTTATAAAATTATTTCATAATTTCATAATATATATATATATATATATATATATATATATATATATATATATTTATTTTATCGTTGCTCCCTCACATCAAATTTTCGGTTCCACGACTGTGTTTAAATACAATATGTGGTATCAAAGCCCTACATACATGACTTACACCCCTTATTAGAATATTTGAATATTGGGATCTTTATGTTTTTACAGTATTTATGCGGCTATCATTTGGTGTGGTGTTTCCTTTTACTTTCATGAGAAAGTTATGTGAATGTGATTTCTTTATGAAAAGTTTCTTTGAGTTAAGGTTATACAAAGTTTAGAATTTCCGAATTGCTTGAAATTTTTAGAATTTAAGGTTTGTGAAAATTTTCAATTTTCTGATCAAACAATAAGGGTTTTTTCTTCAAACTCTATCATTAATTTGTATGTCTGTTCTTTGAATTGCAAAAGGCGATATGTTGGCTCAAGTGCGAAACAATACAAGCATAAGTATGAATATTTTAATAGGTTTATCCCATTTCTATGATCTGATTCCCAATTCCTCCAAATCCACCCAGTCTCAAAAGAATCAAAGGCATCAACATGTCTGGGCTTATTAGTATCCACACTAAGAAACTCACCCACCACAATTGCAAGAGACTCGACGACATTCGTTGCAAGCCTGAAACGATGAAATGATGTCTGCCTTCAAAATCCAAGCTGCCAAGCGGTTGCGATATATCACCCCATTTGATTTATGCTTCGGGCCATGAATTGGTGTGTGGATTGTTCTCCTACTTTAGATTTTCCAGAGAGTTCTTGTCAAAAACATGTTCAAAAGTGAATAGGTGTTTTCAGGTTCGGCAAATCACATCAATCAATCAACTTGGATGTGAATTCTTGTCTAAATGGTGCAGTTCCAAATGTTAGAAGTATTATAAATATCATCAATTGAACATATTCCAAATGATTCAAAGCCACTCTCTGGATACTTAAAAGTTCAAATGATGCAATTGCACCTTTCAATATGATTCAAATCGATGCAAACACTTTGGACGCAAATTCTGATGTTGTAACCATTAAACAGTTCGATTGTGGATTCAAATTTAAAATTTTATTGTTTATGATTTGTGATAACCAAAGGGGTTAATTTGGCGCATATATATTTTGGTATGACCTGAGACTTGAGAGAAAATCTTTCTACCAACGGGTGTTGAATTTTTTGGACTAATGTCATTAGTATGAAATATTTTCCACTCACTTTTCATATAGGGGAAAGAAATTTATTTTTGTTGTCATTATAATTATTCTTCTGCCTTGTTTTCGATTCACCTATTTGGTAACTTTGAAATTAGGTTTGCGCATTAATTTTGGTATTACCGACGGAAATGTCATCGGTAAAATGGATCACCTTACCGATGGATAAAGCTGTCGATAACAATAAAAGGACTTTACCGGATCCCCCGTGCAAAATTTGGCGTATAAACATGCCAAAATTACCCATGAAAGACACTGTCATTATTGTATACCATTATCGACAGCCACATAGTCGGTAATGTGGTTGAAATTTTGAATGTCAGAATTTCAACCACATTACCGATGGATGTGGCCGTTGGTCACTGACCATCGATAATACACATTATTCTTGTGGTGTATTGAGTGGATATAGTAGTGGTTTTTAGTCATGATGGATATATGTGTCCATGGAAATAGGCCTGAGTTCATTCTTAAGCGATTTTTCTTTTTTTGCAAGGAAATGTTAATTTTTCTGATAAATGGGAGCTATAATATGTGTTGTGCATTGTGCCAGCAGGTGATTGTACAATCATATGCTTAAACTCCTATGAAAGAATATGATCGTATCCAATTAAATGACTCGAGATCATATTCTTGTATTTATTTATATATGTTGTGCAGGAAATACAATTGCATACAAATTAGGTAGGAGCTATTTTTTTTTACTATGACAATGACAATTTTGAACATATATATATGCTTTAGATCTAATGCTATGCTTTTTTGAAGTACATGTACTTTGTATTGATTAATAGTTTTAAAATTTAGAATTTTTTTTGTATGTTATTAATGTTTTAGTTTAAATTTGATATATTGTAAGATACTCACACTAGTTGATCATGCAATTTTCAGCCTGGTGTAATAATTAGGTAAAGTCTTTCCCAATACGATAATTCTAGGGTTCCAACCCCACATCATAGCGAAGGTTCCTTAAGGTCGCGGGTCAATTCCACTACAAGTCACCATCATTGAGTTTTTTTCTTTTCTTTTTATTTCAAAACTGGAAAGGACGAAAAGTTAGGATTATGATCCTCTAATGTAGCAAAATGAGGATGTCATATTATGAGAGAAAAATATAAAAGTAAAACTAATGGATTCTACACAAATAATGATTACTATAATTATTTTTGTGTGTTTTCTCTTTTATAACATAACATTGTCATGTTTACTTACTAATATAGAAGGATTCAAATATGAAAAAGGTATCACAATTGTTAGTACCTAATTTTCCCGGACCTTCTTAAAAAAAGTAACAAACGTAACTAAAAAAATAAAAAAAGAAGAATAAAAAAGAAAAAAGATGAGCGGTTATCTCTTTTAAAAATAATAAAGTGTAACATGGGTAAATTATTCACTTGACTAAAGACTCTCATGGAGGAGAACAATCTCCTTCCCCCACCACATCTTCTTTACAACGAGCTCGATCGTCAAGTGTTTCAAAACATATAATAACCATCACACTTGGATTTAGCAACACAATTTTTATAGCACTCTCTCTCCAACATACTCTTTATTATAAGGTGAATTTCATGTGGGACCTACTATATAGAGAGTGGGCCAATGTTATTTAGTGGTCTCACATGAAATTCACTCAATAACAAAGAGTGTGTTAGATAGAATGTTGAAAATAATGTGTTGCTAGCATTTCTCTCATGTTTAATACTATGTATAAGGCATGTGTATTGAATTGAGATTTTAAAAGATTATTTTGATATAAAAAAGTCTTGTGGGTTTTAAAGACTATGTAGAAATATAATGATTCATACGTTTTTTTTAAGACTTTTATAATCAAGATTTTATATTTTGGATTTTAATGGATTTATATTATAAGAATTTATAAGATTTGGAATAATTATATAGATTTCTAAGATTTGAAAGAAACACATGGTATATAATAAATTCAGAATTTATAAATTAGATTCTATTTCTATATTGGAGAATAAACACAAACTCTAATTACTACATTACATAGCAAATTCAATTTTATAGTGGAGAAAACAACATATTCACAAAGTTGTTTTGTTCACGTGTTATTGTATCTATGTAGTGGAAAAGGAAATTTTGAACTTAAAACAAAAAAAATCAATTTGTTTTCATAATGTCATAAATATTACATTCTATACTTTTATTGCTTACTGTAATTGATGTGTTTCCATGAAGAGTGTATAAATTTGATGTGTCATAGCTAAATGTATATTTGCAAACCAATTCTACTATATACTTAGGTAGCGTTTGAGCCAAATTTTTTGGGGCTTAAAACTACTTCAAAGTTAAAGTTAAAAATAAGAGCTTTAAAAGTATAACTAAAGTTGTTTAGTAATTTATGTTGGGTTGAACGACAACCGTGAATGAGGAAGAGAGAAAGGGGGAGTAAGGAGAGGGATGGAGAGAGAGGGAGGTGAGAGAGAGAGAAGTGAGGGCATAATGTGAAGATAAATAAGGATTAAGAATCCTAATAAATCCGACGAATTAGAGTAAGATTTTTTGTTACTAAACGAACTCCCACCACGAACCGTAGCTTACATCGCAATCACCATAAACCGCCATTAGACTATATCGTAGTGACGCCCTAGTGCCCAAACGCTTGACGCAAAACACTGTTGTCGTCTCCTCCTATTTCGTGATCGCTCTCCTCTGCCATTGTATGCGTTCCCTCTTGCCCTCTTTAATGTGTTTCATTAAAGAAAGAACAACTTTTTTTTTTATTACGCGATTTTGTCTCGTTACCTTTTTTTTGTTTTTTTAACTTCCTTTTAAATGTGGTTTTTAATTTTTTACCATTTTGTTTTTTGCACGTTGGGTAGAGATTATTTTATGGGCTAATGTATAACTTTTTATAATTTAAAAAAAAATGGATAAATGTATAAAAAGTTAAAACCAACAAGTATATTAAAAGTTAAAATAAAAAAATTATATATAATTCTAACTTATGGATAATTTTGTCATTGATATTATATCATGCTATTATCTCATTCAGCTCAAAGATATGATAGGACATAATATAATTTGGTGAGTTATTCGATACAAATCAAATATCATGTTATATACTACTCTTATCTTACTCTCTTATTCGATTTAGAGCACCACACGAGCTCTCCAATCAAAATTATATACTTTTATAAACAGATTAGTTTTTTTTTTATTTTTATGAATATACAGATTAGCCTTAAGAGAAAATCTATACCAAATATAAGAACAAGCTAAGTTATTGTGAAAAAAAGAAAATAAGAACAAGTAAAGAGCCCGTTTGTTATAATTTTTGTTTGTAAAAAATACATTATTTTAAAAAAGAATCATTTTTAAGAATTATTTATCTGTTTATTTCAGCTTTTAAAAAAATCAGAATCTTAAAAAATCATAAATGTAAAAAAAATTTAAAACTATT
Source organism: Ammopiptanthus mongolicus (assembly GCA_039655645.1). Lineage (NCBI taxonomy): Eukaryota > Viridiplantae > Streptophyta > Magnoliopsida > Fabales > Fabaceae > Ammopiptanthus > Ammopiptanthus mongolicus. Next base: position 83,655,217 of record CM077349.1, on the reverse strand, counting down.
TTGAGTAGACTATCATAAAAATTTATTCTCACTAGTCATTTTAAATTATTTTTATGATTTTTTTGGTATACAAATTATTTTTATGATTGTAAATAAATATAAATTAATTTTTGCTGTACTTAAAAATCTCTACAAAATAATTATTAAAAGTGTGTTTGGGTAATCAATTTAATTAAGTAATTATTCAATATATTCTTTTTTAAATAAGCTAAAAATAATTTATTTTCATAAACTTATCTGATAAATTTACAAAAATAAACTAAAAAAACATATAAAAAAATTATAAATTATTCTCATATATTCTTCCGATATATGTCATTTTTAGGAGCTTTGTCTTTTTCCCCTAAAACAACTTAAATTCTAAAACAGCTGCACTAATTTCAAAAATGTTGTAACGTATTCCTAAGCATTTTGATTAAAAGATAATCGTTTTTTTTTTTTAAAACAACCACCTCTTCCATCTTTATCCTAATATTTTAATATTATTTATTAACTTGAATATATATTTATCTCATTTTAACTCTCGATTTAATTAATATGTATTGTAAGGATAAATATCTTTTTATATTGTCAATCATTTAAAAATTATCATATAAGCTAAAATGTTTGATTCTTAAAATGCATTTGGATACATAGCTTAATTAAGAGCTTATTTAATAAGCTCTTTTTCAAATAAACTAAAAACAGTTTATTTTCATAAGCTCCTCTGACAAGGTTATGAAAATAAGTTAAAAGAGCTTATGGATAAACTATAAACTATTTTCATAAATTATTTGCATAAGTTTATTTTCATAAGCTATTCGCATAAGCTCTTTATAAACTCTTTCAAATGCATCCTTATACTAATACTAATGATCTTAAGAGTCATTCATGTTATAATTTCTGATTAATTATCAATATAATCAGTTTTTTTCAGCTTTCCTAAACACATATTAAATTATTTTATATGAAATCACTTTTTTTTAATCTTAAAGAAAGGGACACCAAGTTTAATCAAATTTAAATTTAACCCAGTCCTACCCCAGGGAAGGGAAAGTGGGGGAGTGGGGATTGAGTTGTGTAGGGTATGGCAGGGACGTAGTGGTCATTTTCAAGGACCTACCCCATCTTTATAACAACAACAAACGCCAATTCCAATTCCTCTCACTCTCTCACACATCACAGACCTCTCAATTCCCCTTTCTCTCTCTTCTTTCTCCGTCTCCCAAATCGTAGTGAGAGAGACCTTTCTCTACTATTCTCTTCGCTCTTCTCACACCGATAATCGCAACCGGTTCTCGTTTTTCTCAGGTAATAATACATTTTTCGTTCGATCGATTATTCGTATATTTTTTTTCGTTTTATTTTTCGTATAATTTTTTTAGGGTTTCAGTTGTGTAGATCTAGTGTCTGTGAACTTTGGTAAATGTCGCTCTGAGTGGTTCTGCCTCTGATCTGTTTCTGATTTTGACGATATTTGACGATTCTTGTGGTTTCTTGGTTTATAAGGTTTTCTTGGTGGTTGTATGAGGTAACATGCTGTTAGGGTTTCAGATCGGAAGGTTTCTTTTTCTTTTTCTTTTTTTATTGTTGATTTTGTGTTCTTTGGTGTATTTTGATTCTGGTGGTTTTATAAATTTTGATATGTTTTGTTACTGGGTTTGATCGTTGTTGAAATGTATGTGAAGATTCTTGGTGATTTTGATTCTGAGTTTTTTGAAATTATTTTTTTAAATACGTTTTTTTGTGCCTCAAGCGTTTGATTTTTTTGTTTCTTAGCGCATAGGTATCGAGAAACGGCTAAATACTTTTTTCCTACGTGAAATAGTTGTAGTCTTTAAACTTGAACGTGCTGATTTTGTTGGTGTTCTTGAACTTCTATGGTGTTCTCTGTTTATTGCATTGTAAGATATCTTGCTGGAAATCTATTGGATCTGTTTCTTTTATAGTTTCAGTGAAGCTTCAGAAATGCTATCTGTTGACCACTTAGTTTTATCTCTAAATTTTTTTGTGGTAAATACTGTGCTTCATTTGAGAAGTGTGTGCTGAGTGTTTTATTGGTGCACCATTTGAATGATATTTTGATTAAGAAAATGTGTTGTTTATGTGCTCATGTGTAGCTTATCTTCGAAGTTATTGCATTATCTGATGTTGGTGTTGCCATATGTTTCCTTGTATTTTTGTTCAATTTGCATTGACATTGTTGAACTAGTGTATGCCTTTTGTGTTAGGATTAATAGTTACAAACATAGTAATGTTTTTCTGTTCTATCATGTGTGTGCAGTGTTCATCATGGTCAGAAAGAGGAGAACTGAAGGAACTTCTGGGGGTGAAGGCTCTGAGGCTCAACGCCCTGCTGAAAGGAGTGGTCCACCCCCGCAGCAGTCCGCACCAGCAGGAGGGGCAGGACCCCAAGGAGGTCGAGGTTGGGCACCCCAAGGAGGACGTGGGGGGTATGGTGGGGGGCGTGCTCGTGGAATGCCCCAACAGCAGTATGGTGGCCCCTCTGACTATCAAGGTAGGGGCAGGGGAGGGCCTCCTCAGCAATATGGTCGTGGAGGATATGGTGGTGGCCGAGGTGGTGGTGGTGGTGTAGGCAGTGGCCGTGGCGTAGGCCCTGGACCTTCGTACAGTGGCCCATCTCAGCCACTTACCCCCGAGCTGCACCAAGCATCCCCAGTTCAGTATCAAGCTGGGGTGACTCCTCAGCCTGCACCATCTGAGGCCAGTTCTTCTTCCCTGCCACATGAGATGTCACAAGTGGAAGAGTCAATGGAGCAGATGACCATTCACTCAGAAGCTGCTTCTGCTCCTGCTTCTGGTCCACCTGCAAGTAAATCATCAATGAGGTTTCCCCTCCGTCCTGGAAAGGGTAGCCATGGCACCAAATGTATTGTCAAAGCCAACCATTTCTTTGCTGAGTTGCCTAATAAAGATCTGCATCAGTATGATGTAAGTTCCACTTTGGTTAATATAAATTTCCTATACTTGCATTTTTTTTTATATTACTTATATTGTTTCTCTTGGTTGCTTAGGTTACAATTACTCCAGAAGTGACTTCACGAGGTGTGAACCGTGCTGTTATGGAGCAGTTGGTGAAGCTGTATCGTGAATCTCATTTGGGAAGGAGACTCCCTGCTTATGATGGGCGCAAGAGTTTGTATACTGCTGGGCCACTTCCTTTTATGTCTAAGGAGTTTAGAATCACTCTAATCGATGAAGATGACGGAGCAGGAGGACAGAGGTTTACATCATGATTATTATCAACTGTTTTTTGATTTCGTCGTTTTTTATATGTTAATCTCTTGTTTACATTTGAATACAGGAGAGAGAGGGAATTCAAAGTTGTCATAAAGTTGGCTGCAAGGGCAGACCTTCACCATTTAGGACTCTTTTTGCAGGGGAGGCAAACCGATGCCCCTCAAGAAGCCCTTCAAGTTCTTGACATTGTTCTGCGGGAACTCCCTACATCCAGGTTCTTGATATAGCTCTTTGTATTCCTGTTCAATACATTTTGGTTCCCCTTCTTGCACCTGATTTTGCTAACTGGACTTCTGATGTTGTAGGTATTGTCCGGTAGGAAGATCATTTTATTCGCCTGATCTTGGTAGAAAGCAACCATTAGGTGAGGGTTTGGAAAGTTGGCGTGGTTTCTATCAAAGTATTCGTCCCACTCAGATGGGATTGTCGCTCAACATTGGTATGTCACACAATACTATTTGTGTGTACCTCATTCATTTTTCCTAGAGTTTCTGTTTCTTCATTTTTTTCTAAATCAATTCTTCTGGAAATCATTTTGCAAAGGAATTTATGTTTGAATTTATGGATGTGCAGATATGTCCTCCACTGCATTTATTGAGCCATTGCCAGTCATCGACTTCGTAACTCAACTACTGAACAGGGATGTCACTACCCGACCACTGTCTGATGCTGATCGTGTAAAGGTTAGATTGTGGCAATGCCCTTTCTTGATAATATATAACAATGTTTTTAATTTTATCTACGATCAGTGTAGAACTCTTTACAATGTTAGTGGACCAACCATTCATGCTGCAATATAATAGCAATACTTGATTGTATGTGTAATGCGTGCACTTGTGCTTCTATGTTGTTGTCACTATATTCCAAGTCCACTGTCATTTGCATTTGGCAGCATCAGTAAACATTATTAATGTTTAGATGAACACTTGGAGATGCTGTTTTGCTTTTCATTTCAGCCTTTCTTTCAAAGAAATGAGAAGTTGACTTCCTCTTTTTCTTTCTCATGGCAGATCAAAAAAGCACTCCGAGGTATCAAAGTTGAAGTAACACATCGTGGAAATATGAGAAGAAAATATCGTATCTCTGGTCTTACTTCACAGGCCACTAGAGAGCTGACGTGAGTAGTAGTTAATATGTTTTCTTAATGCAACTTAGGAACTCATCTGCTGACTTTTTTGGTTCTCAATAATTTTAGATTCCCTGTGGATGAGAGGGGAACAACGAAATCTGTTGTGGAGTATTTCTATGAGACATATGGTTTTGTCATTCAACATGCTCAGTGGCCTTGTTTGCAAGTAGGCAATACACAGAGACCAAACTATCTACCGATGGAGGTAAACATTCTCATAGTCTTCAGCTTTTCGCTATTATGTGGATGTGGCTATGTGCTAATAGGTTATCTGAAATGTAGGTTTGCAAGATAGTTGAAGGTCAAAGGTATTCAAAGAGGTTGAATGAAAGGCAGATTACTGCTTTGCTCAGAGTCACATGCCAGCGTCCAGTTGAGAGGGAGCGTGATATTGTTCAGGTCTGCAGAATGTTGTCTAAGCATCCTACTATAGGCATTTTTCATTGCTCATGTTTTTCTATGTGGTTTCATCAGTTATATTTTGTCTTTTTGTTTGCCTAAGTACCTTCTCCCCTTACCCCAAAATTCATTGTGTTTTCTCTATTCAGACGGTACATCACAATGCCTACCATGAAGATCCTTATGCCAAAGAGTTTGGCATTAAAATCAGTGAGAAGCTTGCTCAAGTTGAAGCTCGCATCCTCCCTCCTCCTTGGGTATTTTTCCTCAAGATTGTTTGCCATAAATTAGTTTATTGACAAGAATTGTTTTTTAAATGATAATTAACTTTGTTTTCTTCAGCTCAAATATCATGACACAGGTAGAGAAAAGGATTGCCTACCTCAGGTTGGCCAATGGAACATGATGAATAAGGTGATTTTTTCCGGAGGTTTATGTTGATGGATATTGTGGATAAATAACATTGTTCATTTTATGCATTTTCATTGTATTCACTTGCCTATTGTAATGTGTGTTTAGTATCTGGCTATCTGCCATGGTCTTATCCTGAAAAATTGGAATATATACATGGGAGTACTGATTCTATTTCCCTTTTCTCTAAGTAAAAAATATATTTTTTGTTAAACATTTTAACATTTAATTTTGAATAGAAAGCAGTGTGCGTGCACATGTGGTGTCCACACACATACTTGTTTACTTGAAATGTCTATCTCTTGAAATAGTTTAGATGGTATTGCACACTTATGCTAGATTATCGAGTAAATTTTTCAATCTGCTTAGTGCCTTGTTTGTGACGTATTTGTTAGAGGTTAACTATTGGTCTTGCTGATTAGATTTGAATTAATCTTTTGCTATCCATGACTTATACAGAAAATGGTCAATGGGGGAACAGTCAATAACTGGTTCTGCATTAACTTTTCAAGGAGTGTTCAAGATAGTGTTGCCCGTGGGTTTTGCTATGAACTTGCTCAGATGTGTCAAATATCTGGCATGGTATGACTATTTTCTCTTTATCCAAAGTTGTTCTTGCATTCAATTTTCTTTGTTAGTTGATGTTTCTATTGAATGTAATCAGGCATTCAATCCGGAGCCAGTAGTCCCCCCACTCAGTGCTCGTCCTGACCAAGTGGAAAAGGTTCTGAAAACTAGGCATCTTGATGCCAAGAACAGACTGCAGGGAAAGGATCTTGATCTGCTCATTGTTATTTTGCCTGATAATAATGGCTCTCTATATGGTACTACTCTCAGTATGTTCTGTTTCCCTTCATAGTGAACATATGTTTAACATGTTTTGGATTGTTGTGCAGGTGACCTGAAACGTATATGTGAGACAGATCTTGGGGTTGTTTCCCAATGTTGTTTAACAAAGCATGTCTTTAAAATGAGCAAGCAGTACCTTGCAAATGTTTCTTTGAAAATTAATGTGAAGGTTGGTGGAAGGAACACTGTGCTTGTTGATGCACTTTCACGACGCATTCCTTTAGTCAGTGACAGGCCTACAATTATTTTTGGAGCTGATGTGACTCATCCACATCCTGGAGAGGATTCAAGTCCTTCAATAGCAGCTGTATGTTTTTGAATTTTTAGGTCCAATCAGTCCAAGCTTAAAGATACTTTTGAACTCAGCTTTATTTAAAATCATGTATGTAGGTTGTGGCTTCTCAAGATTGGCCTGAAATTACCAAGTATGCTGGTTTGGTTTGTGCCCAAGCACATCGGCAGGAGCTTATTCAAGATCTTTTCAAACAATGGCAAGATCCAGTCAGAGGACCTGTAACTGGCGGAATGATAAAGTACTCTCTGTCTCTCTCTCCCATCATACATGAGCTCATTAATGCACATGTTTGGGTCTCTTGCTTTTTGTTGGGTCGAAAGCTGCATTAGTTTCTGTTTTCTAGTTTATTTTCTTATCTTATTAATTATTTTGCAGGGAACTTCTCATATCTTTCAGGAGGGCTACAGGGCAGAAGCCACAGCGGATCATATTTTACAGGTATATTTTTTATAAGCCTATGGTCGTGTTAATTTATTTAGCTGTACATGATGATTCTAATATATTATTTGCAGGGATGGTGTGAGTGAAGGGCAGTTTTATCAAGTGTTGTTGTTTGAGCTTGATGCTATTCGGAAGGTGAAGTGAAAATGTTTTGCTTGATTTCATGTCAACTTTTATGAATAATCTATGTTACTAATGCTAACTTTTGCATCTCAACTGTTACTTTCAGGCTTGTGCATCCCTTGAACCCAATTATCAGCCTCCTGTGACTTTTGTTGTGGTTCAGAAACGCCATCACACAAGGCTTTTTGCCAGCAACCATCATGACAGGCATTCTGTTGACCGTAGTGGGAATATATTACCTGGTATTCACTCTAATTTGATTTTATGTGTTTACCTTTACTACCTTTCTTCATAAGTCTGATGCAAAAAGAAACTACCTGGAAACCTTGCAGGCACAGTTGTAGACTCTAAAATCTGCCATCCGACTGAATTTGACTTTTATCTTTGCAGTCATGCTGGAATACAGGTGGATTTTTGTTTTTACTATTTATTTTTCTGTTATGTATAATGATAATGATGTGATAATTTGATGTTGGATTATGTTCTTGTGTGCATGTTACAGGGTACAAGCCGCCCGGCTCATTACCATGTGTTGTGGGATGAAAACAATTTTTCTGCTGATTCTCTACAAACGCTTACAAACAACCTGTGCTACACGTGAGTAGTAATGTGATCTGGCATTTTCCCTTATTTTGATGTTTTTTTTTTTTTTTTTTGCTGTGCTTCTGAATGATTTTTCAAAATATATTATTTGAATGTGATGCTTTTTTTTATTTTTTGTAGTTATGCCAGGTGTACGCGATCTGTTTCAATTGGTGAGTTCTTTTAAAACTTGGATAAGTTGTTTGGGGTATTCATGTGCCCCCTGCGTATTAACAAGTTTTTTGAACTTTTGTTTGTAGCTAACAAGTTGTGTGTTGTTTTCAATTGCAGTGCCCCCTGCATATTATGCCCATTTGGCTGCATTCCGTGCTCGGTTTTATATGGAACCTGAGACTTCAGATAGTGGGTCTATGACAAGTGGTGCTTTTGCTGGTCGAGGAATGGGTGGTGGTGCGGGGCGTAGTACTCGTGCACCTGGTCTTAGTGCTGCTGTCAGGCCCCTTCCTGCCCTTAAGGATAATGTTAAGAGGGTCATGTTCTATTGCTAAGACTCAAGTAGTATTTCATTTCAAGTGGTGCTTTTGATGGTCGAGTAATGGGTGGTGGTGCGGGCCCTAGTTCTCGTGCACCTTGTCTTTACTGCTGCTGTCAGGCCCCTTCCTGCCTTGAGGATAATGTTGGGAGGGTCATGTTCTATTTGCTAAAACTCAAGTAGTATTTCATTTCAAGTCATGATATGGGGTATTCTGTTAACTTATTTTGTTGAGTTGCTTTGAAAGTCTATCTTCAGATATTGAATGGTGTTTGTATTCTGTTTGTCTATCTTAAGGATAATGTTAAGAGGGTCATGTTCTATTGCTAAGACTCAAGTAGTATTTCATTTCAAGTGGTGCTTTTGATGGTCGAGTAATGGGTGGTGGTGCGGGCCCTAGTTCTCGTGCACCTTGTCTTTACTGCTGCTGTCAGGCCCCTTCCTGCCTTGAGGATAATGTTGGGAGGGTCATGTTCTATTTGCTAAAACTCAAGTAGTATTTCATTTCAAGTCATGATATGGGTATTCTGTTAACTTATTTTGTCGAGTTGCTTTGAAAGTCTATCTTCAGATATTGAATGGTGTTTGTATTCTGTTAACTTATTTTGTTGAAGTTGCTTTGGAAATCTATCTTCAGATATTGAATGGTGTTTTTCCTGAAACATGTTATTGTGAATCGTTCTTTTTACTGTATTATGGTTGAAAGTTGTGGGGTTTAGTAGGAGATTATCTTGTGGCATGCCTGAAATTGAAATCTGGGTTCTAACAACTAACAAATATATAGCTTTGTTGTCACCGTTGAGACAGGAGGTGTCGGTTGCACCACAACCCCTATTTTCTGTATTGGATTGTTATTTCTCTCCTATTATATTCAAGATTGATTTAAATAGTTACTACAGATATAATATAGATTCACCTGGCTTATTCGACTTATGAGTGCGTTGAGTGAACAACTTATTTTCAATATTTTTTCCTTCAGATAAGTTATATAATTTAATTTTTCAAGTGTTTCTATTAAGTTTAATAAAATAAATTAAAAGTTTATAGGAAGATGATAAATTATTATATTTCTACAAGCTCTTATTAGTTGAGGGAATGTAATGTTATGTAAGTGAAATTAGAATATTAATTTACTATTAAATGTATTAGATATCTGAAAATAATGGTTTTTTGATTCAATTCTCATTATCTTTGATAGGGTGCTGCTTAAATCCAATTGAAGTTAAATATTTAAAATTGGACTTTAATTGTATACATTGTAATTGGACTTCAATTATAATCCAATTATAAACATTGGAATACTAATGTGCCGATCATTAAGTTTTAAAATTACTGATTGATAAATGAGATTATAATAAGAGATCATATTTGTATGATAAGATGAAAAATAATTGAAGACTTATTTTTGAATTGTTATAAATCGAAATGATTTTATTACATATTTGAAAATATCATACGTTTATTATCTCTTTTTGTCATCAATTTTTTTGTTGTTTTTCTCTTGTCCTCGTAGCTGCTTCTAACTTCTGTAATAACGTTTTTTTTTTTTATTTTAAAAGTGATATATTTATTGTTCTAAATATAACATTAATATAAGAATTTGAACTATAGAAGCGAAATAAGTGATATGGTAATATCATTTTGAAACACAAATAAGAATTTTTTTTAAAAGAGTTATGTTCCAAACATTGAAAGATAATATTATTTTTCGGATTCATGCCTTATGAGACATTACACTGAAGATGCTTTGTAATATCAAGTTGGTAAATTTTCTCTGTTCTCTTCTTTTCAAGGTAACGTATCCATCTAAAATGCTATGAGAATTCAAAAATCTAACCAAAGAGTTATTTTTAGTTTTTTTTATTAAATAGAACAAAAACAGAACAATATATACACCAATTAAAAGATTATCTCACTTCGATTTTGGGGAATCATTGAGTGTTCATTCAAATTTGACACACACAACACCCTTCTTTATAAGACCACAAAGCTAATTGATTATGCGAGTGCATAGCTATATACGTGCCTCCTTTATAGTTCGTTGGACACTTATAGAGATCAAATCAATTCATAAATATGGTTGATGGTAACAATTTAAGGTTGAACTATTTTATTTTTACAATGTGTTTCGTGTAGGACGGATTAAAAAAACATATGGCATAGGCGGGAAAGTTCCCAAAATTCTCAAACCACTCAAGATTCTACAAATTGGAAGAATGACATATACTCAAAAGTGAAAGGGCCTGAAAAAAGAGGACGACATGTGCGCTATCTTGGCAAGCTTCCACAACATGCAAGTTCAAATGTTTCATCTCAAAGCTCTAATGTAAACAATATAGTTCAAAAATTAGAGAATTTGCTAGGAAATCTTGTTGCCATACTTCAAGCGCGATTTTCACAAGATCCAAAAATTAATGATGTTTTATAAGCTATATAGCTCGAGAGGTATGAATTCTTATGATTTAACTTCTTTAAGAAATTCAACTATGATATGGTATTTTACAAAACAAATATATACATTTTTTTTTTCATTTAGGTCCCTATGTTGCAAGTGCTTCAAATGATTCCATTGGTAACAACTAACAATCATCAAACTACAAGCGACACCAATTAAGTGACCTATGATTGTAGGTAATTTTGGCCCAGCTTCCTAATTTTTGCTTGTTACCTAGCAATAATTTAGTGAATTTTTAGGTTGTTGTCATGATTCATGGTTAAGGCTTGGTGTTTTAGGCTGGAATGATGTTTGGGGTTCTGCACTTGGGTTTTTTGATTTAAAGTTGTGATACAGTGATTTTTCTATTGTTATTTATGAAAAACTGAATTTCTAATACAAGCCTTGGGTATGAGTTTGTTGTATTCCATATTTAGATGTGTGTTTGCAGCATTAGTTTTTCCTGCAATTTTATTTCGATGAGGAAAGGAAGCTACAAGCTTAATTCTGCATCTCATTGAAGTTTCATGTAGGAAACTCTGAACACTAAATAAATTGTAGGTATAACCTATAGTGACAGTCAGTTACAACCGTGGGTAAAAGTATGTTTGTAGGTAAAGCCTACAATGATATACAATAACCATCCTTATTGGCCCCCTCAAAGTTGATGTCTCAATTGCCCGTAGGTCAATGTCCAATTGATATTTACCATGGATTTTTGACATTTAGTGACAGATTTTGCCTGTTACTAAAAGGTAAATTTCTTGTAGTGTCTTTAGGTTCTCCGATTGTTAGGAAGATATAATTACATGAGGGAATTATATTATATATTTACTAATATATGCTCCCATCGATTTCACAGTTGTTTTTTTGTAGTTTTTTTTATACCAATTATTTTCTAATAATTTTTTATTTTATGTTAAGATAATTTAATTTAATACTTTGATGCCTAATTACATAATTTGTCATTGATATTTTATATTTAGAAAAATATTAAATATTTAAATTATAGTAAAAATAAAAGTAAACAACTCAGAATCGTTTATTGTGTATAAAATTTTTGTATAATATTTTGGTTTTAATATGCATGGTAACTAATTATAAAGGTATTTTCACATGTCATAACAAATTAATATAGCCAGTAAGGGATAACGTAATAAATGAGCCGTTCTTTTAATGAGATGATGAAAAGTTCAAGGATTTGAGTGTGTTTTAGATATTGCCACATAAGTAAATATGTGATGTGGTAAAATTTGTATTACATGACATATGAAGGAATGAGATGTCAACGCTAGAATTTGTGGGCCTATTTTAATATATTATAATAGATAATAGATAATAGCTAGAATAGATAGATTGGAATTGTAAACTTACAATTAAATCCTTAATTTACAATTTTTTTGTTGGGCAGGTGAAAATTTGTCCCAAAAACCAATGGACGAGCGATTGATGGTAATTTTGGTGAATGTGGGGCACAGTTGGGCTGTTGGTTAAAAACTTACCCTTGTCACATTACCTAACCTAGTAACTATTTGATTTATTTTAGTTATTCAATTTTAAATTCAATAGCAATTCAAAATGATTCTTTGTTTCTAGGATAAAGTGTTCTTTGACATATGCCTCAGGTGTATATATATATATATTTTTTCAATTGAACAATATTTCTTTCACTTTCATCACAATATTTTTTTCTTATCTAACTCACATTATAAGTGCAGACTTCGAATGAAATTATGGTACGACCTTAGGAACGATAATTCACCTAACAAATGGAGCATCTATGAATATATAGTCCACGTTCTAATTCTGTGATAAGCTTGTATTTTGTCCATATTTCAAACTCTTTTTTTGTCTACATGAATAAAGGTGTTAGAAATATGAATCATTGTATATATATAGCCTTTCTTTTCTTCACATTTAAAAAATTTTGTTTTTCGTAAATAAAGGAGTTAGAAATATGAACTATTCCATTTTTTTTAAACTAAAACTATTTTATCCGTAATTGACTTTCCATAGTAAATTGCATTGTATTACGTAGTGTAGTGTAAAAGTAGAAGCTGTTGAAATATATACAATGCAATATCAGAACATTGTTTTATTTGTTTACTATGCAGCTGGTTGATGTTGATGTTGATGTTGTCGACCATGTGTCCCAAGTCCTTAAATATCACATACAACACACAAGTCAGAAAACTGGTCTACAAGAAGGTGTACATTTGATATATGGAATAAAGAAAAGAACAACGTTACCTCAGAGGAGTTCCTTAAACATTCTTTGCCTCCACGTTCAAAACAAATAACACAAAGGACAATCTATATCTACTTTTTCTCACGATCACATATTCTTTTCTTGCATGCAATCTTTCTTTCATGCAAATGATAACCAAAATCCATTTTTTTTGTATTATTCAATCCCACCCCCAAGTCAAATCCTATATAAATATCACCCCATACTATCCAAACAACATGCAAAAAACTTCTCTCTCTCAATTCAACCTGAGTCGTTTATTTTTTGTTTCCAAGTTATTGCAACTTTTGCTCAAATGGCTTCTAGCTCAAACTCAGTCTTGAAGAGATCAGATACAATTGCAGATAGCATGCCAAATGCCTTGAGGCAGAGCCGCTTCCATATGAAGAAATGCTTTGCCAGGTATTTATATGTCGTACAGTTTCATATTTTTTTGTATGTTCTAGTGGAGGAGCCAAAGATTTAGTGCGAGAGGCCACACTAAACATATATAATATGATATAACATAAGAAATTAATTACCATTTAGAAATATTTGTATGAAACAATTTAACATAATATAAGTTGGATTTAATTGGTATATACTGTCGTGTAAAGATTTTTTATACCGTCAACCAATTAGAAATCGTCACATAAGTTAAAATGTTTGACTTTATCCTAACTACCTTAAAAGTCACTCATATCATGATTTCTGATTGGTTGAAGGCGTAAAAAACCTTACACTGACAATGCATAACAATTAAACTCATAAATTACACAAACATATCTATAACCAATATAAACTATTATCACATGTACATGTAAGATTAAGTACATATCTAAAACCTTCTTTTCAAGTCTCAAAGTTTCTTTCTTTTCATTTTTTCCCCTTCTGCTTTCTTTTAACTTTTTTATGGGGCCATTAAGTGAGTATATGAAGAAGTATATAAAACAAATTGCAAACTTTGGGGAGACCATGCCATCCCCTGGTCCCCCCCTCCCTCAGCCTCTTCCACACATTGGCTCTTGCATATATCTTGTTTAAGGTTTTTCATGTGAGGAAAAAATATGTCAGACTTGTTGCAAGTGGGAAAAGGTTAATGAAACATCACCATATAATGGAGGATGTGGAGAAAGCAGTTGAAGACAAAGTTGAGAGGAACAAGCTTTTAGAGGGCTTGTTGGGTTACATCCTCAGTTGCACTAAGGTACGGTTTCACAGCTAACATTTTGTCTCTTCTGAGTTCTCTTTTGAGAAACTCAAAAGACAGTGATTGAAAGGACTAAACTAACTTTAGGGATAAATTGGTATTGTGTGCAGGAGGCAGCTGTTGTTCCACCATATGTTGCTTTTGCAGTTAGGCCTAATCCTGGGTTCTGGGAATATGTTAAAGTGAATGGAGATGATTTGCAAGTAGAAGGTATTGAGGCTTCAGTTTACTTGAAATATAAGGAAATGGTATTTGATGAGGAGTGGTAAGTAGTGCTCTCTGAAGCATAGGACAAAACTTATATACATGCATTTCTATGGGTGCTTCGGGTGCTATTTTCCAATGAGAGGAAGATATGTATAACAACTCATCAATAAAAATATAACATGTGTAACAACATGTCCTACTCTTATCGGAAAACAACACCACAAGCATTATAGAATAGTACCCAAGTTTTGTCCTTTGGCATATTCGTTTGGCTAGCCATGCCATTTTCTTTGTGTCAATGATTACTTGACCCTTTCATGAGCCTTGAGGCAGTGCAAATGTTGAGCATGAATTGAATTTGCAGGGCAAGTGATGAAAATGCTTTGGAGATAGATTTTGGGGCTATAAATTTCTCTACCCCACGCATGGCTCTTTCTTCTTCTATTGGAAATGGACTAAACTTCACTACAAAGATCTTGACCTCAAGGTTGAGTGAGAGCTTCTCTAGTACAAATCCATTGCTCGATTACTTATTAAGCCTTAACCATCAAGGAGAGGTAAATAAAGGCATTAACTGTATCAAATATTGAAATGTGTAAAAGTAAAAAAAAAAAGTAAAAATGATTTTTAAATAGTGGAAAAACAGAAGTTAACAGTGACTGCATATTTCTTTTACCATTCTGTAGAATCTTATGATCAAAGACACTTTGAATACAATGCCAAAGCTTCAGAAAGCACTGCAAGTGGCTGAAGGATATGTGTCTGCACTCCACAAAGACACACCATACCAGAATTTTGAAGACAGGTCAACATCTAACTCTTTTAGTTTATGCCTCCATTTTGGTAAAACAAAAGAAACATCTATGAAAAGAAAAGAAAAAAATGGTTAGGAAAGTATAATCTGAGTTGAAGATAGAGCGAAGTACTTATGAACTTTTCCCATTTGCTTTTGAAAGGTTGACCACTACAATTAAACTGATGCCTTTAGAATTTAGATCGGTGCATTTCATTTGAAAATGTCTTTGTATTCATTGGATGCTTTATTTGATTTATGTTGAAAAATATTTTGAAGATAATTAATCATGTGGTAATTTTTTTTTTCTTTTCTATGATCTCATGTAATTTAGTTTTCTACTTCTAGTTGTCTCTTATTTTCTTCTTTAGTTTGCCTAGGGAGCCAAATAAAGATGGGATAAACTATTTCCATAATTGATAATCTCTATTACTGTCTGCAGGTTAAAAGAATGGGGATTTGATAAAGGGTGGGGAAATACTGCAGAAAGGGTGAAAGAGACAATGAGAATGCTTTCTGAAGTACTAGAAGCAGCAGACCCAGTGAAATTGGAATCACTTTTCAGCAGGCTTCCAAATATGTTCAACATAGTTATTTTCTCTATTCATGGGTACTTTGGCCAAGCAGATGTCCTTGGATTGCCAGATACTGGAGGCCAGGTGTGAATCCCTCCTCTTCAATGATTTAACATAGGAAAATTTAGATAGCCAAAACTTTGTTGCCAAAATTTTCAACAGAATCTCATTGACTCTTAGATGTATGAGTGGTCTTTAATACTTAATCTCATTCAACAAGCACCCTTGAATCTAGCTGATTTCAGTCAAAATTTTAGCTAGTTTTTTCAAACTGTGTTACATACTATTTAATGTATAATTATTGAAAGTTTTAAACTGAATAATCTTTTCTTTTGATGGGGCTGCTTTTTCTTACAGGTGGTATATATTCTTGATCAAGTAAGGGCCCTAGAGGAAGAGTTACTTAACAAGATTGAGATGCAAGGCCTTAATGTGAAGCCCCAGATTCTTGTGGTAGGCTACTAAGTACTAAGATACAAAAATACAAATTATTGTTTCATTCTTCTTCTTTGTTTTTCTTTTGCTTCCTCTTTCATTATAGGCTTTACACTTCTGTTCAATGCATAGGTTACACGTCTTATACCAGATGCAAGAGGGACCAAGTGTAACCAAGAAATGGAGCGTATCATCAATACAAAGCACTCCCACATTCTTAGGGTCCCTTTCTTGACAGAGAAGGGTATTCTTCGCCAATGGATTTCCCGTTTTGATATCTACCCTTACTTAGAAAGATTTGCTCAGGCATGTGCACTCATGTCTTAATTTCATTCCACACTCCCCCTTCTTCCATATAAGAGAAGAGGAAGAAGAATAAAAGAATGTAATAAACAATGTACTTTAGTTCCTCTTTTTCTTCATGTATCTTTATCATCAACAGGATGCTACTACCAAGATTCTTGAACTCATGGAAGGGAAGCCTGACCTCATTATTGGAAATTACACTGATGGAAACTTGGTGTCATCCTTGATGGCTAGTAAACTTGGAGTAACTCAGGTTCATTCAATCACCTAGCTTAATTTAGACATACTTGAAGAGTCAACAGTGTACATTTCTCTCTCTCTCCCTATTTAGCACTTTGAACTAAAACTTCTATCTTTAATAAATGAAGGCAACCATTGCTCATGCTTTGGAAAAGACCAAATATGAGGATTCAGATGCCAAATGGAAGGAGTTTGATGAAAAGTACCACTTTTCATGTCAGTTCACAGCTGACATGATCTCAATGAATGCAGCAGATTTCATTATAACTAGCACATACCAAGAGATTGCTGGAAGGTAGTCCTTTTCTTCTGAGTCATATACATTCTTATAAACTATCTTATAGTTATAATATCATGAAAGTTAACTTTTCATTATTTTGTACCATCAGCAAGGATAGGCCGGGACAGTATGAAAGCCATACTGCATTCACCATGCCTGGACTTTGTCGCGTAGTCTCAGGCATCAATGTGTTTGATCCAAGGTTTAACATTGCTGCCCCCGGAGCAGATCAATCTATCTACTTCCCTATAACCGAACAAAAGAAGCGATTGACCTCATTTCATCCAACCATTGAAGAACTACTTTACAGTAAGGAAGACAGTGAAGAACACATGTGAGTCTTCTCCCATGATTGGCATACATTTTATAGTATTGGAAACATGTCATTATAGTGTGTGTTTGGATTAGCTTATTCCGTGTTAAAAACAACTTATAATCAAAATCTAACTGATAGAGCTTTTGAAACAAAAAGGAGCAATTATTACCTTCAAAATAGTCAAAACCAAACATGCTGATGATGTTCTCATACAAACTAAACTGTGTTTGGAGCAGAGGATTTTTGGAAGACAGGAAGAAACCAATCATCTTCTCAATGGCTAGGCTTGACAGAGTGAAAAACCTTAGTAGCCTAGTTGAATGGTATGGAAAGAATAAGAGGCTGAGGAGTTTGGTAAATCTTGTGATTGTTGGAGGATTCTTTAATCCATCCAAATCCAAAGATAGAGAAGAAACTGAAGAAATCAAAAAGATGCATTCCTTAATGGAGGAATACAAACTCAAGGGTCAATTCAGATGGATTGCAGCACAGACTGATCGCTACCGCAACGGAGAGCTGTACCGCTGCATTGCAGACAAAAAGGGAGCTTTTGTGCAACCAGCACTGTATGAGGCTTTTGGCCTCACAGTCATTGAGGCAATGAACTGTGGACTACCAACTTTTGCAACAAATCAAGGAGGCCCAGCAGAAATTATAGTTGATGGGGTCTCAGGCTTTCATATTGATCCCTACAATGGAGATGAATCAAGCAACAAGATTTCTGACTTCTTTGAAAAGTGCAAGACTGATTCTGAACATTGGAACAGAATGTCAATGGCTGGTCTTCAACGTATCAATGAATGGTAATTTTTTTTTACAAACATGTGTGTACTTTAACAAAATTCATGGTTGGATTTCTGAATTTTGTTTCTTGTGTTTTCCTTGCAGCTATACATGGAAGATATATGCAGACAAAGTCTTGAATATGGGGTCAATTTATGGGTTTTGGAGAAGGTTGAACAAGGAGCAAAAGTTAGCAAAGGAAAGATACATCCAAATGTTCTATAATCTCCAATTCATGAACTTGGTTAGTTGTTTGTTAAATGGTGTTGCTTTCTTTCTTCTAAATTCAGTAGTTATTGAAAAGTTATGGAACAATTTCATTACATTGCAGGCAAGAAAGGTACCCATTCCTAGTGTGGCACCCCTGGAACCAACATCAATGTCAATGACTGCAACCAAAAAACCAACATCAAAAGCACAGCCTACACCTCAGGCATTGAGGTCTGTTGCAGTGCCTGCGAAAGTTGCAGCACCTCAAACCCAATCAACAGCACCACCACCCAAATATGAGCCTCAACCAACCCCAAGGCAAGTCACTAAATGCAAGTAGCTAGACCTCATGCATGTGTCATACTTAAAAATGAACCACAATTATAAATTAATGGGGAAAAAAAGTAACATGGATATAGCTATTTGCATAAAACTTTCATAAAGATCTCAATTTCAAAGGAATTGACCCTGATGGGTATGGTGTATCTAAGCTGAATCATCAAGCATTTATTAAATGTTTTTTTTTACTGGAGCATTTATTGAAATGCTTAAAGTCTATTAAAAATGACTAATAGTCCAGAAAATATTTGATGAGTACCATACCCAAGAAAAAAAGGGTATCGAAATTATGCTCTAGTAATGCCTTGATTTTAATGTTAACATTTTAGAAAATCTATCTCTAAGATCTAAATGAGATTGCAAATTGTCAGAAGTTTTTGCATGTATTTGTTCTTGGTCTAGCACTATATACCTTAACTCAAGATGTTCTCATGTTGCAGGGATGAAGGTTCAAGTGAGGGATTAGTTGTTTCAAAAGAAAGTGGTGGTGTAGGCTATGGATTACGTTGGTGGGTTCCCATAATTGCTTGTATGTTCATCATTCATTACATCTTAAAGAATTTGGACCGTCTATTCACATGGGAGCAATGATTTCAGATGGAATCACATTGGACTGTAGATCTAATTTTAGTTTCAAATCAAAAAAGAACTTTCTATTTCAATCTTATTGTAAATGATTTCAGTGGTAAATAAGAGGTGTCATTGCAACGTTGCACGTTGGACTTAGTGGTTTATGGGTTTAAGGGTGTATTTGAAGTTGCGTTTAATCACAAAAGCATACTTTCTAAGATCTTCCTAATCAATGTCAATTGAAAAGGGTAAATTTGTATCAGAAATGATGTATTTAATATATTGATAAATATTGCACTTAGTTTTCAAACACAAACTTACACCTTTTTGATTTCTTAACGCACTCTCTTACTTTCAAAAGTATCAAAACATGAAAGCAACAATTTGTTATTATGGATTACACAGACGTTTGAGTTCATGAAAACGCAAAAACAAACATACACTAAAACATTGCAAATTACAGTTCATATTTTCTAATCGAAAACATTCCAATTATAATTCAGAACAATACATATAAAAATAGATTGAGATTTCCACGGAGATCTTAAAAAAAATCAAGTTATGACTATTTTATAATAATACAGTTTGGGATTACTATTTTTCCCACGTAAGAGGAGAAATCAAATATATACATTATAAAATAACTTCTTTTTCTCTTTATCTAGAAATTAACAGCACATAAATGCAAATACACAAGTAGAGCTAGGAAAGACATACACAATTATCGAATTTATATTTATGTACAAGGGTCCTTTATCACGTGACAAAAAAATTGCACACTTCATAGATGAAGCTACAAAAAATTGATATTATTGTTTGACACGAAAGTTACAAAAAAAAAAAAAAATTGATATTGTTGTTTTACAGCTTCTCTTAAAAACATTAGATTCCCATCCAATATCTATAAAACCACCAATATCCGCAACAAAAACTATCCTACTTTTTTTTTGGTCACGTAATTTCTCAAATAATGTTGGTGGTGGAAGCTTGGAACAATGCATCGACAGTGGCGGTGCAATTCTCATTCAGGCTCTTATGATGATTTTCCAGAGCTGATGAAGTTCTCAGTCGGACCTTATAATGATTCTCCGGTGCTTGTTCTCAATTTGGGATCAAGAGGGAGAATCACGAGATGGAGGAAAGGCTAGCTAACAGACCATGATATATTTTAACTATGAATTTTCCATTAATAAGATATCTTATTTACAACACTACCACCACAATTTTATGTGTTTTCTAGTTCAAAAGAGAAGAAACAACTTATATATGTTTTCGACTGTTTGCTTTGGAAACTAAGGCCTTTAGGAGGATGGTAATGGAATGAGATGATTAAAATGACTTAAAATCATTGTTTGGAAGTGTAATAAATAATGAAGTGAGATAGTTTAGGATGGTAATCCAAATCACTTAATCCCACCCAATCCCCCTCTCCCAATAAATTTTATACCCTCCAAATTGGGCCCTTATTAAACTCTCAAACAATGGAGCGATATACTTCTACCTCTCCACTCCATTAATAACTACTTCACTCTATCTCCTTCAAAACTATTAAACATAACCTATGTATTTTGATAACAAATTTAAAAGTTGATAGTAAAAAATGGGTCTGTTTACAATACTCACCTATGTCAACAGAGCATTGAAGCTCACTGCACCTGTAACTAAGCCTCTATTGTAATCATTTGATGCCTTCAATGCTACTATTCAACAGTTCGAATCGGTCTAGTATGTTTTGTTTCGTTCTGGTTTGATATAGTCCAGTCAAGTCTAGTTTGGTCTGGTCTGGTCTACTTTGGTCGAATATGGATGAGATTAAGCTTGAAAGGAATGGACAAGCAAAAGCTTAATAGTGAACACAGACCCCCAACTTATAGATATGAGATCAATGACTTAAAAGACAGGTTCCGATAAAAAGTTTTAGACTTAATTATAGTGTTGCGGAAAGAGATCAAAGATGAAGGTTTTCCAGCGCAGTGCTAGCACTAGATGGAATAGACAGAGACGATAACAACAAACCAGAAGGGCATACCTCATGAGCATTAATCTCCCCCTGACACATTTATCTTCACAAAGGCAACTCATGCCATGGGTAAATTGTCTGATCCAATCCAGCTTGGTCTATATGGTTCGATCTAGTTCGTTCCGGTCCGGCTAGTCCAATCCAATCTCGTCTGGTCCGGTCCGATTTGGTCTGGTTTGGTCCATCCCGATCTAGACAGGTCTGATCCAATTTGATTCAGTTCGGTGTGGCTCGATCGTGTCGGGTCTGATTTAGCTGGTTAGTCAGATTTCATCTGGTTTGGTCCAATCCGATTCTAGTTTGACTTGGTCTAGTTTGGTTCTATCTGATCTGGTCTTATTTGGTTTGGTTTGATCCAACCAACTAGTCCGATCTTGTCCTGTCCGGACAAGTGTTTAGATAGGTTAACCCACATGGGTAGAGAAAATCTGACTCGAGTTCTTTACCGACTTATATGCCGATACAACCAAATTAATGTACCTCATATATCACGTTGAATTTTTTGTTGTTGAATAAGACACAGATAATGAAGTTATAATCGAAATACTTTCAAAAGAAAACATTGTCTAACTTGACAAATTTGACATAATAATAAGTTAGAGGATGAATCCAAAAATAAAATAAAGTTAGACGACAAAAATATCTATCTTGTAATCAAATTAATACACCTCATATGCCACATATGATTTCTCCGTGTCACGTAAGACGTAACTAACATAGTTATAACAAAAGTTATGTTAGGGGAAAATGTTATATAACTTTTCAAAGTTAGAGAATGAATTTGACACATAAAAAAAAGATAGAGAATAAATCTGAAAAATTAAATAAAATTAGAGGACGAAATACTTATTTTGTCAAGAAAATAAAAAAGTAATAAAAGCTTATAGCGGGAAATTGGTTTGCTCTATTGGAAAAAAAAACCAATCAATAAAAACAAAAATAAAACAAGCAATTAATTAGAAATAACATGAGAATAATTAATGCAATTAATTGGCCATCTTGAAAAATAAAAAATCCAAAAAAGTTATACATAATGTACATGCAGGCATGTGGTTTACCGAGGAGAAAATTAAATGGGGAGAGCTTCTCATGTTCAAGAATGATGACTCAAGTTTAATATATAGGAGTTGATTATTAAGAATTTATGAGAATCAAATATCTTTAATATTGTGAAAATGTTATTGTTAGGAAATCAAATATTTTGTTTTTTGAGATGGAAAATGGACCTTGTCGATGTTAGGAAATTACACACTTTTTGGGCTTAGGCTTGGATGGAAGGCAAAGCTAGTATCAATATAGACCTTGTTGAAGTTAAGAAATTACACACCTTTTGGGCTTGAGATAGGACTGAGCTACTATTAATATTTGGGTTTGCATTATGTTTTAAATAGAAACAATCAATACGATGTTATCTATAAAATTAACTGTATTTATAGAGATCTCACATACAAAAATGTTAGTTAAACAAATTTTTAAAACATACATTCCTCACAAATTTATTAGAAGGGTGGTGCTGCACTTTGTAACGTTTCTGTTTTTCACTTTTTCTATGCAATTGTCACCTACTCATTTTACCTATTGCCATGCTCCAAACTTTTTTCTCTCCGATTAAGCTGAGTCATTGCTGGTCAATTTGGAACTTTAAGAATCATATACAGCTCATTGGATTTACACGGGAACTAACTGAACTTAGTGACTAAATCTGGATGATGAAGTTTAAAGTTAGTATCATGTAATTCTTTTGAAAGATGGATAAAAACGTGTTGGGAAATATACCAAATATAATTGCCTAATACAAGGCCAATGGATAATTGATTATCCCATGATCGGACTTTTTCCCACACTTTATATAATCACAATGAGACAACAAAAATATCTTCCATTATAAATTAATGGGATTACAAAAGTAATAATAATAATAATCTCACCAAAAATATCGGTGGCTAAACTCTCTTTTGGATTTTCTTTCAAAAGGCTTTCTCTCTCACCCGAGTGAGGATGTCTTTTCTTTCTCTCAAAACTCGATGTTGTTTTGGTTTTTCTCAGATGATTAGAAATGAAACAAGCCAACTTACGGTAACAAATAAATGACCATAATTTAAGGAGAATTTTTTGTTGAGTCTCCAAATGTCTGATGTGCATTTACCTTAGTTTTGATGAGATTAAAACAGTTATTCAATGATTTAATTGAACCCGTCTGTGGTATTTAACTCGTCTACTTAGTGTGCAGATTATAACATTAAGCATCTATATGAACTGTTCACACGTCTGAACTAGCTTAAGTTCACACGTCTGAACCAAAGTTCACTTGTCTGAACCAAGATAAGGTTCACTCGTCTGAGCTAGCTAAGTTCACTCGTCTGAACCAAGATAAGGTTCACTCGTCTGAATCAAGAGAAGTTCACTCGTCTAATGAAGTCTTCAACCGTCTGATCAAAAGAAGACTCACCCGTCTAAAAGACTTTGCAACTGACGTCATCTCCTCGTTGAAGAGTCAACCCGTCTAATGAAGCTACTCATCCGTCTAAAGACTAAACGTTAAAGAATACATTGGATGAAAGCTGTCTCGACCCTGATAAAGAACTTCAACAAAGTGCTTTGCCTGAACACAACTGCATCTTACACCAAAAGGGAAAGTCTTCCCTCTGCAAACAAAAAGCACGTATAAAGACCTGCTGAGAACAAAGGTATATCAGAAGTCTGCATCACTCTGATGAAAGAGAACAAGCGAAGTTCCCTATGCTTTAATGGCTGATCAGAACGACTCTATTGCATTTATTGAAGATCTGCAAGAAGCCAAAGACTTCAGACTTTGTGTCCAACGGCTTTAAATTTTTGAAGCCTATTTAATGAAGAAGACTTTGAAGATTCCACAGACACAAGAGAACGATCAAAGCAATCAAAAGAGCAATTACTCTGTGCATTTATATCTTCATTTTTTCATTATTTATTCTTCAATCATTTGAAGTTAATACGCAGTCTTTTAGAACTTCACATTTAATACACTCGTCTGAGTGCTTGTGAAAGACTTGCAAATTGTAATCTTTTTACAACTTCTCTCAAACAAACCCGTCTGAGCCTGAAGAGGCTAAGTGTGAAAATAATACTTGTCTGGAGCCTGGAGAGGCTAGGTGTGAAAACAATACTCGTCTGGAGCCTGAAGAGGCTAGGTGTGAAAATAATACTTGTCTGTCCTGTAACCTAAATCAGTTATAGTGAGAAAACTTGGTGCTGCCAAGGACTGGACGTAGCCTCATTGTTAAGGGGTGAACCAGGATAAAACTTGCTGAGTGATCTCTCTTTCCCTTAACTCTTTAAATTGACTTTGTGTCTTAACTATCATCTAACTAAAGGGGTTTATAATTGTGTTTATCAAAACTTTTCTTATCTTGCATGATTGTGTGTTTTCTGTGAAAACCTTCAGACGAGTTATCTGTCTGATTGACCTGTCTGTGTTTACTCGTCTATTACAACCCGTCTGTGCTTGCGAAAAAGTTTCTATATTCCGCATAAATTTGTCAAACACCATTCAACCCCCTTCTAGTGTTTGCATCTGTCTATTTCTGTAACACCCCGATTTTTTCATGCTTTCTAAGGACGATAAACTCAATTAATGAGTTTATATTTTTATCTGTGTTTTAGAAAATGATTTTGGGAAAACTAAGATCATAGTCTTGTTTCATAAAATTATAGGAGCCTTCGGTTAAGTTTTGGGTCGAAAACTCAAACGAAAACCGATCTACGTTTTTCAGATGATAGTGTTTTCTCCTATCACGACCTAATCTGGACTAACGAACGAAACCATTAGTCTTAGAATATATTCCTCTATCTTTTTCCTAAAATGTGTCCTGACGTCCAAAAATATAACTAATATTTTATATTCGGGCCGATAATCGATCGAGGAGGCGATTTGAGCTGTCTTAGGGTTTTTCGAGACCCACGATCAGATGTTTTTCATACCAAAATTGTATCAAGTAATTTGAGGAATTCATACGAGTGTCGGGACGATTCCAAATATCGGGAGGTGAATTGACCAAATTGCCCTTGGTTAATTTTATTACCAATTTACCTTTCCTATTATTAAACTAATAAACTCACAAATATCTAATAATCCCACCCTTATCTCTTCTCATTTTCGGTGGTCTCTCTCTCCTCAACTCACTTCATCTTCTTCTTTTCTCTTCCTTTCTCTTCTTTCTCTTTTCTTCTCAAAACCACCATTGTTGAAGGCCAAAATCTTGAGTTTTTGTGGAGTAATCTTCACCAAACTTGGAGTGGATTATCATAAGAGGTAGTAGTTCAACTCTATCTCTCTCAATCTCTCCTTTCTCTCCTCATATTTTCATGATCAAGGATGTTAGGGTTTTGCCCCTAAAATCTTTGAAAATCCATGAAAAATTGTAGGAAAATCGTATCTGTACCAAACCAGTTTCTATGGCCTAGGTTCATGACATACTTGTATGATCCAAGAGCTTAGAGCCAAGAAATCCCTCTAGCTATGTTTTCTAGGTAGGGGCCGAAACCCCCCTATGTGTGTAGGGTGGGGTTTTGGTTGGTTTTTGATGATCTGATCTGATATCTAGGGCTGTCACACTTAGTTAGGGTGTTATCCGGAAAATGAGAAATTTTGGAGCTCCCTAGCTATTTTTAGTGTAATAGGGCCAAACCCTAGGGGTGGTGCATTAGGAGAAATCTTTGTTTTGTAAGTTAATGCCGATATGTTTTACGTGTATGTAGTGATCGGCAGCGTGTTGGGACGAGAAACAAGTTGATCGGGTGTTCCGAGTTGAACTGGGAGCTACAAGAGGTAAGGGGATAAACCTGAGGAATTCCATTTCCGACGGCTATGTGCTGCATCGGTGTTTGTACTGTATTTATATTGTATTTAAATAGTTATATCATGATGTTAGTTAATTTCTTGATTGACTGCTGTTGATTGGAATATGCATTGATGTGCTGATGTATTGATGTAACTGTTGATATAGTTGAATGCATGTTATTGGTTATATGGATGTAATGTGTGCCCTGCTGTGGGATTTAGGCATTAGAGGACCTAATTTTGATTAGGATCCGGCCTCGTGTAACTTAAAAGCTTTAAAAGTCTGAAATGTGTTTTGATAAGGAAAAGTGAAGTTTAAAAGCAAATAGGGCATTAGAAACCTTCACTATGTCTTAATTTGATAAGAAAATCCTTTTGAGTAATGTGGTTTCCGAAGTCATACTGAGTTTATTCAAGAAAAATGAGTTTGTGCAAGTTTTGTTTTAAGTTCGTATTTTACCGAAAAACAACGAAAGAAAAAGAAATGGTCTTTGGACCAAGTTTTGTTTTAAGGAAAACCGATCCCGATGACTTTGTGTAAGTATCGGAGATTTTGGGTTTTTGGTTTTCGAGTTTTCAAGGAAAGTGGTTTTAAAGCTTAAAGCTTAGAAACTAGAAACCGAGACGTCGGGGTTCTAGGGTTCTGCAGAACACGTGGATCAAGGATCCGTGTTAGTTATGGTCCTGTCGGCTTAGGGACAATCTTTGTGGTCCTGTAAGCTTGAGGACGTTTTTATGATCTTGAATCCAACGTCCTTGACTGGTGCATCGGTTAGGGGTGTTGGGATTTAAGTTGTTTTTGGGCTAAGTGTCCTGTTTTGAAAAAAAATGTTTTGAGGCTTAAAGAGTCTAAGACATTATGGTGGTTGTTAGCGTTGATGCTACAACGAGGAAATATTGATGCGACAAAGATCCATTATCGGAAACTAGATAGGTTTCTCATGCATTAAATGCGGGGCAGACGTGCCGTGATACGGGGGACCTTGATAAACAGGGAGAACCTGAGATGACTTACTTGTCATAACATTGTGCCTTGATGGACAATGGTGTCATACGTGTTCTGGGAACGTATTGTGCCTTGAGTTGGACAATGCAGTATGACCGTTTTCTTGTGGAGTACTTCTGATTGCGCCCCCATGTGAGAATCGCGTAGTGTCATGGGATTCAAAGTACTCGTTTTTGGGCCAAATATTAGAGCCTGATCAGCTCATTTCGAATGGTGATGGGATTTCCGGAAATCTAGTAATCTAGTGTGAATATTGAGATATATGGAAGTGCCATGCATACGTTTAGGAGATAACGTTGATTGTGGGGTACGAAACCCTTGTGCATTTACTGCCTTTTGTATTTAATGATATATGCCATGTTATATGATGATTTGGGTCTGTTGTGTGGATTGGGCATATAGTTGTTGTTTATGGATTCATATATTGGTTTCTCACC
Organism: Ammopiptanthus mongolicus; assembly: GCA_039655645.1. Lineage (NCBI taxonomy): Eukaryota > Viridiplantae > Streptophyta > Magnoliopsida > Fabales > Fabaceae > Ammopiptanthus > Ammopiptanthus mongolicus. Next base: position 83,628,048 of record CM077349.1, on the reverse strand, counting down.
CTTGCATGTTTTTGGACGGGTTGTCCTTTGGTATATATATTGTATCGTGTTTACAGATGGAGCCGGAGCCGGATCACCTAGCGCACTCCGGGATGCGCGTCCTAGCGTTTGATCGAAGGACAGACCCAGCCGCGTGGGTTATCCACCCAGGGGTGGAAAGTGCGACGTATACTGGACCAGTTTGCACTGTAAGCGGAACGACGGAGACGGGACCGCGGAAGAGTACTCGGACAGTGGAGACCATCCAGGTGCCTCTCCCTCCCATCGGGCTGATGCTGCAGGCCCTTATGGAGCAGGGTGTGATCGAGTCGGTCGCCCCCGCTGCACAGTCCCCGCAGCAACAGCTACCCCAGACGCCTCCCCCGCCTTTTGTCTTGGTAGCGGGCGAGCACGTCGTGGAAGATGTGGGGGAAGAGGAGGAGGAGGAGGAAGACCCTGAGGAGGATCCTCAGGAAGACCCGGAGGATCATTCTTCGGATGCTTCCGATCCCCATTCACAGGGGAACGGGAATGTAGGTTCCCAGAGTTCTTCCTCTGGTTCCAGCATTGGACTTCCCTCCGGGGGATTGTCCAATGGTTTCCATTAGTCGGACCAGCTTAGGGTGTAGACCCTTTTTTTGAGGCAGTGGTTTTTGGGTAGTCTGTTAACGGCTACTGATGGCCATAGGTTTTAGAGATATGGTTCCAGACTGCCGCTGCCTAGTTTTATAGCTTTTTAGAAAGTTTAGTAATCATTCGTTCTTTTGTAAAGGGACTTGTTGTCCATTATATATATATGTATATATATATATATATATCTTGTTCTAATTATTGTATATGAGTAATCCTGTGTTATCTGGAGTGGTGTTCATACGTATAATTAATGAGAAAATTTTTGGTCACGATTTCCAGAATCTGCTTACACAAAAGATATATTTTTTTTTTTCTTTTCGAAAGTAAAACCAGCGAAAATTTTATTTATCGTTTCATTAAGGGTTTTGAGTTACAAAAGTGGCACTGGGTTTGAGGGTGTCACATTAGTGGTATCAGAGCTGGTCGAGTCTTTCGGGAATCCTTGGGGAATAGGTCTGTTGTGTTTGCTGTTGTGTGATCTCTGTATTCGCGAGGCGAAAGTGATTCGCGTCGCGAGCCCGAGAAGTTTCTTAGGGCATGTTCTCTGTCTCGCGTAGCGAATGGGAATTCGCGTCGCGAGGCAGGGAGATGATGCTCTGTTCCTCGAGTATGTTCTCTGCGTCGCGTAGCGAAAAGGATTTCGCGTCGCGCGGCAGAGGGGGGGAGTTGCATGTTCTCTGGATCGCGTAGCGAACCGAAATTCGCGTCGCGAGCCAGAGAAATAGTGCTCTGTCTCTCAGGTAGGTCCTCTGCGTCGCGTGGCGAATTGAGTTCGCGTCGCGAGACAGAGGAGTGGAGTTGCATGGCCTCTGATTCGCTAAGCGAAATGTATTTCGCGGCGCGAGGCAGAGAAGCTTTCTAGATGTGTTCTCTGCATCGCGTGGCGAATGGGATTCGCGACGCGAGGCAGAGGAGTGGTGTCTCGGACAGGACCCCTGTTTCGCGTAGCGAACTGGATTTCGCGTCGCGAAGCAGAGGGCATGTTTTCTTATCGCGAGGCGAAGGAACTTTCGCGTCGCGAGGCCGAGAGATATGTAGGCTTCCAGGATCGCGAGGCGAATGAGTGTTCGCGTCGCGAATCCGAGGAGCTGTTCCTTGTTTCTCAGGCAGACTCGCTGGTTCGCGTAGCGAATCTGTTTCGCGTAGCGAAACCAAGGGTTGAGATGTTACTACTCTTGGATATGTTGTATGTTTATAACTGCTTATTTGCTTTATTTTCTGGTTGCCATTTGACTGAATTTGGGCCTTGTAGGTCCGATATGGAACTAGAAATTGGAGCAGAAGCAGGACGTGGACGTGGACGTGGACGTGGCCGTGGACGTGGTCGCGGTCGGGGAGCTGGTGTCCAAGCTGAGGATGTTGCTGGAGCAACTGGAATGGATTTTGCTGCTCAGGCAATGGCTAACATGGCTGCGGCTATTGCTGTCCAAACTGCAACCATGAACGCCCACAATGCTCAGGAACAACTCCGTGCTGACCAGGCCGCTGAGGGTTGAAGCTTGACTACTTTCAGGCGTCAGAATCCGCCACAATTTTCTGGTGACGTGGATCCTGAGAAAGCTAATATTTGGATTCATGAAGTTGAGAAAATTTTTGAGTTGATACATAGTCCCGAAGAAGTGAAGGTGCCATATGCCACATTCCTACTGATAGGAGATGCGGAGTATTGGTGGAAAGGAACGAAACAACTACTGGAGGCAAATAACGAGGTAATTTCGTGGACGCTGTTTAAGGATCGCTTTTTGGGAAAATATTTCCCTCAGAGTGCAAGAGCAGAGAAAGAGCAAGAATTCTTGCGACTACAACAGAGAGATATGTCAGTCGGAGAATATGCGGCTAAGTTCGAATCGTTGGCCAAGTATTTCCGTTTCTTTCAGAATAACCCTGAGGAAGAATGGAAATGCGAAGCTTTTGAGAGAGGACTGCGGTATGAGATAAAAGAGTCGGTCCTACCGCAAGGAATTAGAAATTTTCAAGCACTCGTTGAGAAAAGCAGACAAATAGAACTGATGAAGCGTGGGAGAGACAATAGAGGAAACGTCGGAGGACCTTTCCGATTCAAGGGTCAATCTCAGGACCAGAGAGGGAAACAGATTCAGAAGAAACCATATTCTCGACCACCTGGGAACTTCCAGAAACAACCTTATCGGCCTGTTGCTCGTGCATCGGGCAGTGGAGGTCAAGGAGGGCAAAACCAAGGGAGGAAGTGTTTCAAATGCGGGGATTCAACGCATCTGGCAAACAACTGTACTGTGAGGAATGACCATTGCTATCGTTGTGGACAACCAGGTCATTTTGCCAGGGATTGTAGAGCCCAGAATCCAGTCCAAACTGCGGACAGGAGTGGTGGAGCCAAACGACCGACGGCTAGGGGAAGAGTTTACACCCTGAGTGGTGCTGAGGCTTCGAACTCCGAAGATCTGATACAGGGTGTGTGTGACATAGACGGTAATCTCTTATTAGTGCTCTTTGATTCAGGTGCAACCCATTCATTCATTTCTATGGATTGTGTGAAACGTTTAGAGTTATCTGTTTCTTCCTTGCCATTTGATTTAATTGTTTCTACACCCACTGCTGAACCTGTTGTTGTGAATTCTATATGTCTAAACTGTCCTATTGTTATCCAGGATAGACATTTTCTTGTTGACTTAATATGTTTGCCTTTAATACAATTAGATGTAATTTTGGGCATGGATTGGTTATCTTCCAACCAGATCCTATTAGATTGTGCACATAAAACCCTAGTTTTTCCTAGTACTGAGATTTCTGGATTTTTAACCGCCAACCATGTTAGAACTTCTTCGAAAGAAGGAGATCCGAAATACGTGCTTTTAACCAACTTAGAAGTCGAGGGGAAGACCGAGCTGAGTCAAATGCCTGTTGTGAGAGATTTTCCCGAGGTGTTTCCAGAGGATGTTCCAGGTTTGCCACCTGTGAGGGACATAGAATTCTCCATCGATCTGATCCCAGGAACCGGACCGATATCGATAGCTGCATATCGAATGTCGCCTACTGAGCTTGCTGAGTTAAAGACACAAGTCGAGGACTTGTTATCCAAGCAGTTCATCAGACCAAGTGTTTCGCCATGGGGAGCGCCGGTTCTCTTAGTGAGAAAGAAGGACGGAGGTTCGAGACTTTGTGTGGACTATCGTCAGCTGAACAAGGTTACGATCAAGAACAAGTATCCGTTGCCTAGGATTGATGACTTGATGGATCAACTGCGAGGAGCTGCTGTTTTCTCAAAGATCGACTTAAGGTCAGGATACCACCAGATTCGAGTGAAAACGGAGGATATACCAAAGACCGCTTTTAGAACTCGTTAAGGACATTACGAGTATCTCGTGATGCCTTTTGGAGTGACAAACGCACCTGCTGTTTTCATGGACTACATGAATCGGATTTTTCGTCCGTTTCTTGATAAGTTTGTTGTAGTGTTCATAGACGATATTCTAGTTTATTCTAAGAATCGTGAAGAACACGAGGAGCATTTACGGCAAGTCCTTCATGTTTTGCGGGAAAAGATGTTATATGCGAAACTCTCTAAGTGTGAGTTTTGGCTTGAAGAAGTCGGATTTTTGGGTCATGTTATCACAAAACAAGGAATTTCTGTGGACCCTGCTAAGGTAGAAGCCGTACTTTCTTGGGAAAAACCAAAGACTGTAACCGAGATAAGAAGTTTTGTTGGATTAGCCGGTTACTACCGAAGGTTTATTGAAGGATTCTCTAAGATTGTGTCACCATTGACTCAATTGACGAGGAAAGACCAACCTTTTGTTTGGACTGATCAGTGTGAAGAAAGTTTTCAAAAGATTAAGGAACTTCTGACTACTTCACCAGTGCTGATACTTCCAGAACCGAGTGAACCTTATGAAGTATATTGTGATGCTTCACATCAAGGTCTAGGTTGTGTGCTGATGCAACACCGCAAAGTGGTGGCTTATGCATCACGACAGTTAAAGATTCATGAAAAGAATTATCCCACCCATGATCTAGAATTAGCTGCAGTGGTTTTTGCACTAAAGATATGGAGACACCATCTGTATGGTGCAAAATTCGATGTCTTCAGTGATCACAAGAGTTTGAAATATCTGTTCGACCAGAAGGAGCTCAATATGAGGCAAAGACGATGGATGGAGTTTTTAAAAGATTACGACTTCACGTTGCAATACCATCCAGGGAAGGCGAACGTCGTGGCAGATGCTTTGAGCCGGAAAGCCGTTCATATTTCAACTATGATGGTGAGAGAATTGAAACTGATTGAAGAGTTCCGTGATCTGAACTTGGGATTAGAAATAAGTCCTAAGAAACTAAGCTTTGGAATGCTTAAGATCTCTAATGGTTTGATGGAAGAGATACGTGAGCAACAAGCTAATGATGAATCTCTTCAAGAGAAAAGGGTGTTGGTGGAACAAGGGAGAGCTAGTGAGTTTAGTTTGGGAGCAGATGGAATCTTAAGGTGTAATGGGCGAGTTTGTATACCCAACAACCCGGAGATGAGAAAGATGATTCTCGAAGAATCCCATAAGAGTGGATTGAGTATGCATCCTGGTGCAACCAAGATGTATCAGGACATGAAACAAAGATTTTGGTGGCCAGGTATGAAGAAACAAGTTGCAGAATACGTTGCATCATGTCTAACTTGTCAGAAAGCAAAAGTAGAACATCAGAGACCTGGAGGGATGTTGCAATCCCTAGATGTACCGGAATGGAAATGGGAGAGTATCTCTATGGATTTCGTAGTGAGTTTACCCCGAACACCAAGGAACTTTGATTCGATTTGGGTAATCGTGGATAGGTTGACGAAATCGGCACATTTCTTACCTGTGAAGACAAACTACACAGTAGCAAAGTTGACTGAGGTGTACATAAGAGAAGTAATTAGATTACACGGAATACCCTCAAGTATTGTTTCGGACCGAGATCCGAAGTTTACATCGCGTTTTTGGGAAAGCTTACATCAAGCTTTGGGGACTAAGTTACGTCTAAGTTCAGCATACCATCCCCAGACGGATGGACAAACAGAACGAACGATTCAATCGTTAGAAGATTTGCTAAGAGCTTGTGTGTTGGATAATCGAGGAAGTTGGGATGAACTGTTACCTCTGATTGAATTCACGTATAATAACAGTTATCACTCAAGCATAGGGATGGCACCCTATGAGGCTCTGTATGGGAGGAAGTGTCAAACTCCTCTTTGTTGGTATCAGGATGGAGAGAGTACAATTCTAGGACCCGAGGTTGTGCAAGAGACGACTGAGAAAGTCAAACAGATTCGGGAAAGAATGAGGACATCTCAGAGCAGACAGAAGAGTTATTCGGATAAGCGAAGACGACCTCTCGAATTTCAAGAAGGCGATCATGTGTTTCTGAGAGTCAATCCAACGACTGGGGTAGGTCGGGTAATGAAATCCAGAAAACTCACTCCTAAATTCATTGGACCATACCAAATTCTTCGGCGTATTGGTCCAGTAGCGTACCAAATTGCTTTACCTCCTTTTCTTTCAAATTTACATAATGTCTTTCATGTTTCACAATTGAGGAAGTATATTCCTGATCCATCTCATGTAATTGAACCTGATCAAGTACCCTTGAAAGAGAATCTGTCTTATGAGACCGCACCTGTAAGGATTGAGGACAAGAGAGTCAGACAACTGAGGGGAAAACAAATCTCTTTAGTCAAGGTTATTTGGGATGATACAACTGGAGAAGCAACTTGGGAAACTGAGGACAACATCAGAGAGCAATATCCTTATCTGTTTACAGGTATGTAATTTCGAGGACGAAATTATTTTAAGGGGGATAGTAATGTAACACCCCGATTTTTTCATGCTTTCTAAGGACGATAAACTCAATTAATGAGTTTATATTTTTATCTGTGTTTTAGAAAATGATTTTGGGAAAACTAAGATCATAGTCTTGTTTCATAAAATTATAGGAGCCTTCGGTTAAGTTTTGGGTCGAAAACTCAAACGAAAACCGATCTACGTTTTTCAGATGATAGTGTTTTCTCCTATCACGACCTAATCTGGACTAACGAACGAAACCATTAGTCTTAGAATATATTCCTCTATCTTTTTCCTAAAATGTGTCCTGACGTCCAAAAATATAACTAATATTTTATATTCGGGCCGATAATCGATCGAGGAGGCGATTTGAGCTGTCTTAGGGTTTTTCGAGACCCACGATCAGATGTTTTTCATACCAAAATTGTATCAAGTAATTTGAGGAATTCATACGAGTGTCGGGACGATTCCAAATATCGGGAGGTGAATTGACCAAATTGCCCTTGGTTAATTTTATTACCAATTTACCTTTCCTATTATTAAACTAATAAACTCACAAATATCTAATAATCCCACCCTTATCTCTTCTCATTTTCGGTGGTCTCTCTCTCCTCAACTCACTTCATCTTCTTCTTTTCTCTTCCTTTCTCTTCTTTCTCTTTTCTTCTCAAAACCACCATTGTTGAAGGCCAAAAGCTTGAGTTTTTGTGGAGTAATCTTCACCAAACTTGGAGTGGATCATCATAAGAGGTAGTAGTTCAACTCTATCTCTCTCAATCTCTCCTTTCTCTCCTCATATTTTCATGATCAAGGATGTTAGGGTTTTGCCCCTAAAATCTTTGAAAATCCATGAAAAATTGTAGGAAAATCGTATCTGTACCAAACCAGTTTCTATGGCCTAGGTTCATGACATACTTGTATGATCCAAGAGCTTAGAGCCAAGAAATCCCTCTAGCTATGTTTTCTAGGTAGGGGCCGAAACCCCCCTATGTGTGTAGGGTGGGGTTTTGGTTGGTTTTTGATGATCTGATCTGATATCTAGGGCTGTCACACTTAGTTAGGGTGTTATCCGGAAAATGAGAAATTTTGGAGCTCCCTAGCTATTTTTAGTGTAATAGGGCCAAACCCTAGGGGTGGTGCATTAGGAGAAATCTTTGTTTTGTAAGTTAATGCCGATATGTTTTACGTGTATGTAGTGATCGGCAGCGTGTTGGGACGAGAAACAAGTTGATCGGGTGTTCCGAGTTGAACTGGGAGCTACAAGAGGTAAGGGGATAAACCTGAGGAATTCCATTTCCGACGGCTATGTGCTGCATCGGTGTTTGTACTGTATTTATATTGTATTTAAATAGTTATATCATGATGTTAGTTAATTTCTTGATTGACTGCTGTTGATTGGAATATGCATTGATGTGCTGATGTATTGATGTAACTGTTGATATAGTTGAATGCATGTTATTGGTTATATGGATGTAATGTGTGCCCTGCTGTGGGATTTAGGCATTAGAGGACCTAATTTTGATTAGGATCCGGCCTCGTGTAACTTAAAAGCTTTAAAAGTCTGAAATGTGTTTTGATAAGGAAAAGTGAAGTTTAAAAGCAAATAGGGCATTAGAAACCTTCACTATGTCTTAATTTGATAAGAAAATCCTTTTGAGTAATGTGGTTTCCGAAGTCATACTGAGTTTATTCAAGAAAAATGAGTTTGTGCAAGTTTTGTTTTAAGTTCGTATTTTACCGAAAAACAACGAAAGAAAAAGAAATGGTCTCTGGACCAAGTTTTGTTTTAAGGAAAACCGATCCCGATGACTTTGTGTAAGTATCGGAGATTTTGGGTTTTTGGTTTTCGAGTTTTCAAGGAAAGTGGTTTTAAAGCTTAAAGCTTAGAAACTAGAAACCGAGACGTCGGGGTTCTAGGGTTCTGCAGAACACGTGGATCAAGGATCCGTGTTAGTTATGGTCCTGTCGGCTTAGGGACAATCTTTGTGGTCCTGTAAGCTTGAGGACGTTTTTATGATCTTGAATCCAACGTCCTTGACTGGTGCATCGGTTAGGGGTGTTGGGATTTAAGTTGTTTTTGGGCTAAGTGTCCTGTTTTGAAAAAAAATGTTTTGAGGCTTAAAGAGTCTAAGACATTATGGTGGTTGTTAGCGTTGATGCTACAACGAGGAAATATTGATGCGACAAAGATCCATTATCGGAAACTAGATAGGTTTCTCATGCATTAAATGCGGGGCAGACGTGCCGTGATACGGGGGACCTTGATAAACAGGGAGAACCTGAGATGACTTACTTGTCATAACATTGTGCCTTGATGGACAATGGTGTCATACGTGTTCTGGGAACGTATTGTGCCTTGAGTTGGACAATGCAGTATGACCGTTTTCTTGTGGAGTACTTCTGATTGCGCCCCCATGTGAGAATCGCGTAGTGTCATGGGATTCAAAGTACTCGTTTTTGGGCCAAATATTGGAGCCTGATCAGCTCATTTCGAATGGTGATGGGATTTCCGGAAATCTAGTAATCTAGTGTGAATATTGAGATATATGGAAGTGCCATGCATACGTTTAGGAGATAACGTTGATTGTGGGGTACGAAACCCTTGTGCATTTACTGCCTTTTGTATTTAATGATATATGCCATGTTATATGATGATTTGGGTCTGTTGTGTGGATTGGGCATATAGTTGTTGTTTATGGATTCATATATTGGTTTCTCACCCTTGCATGTTTTTGGACGGGTTGTCCTTTGGTATATATATTGTATCGTGTTTACAGATGGAGCCGGAGCCGGATCACCTAGCGCACTCCGGGATGCGCGTCCTAGCGTTTGATCGAAGGACAGACCCAGCCGCGTGGGTTATCCACCCAGGGGTGGAAAGTGCGGCGTATACTGGACCAGTTTGCACTGTAAGCGGAACGACGGAGACGGGACCGCGGAAGAGTACTCGGACAGTGGAGACCATCCAGGTGCCTCTCCCTCCCATCGGGCTGATGCTGCAGGCCCTTATGGAGCAGGGTGTGATCGAGTCGGTCGCCCCCGCTGCACAGTCCCCGCAGCAACAGCTACCCCAGACGCCTCCCCCGCCTTTTGTCTTGGTAGCGGGCGAGCACGTCGTGGAAGATGTGGGGGAAGAGGAGGAGGAGGAGGAAGACCCTGAGGAGGATCCTCAGGAAGACCCGGAGGATCATTCTTCGGATGCTTCCGATCCCCATTCACAGGGGAACGGGAATGTAGGTTCCCAGAGTTCTTCCTCTGGTTCCAGCATTGGACTTCCCTCCGGGGGATTGTCCAATGGTTTCCATTAGTCGGACCAGCTTAGGGTGTAGACCCTTTTTTTGAGGCAGTGGTTTTTGGGTAGTCTGTTAACGGCTACTGATGGCCATAGGTTTTAGAGATATGGTTCCAGACTGCCGCTGCCTAGTTTTATAGCTTTTTAGAAAGTTTAGTAATCATTCGTTCTTTTGTAAAGGGACTTGTTGTCCATTATATATATATGTATATATATATATCTTGTTCTAATTATTGTATATGAGTAATCCTGTGTTATCTGGAGTGGTGTTCATACGTATAATTAATGAGAAAATTTTTGGTCACGATTTCCAGAATCTGCTTACACAAAAGATATATTTTTTTTTTTTTCTTTTCGAAAGTAAAACCAGCGAAAATTTTATTTATCGTTTCATTAAGGGTTTTGAGTTACAAAAGTGGCACTGGGTTTGAGGGTGTCACAATTTCATTTTTCTCCTTCTCTCTTTCATTCATTTCCTTCAAGTTCTCCGCACCTTCCTTCTTTCTATTTACTATTTCTTTTCTTTATCTCTCCTTTTTTCTCTCCCCTTCTAAGGAGGAAAGCCCATCAGTCTCCCCCTTCCGATTTAGGTGGAGGGCTCCAGCAGTCCAGCCGCTCTTCTGCAAAACTCATACTTGTCCTTTGGTAAGGACTTGGTCATCATATCTGAACTATTATCATCAGTATGGATTTTCTCAAGCAATAATTGCTTGGATTCCAATATATCACGTATCCAGTGATATCTCACATCGATGTGCTTCGACCTCGAGTGAAAACTTGAATTCTTACTCAAGTGGATCACACTCTGACTATCACAATGCACGACGTACTTCTGTTGTTCTTTCCCTAACTTATGCAAGAATCGCTTCATCCATAGCATTTCTTTGCAAGCTTCTGTTATTGCAATGAACTCTGCCTCTGTGGTAGACAAAGCAACACACTTTTGTAGCTTTGACTGCCACGATACCACTCCCCCTGAAAATGTAATCAGGAATCCAGAAGTAGATTTCCTAGAATCAATATCTCCCGCCATATCTGCATCTGTGTAGCCGATCAATTCAGATCTTCTACTCCCAAAGCATAAACTCACTTTAGAAGTTCCACTAAGATATCTTAAAATCCACTTCACAGCATTCCAATGCTCTTTTCCTGGTTTAGCCAAGAATCTGCTGACAACACCAACTGCGTGTGTTAGGTCTGGTCGTGTGCACATCATTGCATACATTAGGCTTCCAACAGCTGAGGCATATGGCACCTTGCGCATCTCCTCCTTTTCAATTTCACCTGTAGGACTTTGCTTTGAGCTAAGCATAAAGTGACTAGCAAGTGAAGTAGCAACTGGTTTTGCTTTCTCCATGTGAAACCGCTCCAATACCTTCCCGATATATTTTCTTGTGATAACCACAGCTTTCGTTTCTTTCGATCACGACGAATGGACATACCAAGAATATGCTTTGTGGCTCCCAAGTCTTTCATAGCAAAAGACTTCTTCATTTCATTCTTCAACTTGCTAATCTTGTCACCATTTTGTCCTACGATCAACATATCATCAACATACAAAAGTAGTATGATGAACTCACCATCAACAAATCTCTTCACAAACACACAATGATTAGAAGTAGTCCTTCGGTATCCATGCTCAATCATAAAGGAATCAAACTTCTTGTACCATTGACGCGGTGCCTGTTTAAGTCCATATAAACTCTTCTTCAGCTGACATACTAAGTCTTCTTTGCCTTTGACTTTGAATCCCTCTGGCTACTCCATGTAAATTTATTCTTCTAAATTGCCATGAAGAAATGCAGTCTTCACATCTAGCTGCTCCACATCTAGATTCAAATTTGCAGCCAAACCAAGCACTACCCGAATTGATGACATGTTTACCACGGGTGAAAAAATCTCTTCAAAGTCAATGCCTTTATTCTGATTGAAGCCTTTCACGACTAATCTCGCCTTGTATCTGGGTCGTGAGCTATTCTCCTCAGTCTTCAACTTGTACACCCATAGGTTTGGTTCTCATGTAAGGATTGCATTTCTTCTTGTATGGCTTTCAACCACTCCCCCTTGTGGTCATCTATTATAGCTTCTTCATAAGACTCTGGTTCTCCCCCATCGGTGAGTAGCACATATTCCGTTGCAGGATATTTGGTTTGTGCTTTAGGCATCCTGACCGACCTTCTTAATTGTGGCTCTTGAATATCTTGTTCTTCATCCTCATAGTCTTCAGCCATATCATCATCATTACCACCGCTTCTATTACCATCTGCTACTTCTTCAGTTGGATCGTTATCAATTGGAGGTTCATTTTCTGCATCTCCAACATCTTCTATTGCATATCCCCCCTAATGCTCTGGAAGAGGAACTGGATCCAAGTTGATTGCATGTTCTCTAGAACTAACAGGCTTAACTCCCTTCGGAATATCTTCAATATTCTGGTCTTCAACGAAGATAACATCTCTGCTTCTAATAATCTTTTTCTCAATAGGATCCCATAGCCTGTACCCGAAATCTTCATTTCCATATCCCAAGAAGATGCATTCCTTAGACTTGGAGTCGAGTTTTGATCTCTCATCTTTTGGAACATGAACAAACGCTCTACAACCAAACACCTTCAAATGGCTATAGGAAACATCTTTACCTGTCTGAAACTTGTTTGGAACATCACCATTCAACGAAGCTGAAGGGGATAAGTTGATCAAGTCAACTGCAGTTATCAAAGCTTCACCCCAAAAACTCTTGGGTAAGTTGGCATGAGATAAAATCGTTCTCACTCTTTCAACAATAGTCCTGTTCATCCTCTCAGCCACTCCATTGTGCTGAGGCGTCTTTGGAACAGATCTTTCATGTCGGGTTCCATTACTCACGTAGTAATGTTTGAAAGCTCCCATAAATTCTCCTCCGTTGTCAGTCCGAACACACTTTAACTTTATACTAGTTTCCCGCTCAACACAAGCATGAAACTGTTTGAATACCACAAACACCTGGTCTTTTGTTTTGAGTGCATACGCCCAAACCTTCCTGGAGTGGTCATCAATAAAGGTAACAAAATACCTTGCACCTCCATGAGTACTAGTGGTCATTGGACATCAGAATGTACCAAATCTAAAACATTTGGTCTTCTATGTGGGGCCTTGTAGCGGAATGAAGCTCTATGTTGCTTTCCAGCCAAGCAATGTGTACATGGCTTAAGGGACATTTTCAATCCTTTCACACCTGCCAATGTATCTAGTTTGGCTAGAATTTGAAGTCCTTTTTCACTCATATGTCCGAGCCGTTTATGCCATAGCTCAACCGAGGAGTCTTCTCCGAAAGCATTAACGCACCCATTGTTGACTTAGGCTTCCATCACATAAAGAGAGCTTACTTTCTTGCCTTGTGCTATCACTAGGGAACTTTGTGTTAGCTTCCATTTCTTATCCCCAAACACACTAGTATAGCCTTCTTCGTCTAATAGGCCTGTGGATATTAGATTGAGACGCATGTCAGGAACATGTCTCACATCTTTCAATGTTAAATGACAACCAGTGTTTGTTTTTAGGCAAACATCTCCTTTGCCCACAATCTTGGATCTATTATCATTCCCCATCCTCACATGACCAAAATCACCGCTTGTGTAGGAAGAAAAAAAATCCCTTGTGAGGTTACATGAAATGATGCACCGCAATCCACAACCCAACATGTATCTTGTGATGTCAAATTAACATGACCACCATCGCAAACAAAAATTACCTCATCTCCATGAAAAATGGTAGCGGCTACCTTACTCGCATCACCATTTCCTTGCTGCTCTCTTTTGAGCTTCCTGCATTCTCTCTTCATGTGGCCTTTCTCATGATAGTAGTAACATTTTACGTCTCTTCTTGTCCTTGACATTCCTCGGAACTTATCTCTTGACTTGCCCCTTAACTTGTCTCTAGTATTGAACTTCTTGTGGATGCTTCTTCCACGGTACTCCGTGACAAGTGCCTCGGACTCTGTCGGCATTCTTTGCTCCTTCCTTCTTGATTCTTCATTGAACATGCTATCTTTTACTATGTCCAATGTTAGAGCACCTTGTGGTGTTGAGTTACTCAATGAAACCACAAGTGTGTCCCAATTATCTGGCAAGGAACTTAGTAGTAACAATGCTTGCAATTCGTCATCAAGCACCATCTTCATATTGGTGAGTTGATTCACCAATCCTTGAAAATCTCTCAAGTGTTCAGAAACACTCCGGGTCTCTCTATACTTGAGGTTCACCAATCGTCGAATAGTAGAGGCTTTATTCTGGGTCAAGGTTTCTGGTTTCGTCCATAACGTGTATGCAACTGTTTCTTGCGCCACATGATGAAAGACACTTTGATCTATCCATTGCCGAATTTGTCTGACAATTTTCCTGTTCATCAAATTCCAGTCATCATCAGACTTGTTGTCTGGCTTCGTCCCTTTATTTTGCAAAGGCTGGTACAAATCTTTGCAATAGAAGATGTCCTCCATTTTGGGCTTCCAAATGGAGTAGTTTGAAGAGGTTAACTTAATCATTGTTGCTGATGCCGTCAAGGTTGACTCGTCCATTGTGCATAACATAAGTTAAACTATGTATGAACCGAAGCTCTAGATACCACTTGTTGAGAAAGATACCAAATATAATTGCCTAATACAAGACCAATGGATAATTGATTATCCGAGGATCAGACTTTTTCCCACACTTTATATAATCACAATGAGACAACAAAAATATCTTCCATTATAAATTAATGGGATTACAAAAGTAATAATAATAATAATAATCTCACCAAAAATATTGGTGGCTAAACTCTCTTTTGGATTTTCTCTCAAAAGGCTTTCTCTCTCACACAAATGAGGATGTCTTTTCTTTCTCTCAAAACTCGTTATTTTGGTTTTTCTCAGATGATTAGAAATGAAACAAAGCATGACTTTTATAGCCAACTTACGGTAATAAATAAATGACCATAATTTAAGGAGAATTTTTCTTCTTTTCTATTTGATTCATTTGGTTCAAATTTTCCACACCTTCCTCCTTTCTATTTGCTACTTCTTTTCTTTTTTCTCTCCTTCTACGGAGGAAAGCCCATCAAAACGTTAGGCTGAAAAGCTTCTGATCCAAATTATTGAGCTGGATTTTTTAGAAAACGCAAAGAACCTTCGTAAATCTAGTCCATCACGTGATTATGAATTTTGGTTAATAGAATGATGCCTGGGATATCTACAAGGACTTCACTTCCTATGTATGGAATCTAAGCCAAATGGTCCAATCCATCCACCAAGTCAATTTAAGATCAACTCATAGAAAATGTCTGTCAGATCAATAAAATAAAATAAAAAGTTTCAAGGGAAAAAAAAAGGGAAATGGATTCTCTAGACTGATTTTTTTTTTTTTTACTGTATGAAATCTTGATTATAAATTATTTTTTATATAAATAAATATATTAATATAAAAATAATTTCATTACATTCTGATCGAAGATTAAAATGAATATGCGAATGTAAGGATTCTATTTCAGGAAGGGGGCTTGTGGTATTCGTTCCGCTTTTGTATATATGATAGTTTGACGCAGGTAGTTTGACGCAGACATCAGGCTATAACTAAGGCTGGGCTTTGCTGGTGTTGATGGGATGAGTTAAGGAGACTTTAATTTTATTAGAACATAATTTGATATTTTCTTTGGACTCAAACTCAATCTGATCATACTTGATAACGACTGTATTGAAATGGATTGATAGTAACTGTATTGAAATCGAATGACTATATCATTTTGGTTACTCAGTGACAAGAAATAATTTATAAATATTTTTATTAAAAAACAATTATAAATATTTATAAATGATAAAAAATAATATAAAATACACAAA
This sequence comes from Ammopiptanthus mongolicus, assembly GCA_039655645.1. Lineage (NCBI taxonomy): Eukaryota > Viridiplantae > Streptophyta > Magnoliopsida > Fabales > Fabaceae > Ammopiptanthus > Ammopiptanthus mongolicus. Next base: position 83,612,508 of record CM077349.1, on the reverse strand, counting down.
ATATAATATAGTTTGATTTCAATGTAAATCTTTTTTTCATAAGTGAGAAATGATAATTAATTCACTGATAGAAGATTACAAGATGAATGGTGATGAATTGATACCTGAGGACAACATTTTTTTGGGGATTACTAGATATATTAATTTTTTAAAAAATATTGCCTTGTGGGGCAATTGCTCCCACACCATAACACATACATCTCTCCTTGGTTAATATTAGAGATATAATTAGTTAGATTAGTTGGAGTTAGTTAAAAAACCACTCATGTTAGCTCTTTGCATCACTTCACTCATTTGTATTATTTTTACTCAACTACGTCACATTAAGGAATAATTGACGCTACCTTCACCAGTATTTCCCCGTGAAACGCTAAAAAATATGAGGCGGAAGAGTATTTCCAGCACTTTCTTAAGGAAGCGCTAGCAAATTGTGAGACATTACCAGCGTTTTCTTAAGAAAACGCTGGGAATACTCTTATTATAGGAATTGGCAGCACTTTCTAAAGAGAGCGCTGACAAAGGTGTAGAACCTTTACAAGCGCTTTGCTGGGAATACTCTTATTATGGGAATTGTCAGCGTTTTCTAAAGAGAGCGCTGACAAAGGTGTAAAACCTTTACTAGTGCTTTCTTTAGAAAGCGCTGGCAATGTCCCTTTTCTAATATTTCAATTTCCCACCTACAGGTTACTTTTCAATTTCAATCTAGTCTCGCGCGCCTAGAGCTCCGTATTCCTTCTCGCGACCCTCACCGTCCCACCGTCATTCTGCTCGTGTACCACCGCACCTTAAGCCCCTCACCGCCCCACCATCGTCTTGCTCGTTGCACCAAAAGGACCACCGCGACCCTCAAACCTTCCCTAATTTCCTGTCATTCTTCCTTCGCGCAACCTCCTGCTCGCTGCTCTCTCTTCTCGCTGCCATTGTTGCTTCCACTGCGAGGGTTCACTCCTCTCTGCTTGGGTTCTCAACTCCTGCCATTTGTTCTTTTGAGTTTCTCTTTGTGAGTTTCTCCCTTTTTTAATTTTGAGTTTTGAGTTTCTCAACTACTGCCATTGTTCTTTTGATTTTGATTATTAGAAATCCCTTTTTTGTTCTTTTTTATGCTTGAAATTTTGGTTGTTTCTCAACTACCACCCAATGCTTTTGATTCTGATTATTAGCAAATTAGAGTTTCTCAACTACTGCCATAGTTTTCTCACCTATTATACATTCATTATGCTTGTGTCAATTTATTTCACCTGTTTGGTTTTAAATCATCTATATCTTAATTGTTTGTTTGCTTGTGTTGATTTTGCAAATTGTTTTGGTTTGCAGGGGAAATAGATAAAACAAATGTAAATATATAAAAAAAATAATAATAATAAGGGAATTGCCAGCGCTTCCTTAAAAAAACGCTGATAAAGGTGCACAATTGCCAGCGCTCCCTTGGAAAAGCGCTGGCAAAGGTGCACAATTGTCAGCGATTTCTTGAAAAAGCGCTAACAATTGTGAACCTTTGTCAGCGCTTTTCCAAGGGAGCGCTGGCAATTTTTACCAGCGTTTTTTCAAGCGCTAGCAAACTTTTCCCCCCTTTTGCTAGCGGATAGATAGCTAGCGCCCGAAAGCGCTAGGCGAAGGCCTAAAAAAAATACTGATAAAGCCCTTTTCTGTTGTAATGTTTCAATCAATACTGTACTCTTTACATTTTCTCTTCATTCATTTCATTTTTTTTGTGAATGTCATGTTTACTAATAGTTAACATAATCAAGACGAAGTTAGATCATTTATATAAAGGTGGTAAAAAATAATATTATTAAGAATAACAGACTTAGTAAAAAAAAATACAAGTAAAATGACAAGTATTTTAAAATTTTGATGTCGCCATAGTTATCTTGTAAACAGAAGTAGCTTCTACTCTGGAAATTTGATGTTGTAATTAGGTCTTTTGTTTGGAATCAGACTCGATTTGATCGAGATTGATGTAGGTCTTTTGTTTGGAGATATTGATAATGTCTGGATTGAAATTGAATCAACCTGATGTATAAACAAAATCAAGGTGGAGTTATATATATGATTTATATAAGGGTGGTAAACAGGAACTAATCTTCAGCAATTGGTGGTTGATAATATGCTTTCCAGTGTGCTGACGTTACAGAATTTGGAGCTATTATTCGTGAGTTGTAAGGAGTTATTTTTATCTATTTGTGAAAACTCTTATGTGAAGTTTATTATGAGTCAACAAATATAGTCCTTTATAGTTTAGTTAAGTTGGTAATTTATCATGCTAATTCTCAGTTCATTTCTGATATTCCAACATGTATTAAATTCTTGATTATTAATGAAATGCAATAGCTCTTTTTTGTAAAAAAAAAAAAAAAAAGGTTAACTGACAATTTTCGTCCCTCAAATTTTTTAGTTTGGCGAAATTGATTTCTCAATTTTTTTTTTACAAATTTAGTCCTCCTAAAATTCAAATGTTGCGAATTTGATCCCTATATTTTTTAATTGCACTTTGGTCCTTAAAATTATGGATTTTTTGCACTTTCAGTCTCTAAAAAAACATAGATTTTGAAAAAATAGAGGACCAAAAAGTACAAAAAATATGAATTAAAAAATATAATTAAAAAAATATGAGAATCAAATTCGTAGCATTTAGATTTTAGTAAGACTAAATTCATTAAAAAAAATAGTTTGAGAACTATTTTCACCAAAATAAAAAATTAGGAGAATAGAAAATGCAATTTAGCCAAAAATAAGTATTATTACTAAGGATTACACATACGACTGGATGTTAATAAACTTTTTAGAAAAAAACGATTATCAAGTCTCTGTATTCTTTTTTTGTCAAAAAAAAAAGAAAAAAGTTTTTGTATTCTTTGAATGGGTGTGTTTGATTTGACCACCCCGACTCTTTCAAATTTGCATCAAATTTGCAGTTGAATTTTAACTTTGGTCTAAAAGTTATAGAAATGACATGGAGAGTTGCAATTAGCGGTGAGAATTTGTCAGATGGCTCATCAGAAACCTATCATCTAATCTATTTAATTTAGGATTAATCTGACATAATATATTTAATAAAAATATCAAATCAAAACTTTTTAAAAAGTCTATATAATTAAAAAGATTAGGTTAAGGCTTTAAAAAAATCTATTAAGCCTATCAGGCTGATCTATTTAATATGAATACATATATATAATATATAGTTTAATATATAATATTATAATATATTATATTATTTATAATATTTATAACATTTCAAAGTAAAGGTCTATTAGTCCATTTAAATATGGAAGTCTAATTGTATATTTATTTGTGAAAGCCTAACGATTATTTATCAGTATAGACCTACCAACTTCTTTATCATTAGAGACTTACAAATCTACTTACAAGTGAAGACCTATGACCTATTTGCAGGTGGTGACATATTTAAAGGTTTTGTTGAAAAATAGGCTTTTAAATACACTTTCAGGCCAAACCAGACTTTGAAGTATGCTAGACTCAGGTTTGTCAGGATCTAACTCGACCTAACCTATTCCCACCCCTACATGCAATTTAATATTATGAGAATAATTTTTATATAGATAGGACCAAGTAAAATTATATCTCTTTTGTAACCAAAAAAAATTGTATCTCTTTCACGTCAAAAAAAAAATTGTATCTCTTCCATAAAGAAGTAACCAATAAAATTTTCATTTTTTTTTGTTTGGTAATACCCAATAAAATTTTCTAATTGAAGTTAACTCTGGTTAGGATTTTTCACCGAAATGCGCGTCTCTTATGCAATTTTTTTTTAATATTTATTTTCCAATGGTCTCATAACCGCACTTGATTTTCCAGTATTTTTTTATTATTTAGATTTTGTTTGACAAAAATAATTGATAAATTAGTTTATAACTGATAAGCTAACTTATAACTGATAATCTAATTTTTAACTGATAGTTTATAACTTATAATTAATAGTTGGAAAAGCAAGTTAATTGAATTTGAAGCATTTGATAAAATTAGTTGTTAAACTAATTTATAAATATAAAATGACATAAAAAAATATATTTATGTTTTTTTATATAAATTCTTTTTAAATTCTAATTAAATATTTATAATTAAAATAATAATTTTTTATTTTGTAAATATTTATTAAATAATATAAATGAAATAATATGTTTATGTGATTCTTTTTATATATAAATATCATTCAAAATCTTAAGGGATTAATATCCAGAATTGCGATTAGAATAACCTCAAAAACTAAATAAAACTAGTCTAAGCACGGCCTAACTATATCTATAAAAAATTCTACATTTCTATAAATAATTTTCTATTAGTACTTTGTTATATATTTAGCATCTTCCTGGTGAAAATCCGTTTACTTTTTAAATTATCACGATCTCAATTATACACATCGATGGTGATTTTTTCCTTTAACTAATATATATGTCTTTAAATGTATTGATCAAAAAAATATGTCTTTAAATGAATCTACATGAAAATGAAAAAAAACTCTTCCAGTCGAATGACAGATTTTCTAAGAAATAGTCTACCATAAAAAAAGTATTTTTTTTTTTTTTACTAATCCATAAAAAAAGTATTGAAGAAACATTAAAAGGTGTATAATTTATATTTTCATATAATTATTTCATACCATTAATTGGACTTGATACATGTGTGTATTATATATATTATCTAGTAGTACTAATGTATTACGTATCACCTTTTTGAGCTAAGAGTGTTATTGAAGTCTTTGACATTGTGCATCTTGTTGTTTATATTTTTTGGCCATCAAACGTGAAAGTCAAGGTAATATATTGCGTGGTATCAATGTTAACCATGAAACTAGGAATACTGGAATAGGTTTTATACTTTTGGATTTTAAATGATATGCATTATTAATGTAAGAAAAAGTTTATACTATTAATCAATCATAAGTTATCACATAATTAGTAGTTTGATTTTTATCTCCTATCTGTTTTAAAATTATCACTTATATCATGATTTGTGATTAATTTATAATGTAAAAATATAAGACTGATAATAATACATGTCAATTAAACTTCATTTTTCCTCTGAAACTGAAAGTTTAGATGGATGGGCACCATAGGACTAGTTTTAAAGTCTTTGACTTTAATTTGTGCATGCATTATGGGATCTACATTTTTTGGTCATGGGTCGTGAATGTTGAGTTGTATATAAAGTAGTCATATACTCCATCTCCATGTGAAGATTTAAGACACTTACGTTATATTAAAGTTTTCAAGAGATATAACAATCACATTAAGTTAATGGAACTCAAAAATTAGTTGATGTTTTATGTAATTATTTTATTTTGATGTATATATAACTTTTAAATATAAATTATATAAATATGAAATTAGAAACTTATGAGTTTTAATTGTTTTGGTCATAATATCCTTTTTAATTTAAATTTTTTATACATGATAATTACACATTAACACAGAACAGTTAAATTAAAAAGAAAAAAGAGTTTGATTTTAATACATTACGGGTGTGAAGTTTATTACACATTAATACCAACACGTGGTTGAATGGTAACAGGTTCCGGCCCCTTAAGCAAGTGATCAGGGATTCAATCATTGACTCTTATGTATAAAGGAATCTGGTTATGAGAGGTCAGTCATTCAATGTCGTCCAGTACCTCGTAAGATTACTCTCCGCAATTGCGCGAGAGATGCCCTATGAAACCAAAAAAAAATAACTTAAATTAATAAAAGAGTTTGATTTTGATACATTATCGGTGTAAAGTTTATTACATTGTCAATCAATCACAAATCATATCACGTGTAACTTTTAAGGTAGTTATGATAAGGGTCCGTTTGGTGGTCAGGATAAGGGAGGCAGGATAGGATAAACTATCTTGTTCTGCTTTAATCTGTATTTTGGTGAACCAGCAGGATATAATAAGCTTATCCTCTTAGCTTATCATATCTTGTTATTTAGTTATAAATATACCCAGAAGGTGGAGCTGGGTTAGAATCAACAAGATAGTATAAGAAAATGTTTTTTCTTTTATCTCTTACCCTTAATATTGTTTTTATTTAATTATGATTTCAAATTTAATTAGTCAACCTTATTACTAATTAAAATATGTGGTTTAATTAACAATTTTTATAAAAAGTGAAAAAATATTAATTTTTTATAATTTAAAAAATGGACCAAAGTATAATTAAAAAGTCGAAAATATATATTATTAAATATTTTTTAATTTAAAAAATATTAAATTTTATTTTTGAAAAAAAATGTAATTTTGATATAAGGGTAATTTTATCATTTGTGAATATTTTATATCATATCCTATCATTATCTGATGCGCATCAAACATCGGACAGGATAAGAGCTTATCATGCTCATATCCTGTCCTATCCTCTTATCCAGTTCTCATATCCTATCCGTCCTTATCCTATCCTAACCACCAAACGAGTCCTAAGAGTCAAACATCTTTAATGATATGATAATTTATGATTTATTGACAGTGTAATTCTTTTACAGTACTGAACCTACATACAAATTAAATCCTTAATAAAATTCAACATTCTTAATAAAAAACTATAAGCATTAACACACTTACAACATTTAAATATAGAATATGATTTAATCATTTTTTTTTATGAATAACACCCATAATGTATTAAAATCAAACTCTTTTTTCTTTTTAATTTAACTGTTATGTGTTAATGTGTAATTATCATGTATAAAAAATTTCAATTAAAAAGGATATTATGACCAAAACATATGATTTAATCAATTTGGTGATTCAATTATATCTAACTGACCAGTTTCTTGCGCATCAGTATATGGTCAAGTGGTGAATATATACAATTTTACATAGCTTCAATAAAAATTTACATATAGAAAATGATTTTATACAACCGGGTCAATGGTCATTGAATTCTATCAAATTGACATGTTTCTTGGGCATCAGTATTATATGGACATTATGGTGAAGTTGTGAATATTAATAATTTCGCATAACTTAAGCCTCAATGTTTGGACAGAAAAGAAATAAATTATCATATGTTCTAAATTAACACAGTTGGAGGAAAGAAAAAAAATATTATTTCATGAAGTGAGCTTCGTTGATTAAGCCACTAGATATGATTTGTGTGAGTGTGGGTTGAAACCCCCACGGTGTGCTCGGCCTCTTCCCTATTCTATGCCCTCTCTCTCCCTCCCAGCTTAGGGGTAGGGCCACTTATGGGTCTCTCCTTCGATTAAAAAAAAATGCTAGATGATGTGACATTTCCTTCTAAAATTTTAGGGATTATAGTGACAGACAACGGGGTTTGGTAAATCTGGTTGAACTTTCTGCTCATATTCGTTGTGACTTTGGTTCGCTTCTCAAATTTCTCTTGCTGGCGGGTGATATATAAATTCCACTTTGAATCTTTGTCGAGGTTGATGATCTTTCTTGACTTTGCAATGAGACGTATTTTCCCCTAATCTAAATTTTATTGTATAAAAAATTATTATTGTGACCATATAGTTGCTAATATTTACCTTCTCAATTAAATTCACTTTAATTTTTATATATGAATTATAGTTGTATGTATTGTTAGTGCAAAGAATTTTATAGGATAAAAATTATGTGTTATCTCTAGGGATTTGTGGTATTGTTTTTCAACAAAAACACAATATATGCAACTATCCAACAATGAAAATATAACATGTATAATAATATATTGTTATATTAGAAAATAGCTTTAATTAGTCCTTAGGTTCTAAACTATTTGAGAATTTTTAAATTGATTTCTGAACTAAAAAAATTTGTAATTGACTTTAATATACTTTGTAATTGGGTCTCTGCACTTTAAACATCTGTAATTGGGTCCCTGAACTTGTTAATATTTTGTAATTAGGTCCTGATATATGAGGCATTTTTAAAACCTTTGCTATTGTAGTGATCCAATGGTTCTATTAATCTTCAAGACCGACAAGAAATCTCGAAAGAGATATATACGGTGCTCTAATTATATGATTTTTTTCCTATCTCAGGAACCTAATTACAAATTATTTACAAGTGCAGGGACCCAATTACAAACCTTTAAAGTGCAAAAACTCAATTATAACATATTTAGAAGTTCAGGGACCCAATTATAATTTTTTTTAATTTAGGCACCTATTTAAAAATTCTCAAATAGTTCGGGACCAAAAGAGTAAATAATCCTAGAAAATAACACCACAAAGAGTCATATAATAGCACATAAATTTTGTCCAATTTTATATTAATATTCATTAATATCTCGAGCTATATATTTATTTTAATTATTAAAAAGATATGACAATAAATATTAATTTATTAATGTACCAATTAAATTATTTGTAAATTTGGTTCTTTGAAGATAATCTCATCACATCCGCATCATGTGATATAGAAAATAAATAATTAAACATGAACATTTTATTATTATAAAACTTTGGCAGTTTTGTTTGCGATCTCTGACGAGCTGTATGAAAAAATGAAAAATATAATTCATAATAGCAATTATTGTTGGGTGGAAAGTTTTCCGTTCAAAACCAACTGGACAATGCTACAAATACGAAAACTAATGAAAGCTACAATTAAATCAAAAAGCTGAATGAGACAGTGATAAACAGGTGGCATATTTTATTGAGATGTAAATGTATATTGAATCGAAAATATGAAGCTTCATTCAATTAATAGAATCGAATTAACATTTTATTAGTTCGATTATGAGTATATAAGTCTTTGTCAAGAATAAACTTTGTATGGACATAGTGTCTATAAGATATAATTAGGCGTGTTGATGGATCGCTTTACACCGATTCTGAATCAAAAAATTATCCGATCTAAAAATAAAAATAAGTTACGCTTCGATTTGGATAGAATTTATTTTTTACATCAAATCTGAATCAATCAAATCCGATTAAAAGTGGTTTATATTAGATTAGATAATTAGATTTTTACCAACATAATAACTAAAAAATATGTCTCAACAACATCAATAGATAAAATACATGATATACTAAAAATTAAAACATTACGAACTTACAAATATCAATTTTATGTTTGAATCGTAAAAATAGTAGAAAATTACATCATATCAAACTAATAAGTATTATTAAAAAAACAAAAACCAACAAATAAAATGGCAATAATGTAAAAACTAGAATAAGTAAGTATTATCCAACAAGAAAGAACACACTTAGTAGATAGTTGGATTCCTTAAACATGTTATCAGAGATTCAATTCCTATTGTGTGTATGAAAAAACTTTGTGATGAGAGGCAAAACTTAATTCGGTGATCTTTAAGTCTTAAAAGGGACTAGTCTCCAACTATCGGTTGGAGATACCCTTTGTGCACAAAAAAAAAGAATAAATAAGTATAAAATTTATATATGCAGTTTGGTTCCGTTTCAAAAAAAAGAAATCGAAATATTATTCGAATCGATCGATTTTCACAAAAAAAATGTGCAAAAAAATCAATTTTGTTTCAATTTTTTTATACCGATTTTCAGTTTTTTCTTAGTATCAGTTTGGATCTAAATACACTTAGGTATAACTAATCAAATATTAATTAATTATTAAAGTAACACTTTAAAAAAGCAATAAAGTCCTTATTACAATTATTTTAAAGTTATACTAAAATTTTGATGGGTTGTTTTCAATGGGGGCAAGAATCACTCCTTTTTTTTTTAATCATGTTTCGACATGTTTTTTTTTATCATGCAAGAATCACTCCTTTGTTAATGTTTGTGGTATCTCAAAATCTTAGAATTGACAATTTTTTGAGTGAGTCTATTCAAAATTGTAATTGCTTATTTATACTTCTTACTAATTAATCATAATATCAATTAGTTTGTAAGAATGTGAATAGACAATTTAGAGTGCCAATAATATTGCCTAATTTCTCATCTCCTTAAATAAAAAAAGAATTAATTTTGATATAATTTTAGTGTAAAAGTTTTTTACATTATCATCTAATTATACCTTACTATGTTATTAAAAATTATTTAAATATTAAAACAATGAGTTTAATTTTAGGCACTGATAGTGTAAAGTTTTTTATACTACTAATCAATCACCAATCATGGTATGAGTGACTTTTAAAATAGGCAAAATATGTTGATTGGTCCTATACGTTTATTTAATTTTTCACATTGGTCCCATAAGTTTTTTTTTTCAAATTGATCCTACACGTTTCATTCCGTTTCCACATTAGTCATTTCCGTCAATTTCAACCTAACGCCGTCAAATAAAGAGACACGTGTCACACTAATATCGTGCCACGTTAGCTCAAAACTAACGGCGTTAGGTCAAAATCGACGAAAAGGAATAACGTGGAAACAAAATGAAATGTATAGAACCAATTTGAAAAAAAAAACTTATGGGACCGATGTGAAAAATTAAATAAACATATAGGACCAGTCAACCTATTTTACCTTTAAAATAATTAGAGTAAGAGCCAATTTTTTTTACTGATGTGAAAACTTTGGATTGAATGTTTGTATAAAAAGGCTTTACACCGCCAGTATATAACATGTTTTTTTTATCATGTTTCCACATGTTTTTTTTTTATCATGCAAGAATCACTCCCTTGTTAATGTTTGTGGTATCTCAAAATCTTAGAATAGACAATTTTTTGAGTTAGTCTATTCAAAATTGTAATTGCTTATTTATACTTCTTACTAATTAATCATAATATCAATTAGTTTGTAAGAATGTGAATAGACAATTTAGAGTGCCAATAATATTGCCTAATTTCTCATCTCCTTAAATAAAAAAAAGAATTAATTTTGATATAATTTTAGTGTAAAAGTTTTTTACATTATCATCTAATTATACCTCACTATGTTATTAAAAATTATTTAAATATTAAAACAATGAGTTTAATTTTATGCCCTGATAGTGTAAAATTTTTTATACTATTAATCAATCACCAATCATGGTATGAGTGACTTTTAAAATAGGCAAAATAGGTTGATTGGTTCTATACGTTTATTTAATTTTTCACATTGGTCTCATAAGTTTTTTTTTTTCAAATTGATCTTACACGTTTCATTCCGTTTTCACATTAGTCATTTCCGTTAATTTCAACCTAACGCCGTCAAATAAAGAGACACGTGTCGCACTAATATCGTGTCACGTCAGCTCAAAACTAACTGCGTTAGGTCAAAATTGACGAAAAAGACTAACGTGAAAACAGAATGAAATGTGTAGGACCAATTTGAAAAAAAAAAAAAAAACCTTATGGGACCGATGTGAAAATTTAAATAAACGTATAGGATCGATCAACCTATTTTATCTTTAAAATAATTAGAGTAAGAGCCAATTTTTTTATTGATGTGACAACTTTGGATTAAATATTTATGTAGAAAGGCTTTATATCGTCAGTATATAATAATTAAACTCTAAAACAATTCTGTCAGAAGTCCTATAAATAATAATATATATTTGATTAATAATGTCAAAAAAAAAATAGTATCGAAATCTGAAGAACAGTGCATGTCAACTAACATAGAAAGGTATAAAATACAAGATATGTGCATTTTTTGTTTCTTAATTTATTGTATTTTGTTCCATGAACATATATAGTTAAAGATAATAAGAGAAGAATTTCACATTGAGATTGCTCAATTGCTTCGCCACGTACCAAGTTGCCGTTTGGCCCTTTGCCTCCACATTCCCTGTGGGTCATGAAAATTATAAAATATACTAATGTAGCATAAGAAAGAGCATGCGCAAATTGCAATGATGTTGCTTCCGTGGTTATATAACTTAGGCAATTTTTAGGGTGAGAGACCCAAAAAGTCTCTCATGATGAAGGACTATTATTCACCATTGGATTCAAGTAAACCTCATGATAATACAATACACTCTCCACCCCAGATCATTCTCCCCAACTCTCTCCCTCAAGGTGCCAACACTATCAATACGGTAATGCTTTCCGCCACCGTTGCAAACCACTGCTCTCCTCCGTCAAACCGGTCCGATAACACCGTCGGAGAAGCCGTCAGAGCGGACGTTTGTCAGAGAGGAGTTGCTAGAAGCCTTGGGCGAGGAAGGCGACGAAGTGGGTGACGAGAAGGGAGTTGTGAGGGTGGAGGATGGCGCAGTGGAGGTAGGTGATGATGGCAAGGCAAGGTGAGGGGTTATCATCGGAAGACGAGACGACGAAGGTGGTGGTGGAGGAGGAGGAGGAGGAGGAAGAATCGTACTTGGAAAGAGCAACGGAGAGAAACGGCCTTGCATCATTGTGATTGTCAACAACCACACTTTACCTTTGCATTTCTTGCTTCGACTTCCACACTCCACCCAGCAGCGTCGCTGTTGATCTCTGCCCTCCACCGTACGCTATCCAGTTGCTGCCCAGTCGCCACTGCAAAGCCCCACCGCGTAAGACCCATCATAGATCTGCGACGCCACTACATCCAGAACCACCGCGTCGCACGCCACCTCGCACGCCATCTCACACGGAGTGTCACTGGTGGCAGCACCATCCACATAAACAGCTTCGACGGCGAGGTTGATGGCGTTGGGAAGGTTGAAGGTGGTGGGGAGGTTGAAGATGTTGCATCGTTCTCACTGAGTTTCTTCGCACTGTCGTTCTCAACCCTCCGGTGACGGCGAAGATTACGACGGTGGCGGAGAGTGGTGCGATGAGAGGTTGAAGATGGCGGAAGACGTTGGAGAGGGTGGATGCTACAAGCAGGACCAGAGAGGGTAAAACAAAGTGCAAAAAATAATCTGATGTGGAGGGTGCATGATAGAATCATGTGGGACTCCTTTATCCAACGATTATCAAAGATGGTGCACCATGAGAGACCTATAATGGTCGCTCATCGTAGAAGCGGCCATATAACTTAACTGTTAAAGTTATAACAACAAACAAGAAGTGGCAGCTTGTACTTGCCGTTTGAGGCCAAAATTTATATATATAATTTTGTTGGCAAAATTAGTGCTTTTGTCCGTTAAGTTAATTTAATTTTTCAAATTGGTCTCTTAAGTTTTTTTTGTGACAAACCGGTCCTTTAAATTTTTTTAGTGACAAACAGGTCCCTTAAGTTGTTATGATAGTGTATGGTTTTGCTATTAAATCAGTGAATTATGATGTCATAAAAAAACTTAAGGGACCTGTTTGTTACAAAAAAAACTTAAGGGACCTGTTTGACAAAAAAAAAACTTCAGGGATCAATTTGAAAAATTAAATTAACTTAAGGGGCCAAAATACTAATTTTGCCTAAAATTATTGCGTTTGATTATTATTACAATTTTTTGGTGAACAAATGTTTCGATTATGCGAAGACATGTCCTTTTACAAGGTCAGAGAAGACCATTAACATTAACATCAGAAATGATTTATAGTGAAATTTATATATCGCCTACTAACGAAAAAATTCTGATAATCGAACCCAAACCACAATAAGTATATATATGCGTAAGACTTGACCAAAAGTGTCAACTCCTATCGGTTGTATTTGATTATTTTATGAGTTTAATTGGTATTTAATAACATTAATATGTAATTAAATTTTGACACATCATTAGTTATTATCACTTTATATTCTCAAGAATTATTAATATAAATTAGGCAAAATTACATTTTTGGTCCCTTCAGTTAATTTTTTTGTTCAATTTGGTGCCTTAACTTTTTTTTGTAACAAACTAGTCCTTTATGTTTACCAACGTTAACAATATTGGCCTAAGTGTTACTCTTCATTCAACTTTGTTAATAGTGTTCGTTAATTCCACAACTGGACGTATTATGTGGTTGGTGACCTAATTGTTATCATTAGGGGTATATGGGTTATCTTCCTCCCTCTTAAATGGTGACCTAGAGTTCATGATTACCAATCTTCTTCCATATAACTATGGCTACAAAGTTTGGGTTATATCTACCTTACTCAAACACCGATCTGAAGTCACCAAAAAGACGTCTTTTTGGCCAAGTCACTAAGCTAACATCACGTCAACGCCATTTTGGATACTTAATGGACACATAGGATCGTTTGAGGCAGTGTTTGCTAATATTTAGGTTAACGTTGTTAATGTTTGTAAACATAAGGGACTTATTTGTCACAAAAAAGAGTTAAGGGACCAAAATGAAAAAAAAGATAAGGGACCAAAAGGATAATTTTGCCTATAAATTATTACATAAAAACACAAGAAAGGAGCTGATCCATGGATGCTCTTCCTCTACCTCCAGCTTCCTTAAATCTCAAACCATAATTGATCTCAAAATTTTCAAAATTAAGACCAACCAATGCGCCCTCTCTTTCATTGCATGTATATGTGAAAGAGTTGGGGGAGCAGAAAAGAACCCAACTATTGTTGTAAAAATAATAAATAAATAGATAAATAAAATAATTAGAGAAATATATGAAGAACATCGATAGATTGTTTATAGTTTGAGACGTGTGAAATCACAATATCCTTAAGGATTATTTCCCCACAGTCATAATAATAATGCGAATATCCCTCAGGATTTAACAGACTCTTTCAGAATAATCTGAGTATACAGAACAACAAGATTTATATCAACTCTTACACAAAGATAAAATAAAAGAGAAAAACAGAAGAAAAAATATTCTGAAACGCCCATGACCATCAAGGGCATAAAATCAAAAGAAGTTTTTTTTTTTTTTTTTCTCTACTCTTTTCCTCACTAAAGCCAACTTTGTATCCTCCAATGCTTTACGGCTCAGAGTATGAAATTCCAATCTACCAAATTAACATTGATTTCTCTATTTCAATGCACATTACATCGTTACTCTTTGGAGACAAATAATCATGAGATTAAAACTATTAAAAACACTTCAAAGCTAAAATAAATGAAAAGCACGCTTCTACGTTTTTAATATTGAAAACAAACGGCACAAAAACATTGAATGATAATAAAATGGAATAAAAATATTAACACAAATATTAGAGAAAATTTATTTCAATAAAAAGAGAATTTAAAATATTCTAAATTTAAATGTCAAAACAAATTATTTTTGAAATAAATTTCCAACAATCCCCACAAATTTCAAAATAATTTGTTAAAATAATTAATAAAATTTAGAGTTGATCACATGGATGTCAATACTTCGAATCTTGTGTCTTTTGAATTATGAACCAGACCTAGACTGATAGACATACCATACAAGTGAGTCGGTGAAATAAACTTAAATGAACCAAAACACTTTGGTGTATGTTAGAGGTCTACCAATCACATTACACCCCCACAATTCTTGCTATTACGTTGTTTTGCGCTAATAGGCCATGCGTGTGCCTGGTAATTCATGAGTTCTTGAGATATTATGCCACAATCTCATACAAGCAGCCCCACTTGATACTCATATAGGTGATTTCAAAGTGTATGCTGCACTTCATACACCACCCATAAGGGATATGAAATTCATTAAAAGCTTTCCACTTATCCCTCAATAAATGCAATCTAGCACTTCTCACACCATAGGAAGGGACAAAATTATTGGTGCTAGCAGAATTAACAAGTGACTTGTTTTTACCCATATGAACCTTCTTCATGGGATCTCTAATCACAAAGGTTGGGTTATCATCACCGTTAATTTCACATTGGCTCAAGTCCCATTCCCCTCGATGTTTTACTCACTAGCTTTTTGCTTTGTGAGAAAATCGTTCAAATTCATTTTTGACCTCTAAAAAATTCGGCTTCATCATTTTGTAGCTATTTTCGAGAATTGTAACACATACATATGTCTCTAAAATGTATTTAATTTGTCACTTGGCAATCACAATATATAAACACATAATGAGTTAGTTTTAACTCACATAAAAAATTTGCTAAGAAGTTTTTTAACCACCCAACATCATTATCAGCCAATTTCAGAATAATTAACTCTGACCCCATTGTATATTTAACAATAAAATTAGTTTGGCTGACCTCCAAGTAATTACACCACCACGAAGGTGAACACATAACCTGAGTTTCCGTTATCATCATTGTATATTTACAATACAATGGAAAATCCACAATTGGATATCATAGTTCATCCCCCTACAAAAGTGTAAGAGGGTAAAAACATATTTATTTGCACAAATATATATGCTCGGTAGCCCCTAAGTCTACCATCCATATATTTCACATTTGTCACAAGATAAGTATGAGAAATGTCCGCAACAATTATTTCATCTCCTTTGACTACCATACTTGCCTTTGGTCTAGGAGGATTGTCATTCATCTTCATACATATGCATTGAAAACATACATATCCTCATCTCATCCAAATTAATTTTCGAACTCAATAAATATTTCAAGATATAGATATAATAATCAATGCACATTACTCAAATCCCACAAAAAGGATCCTAGCAGCAATTATAGGATCAAAGGGCCTCCCATTTTCATTTATATTCAAGTCGTAGCACACTTCCTGAATAGACCTCCTCTTCCTACTATCAAATAATATTATATCTAAGTACCGCACATGAACATTATTTATTTGCAAGTTCTTCATATTGACCACAAGTGTCTAATACAAAATCAAAACCCCAACATAACCATAACATCAGAAATTAGAGATTCAACATCAAACAAGTGCCTCAATGAACACTTAATCATCTTACCATTTTTATCAAGCTCTCAAGAATTTCAAGAGCACCAAAATAAGGTTTTATATCACCCATAATTCCAGCACCATTCCCCCGTAAATGACACTCCTAACAATAACTATTAAGAAAAAGGCACAATGTGAACCTGTGTCACGGGAATGGGAAAAAGAAATTAGCAAGCTTCATTTTCTTACATTTATCCAACTAATATCATAGTCAATCAAGGACCAACAATAATAGCTAAATAATCAAGCCTTTACGGGTTGCGCAACAACCATAATCACTTAAATACCCAAAATTAACAGAGTCCCACCTCTTAATACCATACAGCCACGTTAATATGAATTAGAACCCCTCCACCGAAACTCACCTCTAGATTTAAGTGCAAGTATTTACAGGGTTAATCCATGACAAAAGAAACAGAAAACAAGATACACAAATATTCATAACATCATGAAATCACAAGTCCATGCCATGAAGAATAAAAATAAATCGTATCTACACACACTTTTTCATCATATAATAATTTCATAATAAGGTGATACTTACACATTCTATATAATCAAATAAATTAGCAACTCTAACTCAAATCAAACCCTTTCTTCCAAAGCCAAAACACAATACAAATAGTGTCAAGTTCACATACAAATGGCACTAAATTTACATAATGATATTTAGCCGAATAATCATATTAATCTTTGTCCACTCACATTCTAATCCATGTATATATAACATCATGCAAATTAATATATAAAAAGAAATAGAACACATAACACAATTATGGGAACCCGAGAGATTTACCATTATGCTCTTGGCCAAGGCACTCCATGCCCAAGTCACCCATTTTTTTCTTTTAATTTGCTCATCCATTTAATCACTCCGAAATAGTAATTAATAAGCCACAATGATCAATAACAACAAATATGGCCTCATGGCCACACTTTAACCAAATTAAAATATAACCAAAGCTCTCTAAAATTAACATAACATCATCTATGGAATTTTAGCAAGTTAAAATCCATATGTCCCACGAAATTAAATTTTCAATTATAACCTTCATCTATACAGACAAGACACATACATAACTTTATTAGCCGAATCTCCAAAAAAAAAAAAGAGTTCAAACTCAACCAATCCATTTGAGTCATTTTATGAAACAAGTTGTCTACACAAGAAGCATGTCATACGTCACTAGATAAGATATCTGTATAAGGATAGATTCATTATTATTATAACAAAAATTGATAGAGCTTACCACTCCAGCACATCTATAGGAAGCTGTTTTCCTTCACGAATTCTGGAAGCTTCAGATTATAAACAATTGAAGAAGAACCATATGAAGTGTTGTCACCATTCAATAGAGTAACATATCGAGCAATGACATTGCTCTCAAATACTGAACCATCCATCTCAAAATCGGGGCCCGATTCAACTTGCATACCGGCATACTCCGCTGCAATGAGGGTCTTGCAAGCAATTTTGGTTTGTTTAATGCAACTGAATTGGTGCTTAGAAAAAAACACATTTAAAACGCCATATAAGATATATGAATTAGAATCAATTAGCAAAAATTGTTACAAAAAAAAATGTTTTCTAGATTTCCTTCTATGAGATTATATAACCTGTGTTGACCAACTAATCAAACTTGATAAGAAATAGAAACAACAGAAACCAAGTATAGATACAAATATAATAATAAAACTTGGTGTATCAAATTGTCAAAAACAAACTCTCTGGCACAAAAAATAAATAAACTGATAATTTACAATGATTTTTCATAGGAAATAATCCTTAAGATTGTTGTAAAAATAATAAATAAATAGATAAATAAAATAAATAGATAAATATATGAAGAATATCGATAGATTGTTTATAGTCTGAGACGTGTGGAATCACACTGTCTTTAACGATTATTTCGCTACAATCATAATAATAATGTGAATATCCTCCAGGATTTAACAGACTCTTCCAGAATAATCTGATATACAGAACAACAAGATTTATATCAACTCTTACACAAAGATAAATTAAAAGAGAAAAAGAGAAGAAAAAATATTCTGAAACACCCATGACCATCAACAGCATAAGATCAGAAGAAGTTTTTTTTTTTCTCTACTCTTTTCCTCACTAAAGCCAACTTTATATCCTCCAATGCTTTTCGGCTCAGAGTATGAAATTCCAATCTACCAAATTAACATTGATTTCTCTATTTCAATGCACATAACATCGTTACTCTTTGGAGACAAATAATCATGAGATTAAAACTATTAAAAACACTTCAAAGCTAAAATAAATGAAATGTACGTTTCTAAGTTTTTAATATTGAAAACAAACAGCACAAAAACATTGAATGATAACAAAATGGAATAAAAATATTAACAAAAATATTAGAGAAAATTTATTTTAATAAAAAGAGAATTTAAAATCTTCTAAATTTAAATATCAAAACAAATTATTTTGAAATAAATTTCCAACAACTATGACCGCTCCCTTGTTTTCAAAGTCTATAATTGCTGAAGAGTTGGTGAAACAGGAACTGCAGGAGAGACGAAATAGAGTCGGCCCTCCACCGATTGAGATCTAAATCAAACTATATAACGAAATCTTTTTAAAACTAATAACAGAATAACTCAACAATTTTTTCATATAAAAATCATTATTTTGTACACGATAAGAGTTGATCTTTGGGCCTTACAGTTAATAGTAACCTTTCATACCAAATGGATTAACCAATGTTTGTTAATGTATCAAATATATCAAAAAGATAATATAAAAAGATATAAAGTAAGTTTTTTTAAGAAGAAATTATTTTTTTAAAGGTCTGAAGCAAGAGCCTTACTATTTACTATTTTTACCCCTCCCTATTTTTTCCCATTTAAATTCTAGAAATACCCCTCTGACTTTCTCACCTCTATAATTTCTGTAATGTAATCATATACGAATAGTTTTCATAATGTACTCAAATTTCAGGACATTAAAAAAATGTATGAGTACATTATAAAAACTACAATTTCCATAATGTTGAAATTTGAGTACATTGGGCAAGTTGTTTCTTGTGTCTATTTTAACTTTAATCGATCTATTTAGGAATCGTCAATCAGTTTTTCAATTATTATCTTTTTATAAAATAGATATTTTAATCTTTTAGTTTTATTTTAATGTTTAGATTTGTCTTTTAAATTTTTATGTCAAATTTATCCTCTCACTTTGAAAAGTTCGAGAATTTTATTCTCAAATGCTATTTTTGTTATAATTCTATAAATTTTTACGTGACATATGAGCTGAATTAATTTGAATGTGCTGACATATGAGTTGACAAAGAACCAGAGTCGGCTTTCTTCAAAAAAAAAAAAAAAAAAAAACCAGAGTCGGGTTATGTGAATCAACATGGGTCAAGCAATATAAAGTTAAGGTTGAATTTCAAAAGTTCAAAAAACATGTTTTTCATAGGATTCTCAACTATAGATCAAATCGAAATTTTTTTTAAAGTAAATCTAAGATTTAACGTAAAAACTGAGGTGAAATGTTTTCTAAATTAGATGAAAGCATGCATCATTTTAGCTTGGCTTATTTGGTGATTTCCAACTGAATAAACATTCCATTGAGAAAATGGCTTTTTAGTTGTACAAAAACCTACAAAAAAATGAATCACACCAAGCAGGATGAAGTGATAAACGTGTGCAATAATATAGAAAACGACCATTTCATCCATACAACAACAACATTGAATTTTCCCCCTCTATTTGTAATATAATTTCTAGGTTAATATATGCATGCCACACAAATTTTAAGAAAAAGTCATTATAGTTTGATCCGTGTAATCAATATGTGTTAAAGAGATAAAACTTTGATAGTTGTTGTGAGAATTAATCCAAAAATCATAAGTATGGACGAATAATTGTAATGTAAGAGAACTGCATACAGCATACGTTTCTTCCCTGAAAAAGACCAGAATATGACTTGTTCCGCATGTAACAAAACATAGTAGAGAAGAAACATAAAAACAAAAAAACAAAAACTGAAAGGTCCTAAAGGCCTCACCACAATGAGCTGTTCCACATAATAGTTTAATAGTTTTCTTTTTTTAATCATTAAATTCCACATAATAGTTTACTACATTTTTGTAACCGTTACTAATTTATGTCCACATATTATTATATATGCACAAAATTAAACTCATTAATTGCTGAATATTCCTCTTCCCGGGCTGCCTTGAATTGATCCATTAACCGTATCCTAATCCTCTCAATCGCCTCAACTCTGTCCCTTATCGGCTTATCCTTTTCTTTAAATTTTTTTGTTCAGAACAAAATTTATGAATTATTTTTTGAGTTTAATTGCTATGAACTTTTTAAATAGTTAATCAATCACAATTCATGATATAAATGATTTTTTATGTAATTAAAATTTTACACTGTCAACCAATCATAAATCATGATACGAATGATTTTTCTAGGAATAAAATCAATAATTATTTAATTCCTTAATTAAGTATCAATATGAGGAATGTCAGGTATAATTAAATTAATCTTTAAGGGAGATTGATGTAATTTTTTCCTAAAAATAATGTCCGAAAGTTAAGATAATAATAGAAATTAGTTAGAGTGAAAACCCAAATTGATTTCTGAAAAATATTATGAACTCACTTTTAGTTCTTGAAAAAATAAATTAACTATTTGATCCCTCAAATTTACCAACGCGGGACACATTAGTCTCTAGATTTAGTTTCAACATCCATTTATTTGACTATGTGTCCCATTAATTATCCTACTTGACCTTTTAGTGGTCCTGTGTGGCCTATGACTAATTTTTGTCGTGAAAAATAAATGAAAAGTGAAAAAAAAATTATATAATTTTCAGGTATTTGAGTTTTAAAATTGTTCACGTTTTTTCAATTTTTATTCGTTTTGCATGAAGGAAATTCGTGATAGGCTATGCAGAACCACTAACGAGTCATGTATGATGCTTAATGAGACACGAGGCAAGTAAACAGACATTGGAACTAGACTGAGGGATTAAAAGTGTCCCGCATTTGTAAATTTGAGAGACTAAATGGTTAATTTATTTTTTCAGAGACTAAAAGTGGATCCCCGAAAATATATAAATATTAATATTAAATATGTAAAATATTAAAATATATACAAAAAATAAAATATAATAAATATTAAAATATTAAAACATATATAAATATTAAAATAGAGTAAATATTAAATATTGAAAATATATAAATATTAAAATATAGTAATTGATTCAGTTTGGTTCAGTTCCAAAATCCTTTAACCCGAGAACCGACTCAATTATAATCAAGTTTGGTTTGATTCGTATCCGAACACCAAAAAAATCCCAAACAATTTAATTGGTTCAATTCAGGTTTTCGGATTTATCTGGTCGATCCTAACCTATGAAAACTATATGTATGAATGCAGAATGCCTTTATGTTTACTCTTCTATTTTCTTTTTCACCAATACTAATTAATTAAAATTTAAATTACTTACTTTTTTTTTTTTTTTTTTTTTTGCAACTTGTCTTCTCTTCCCTCGCCCAAGTCTCTGTTTTCCTTATAAGTAGCACTGCACAGTTAATGAATTTGAAACTGTTTCTTTCAATACCCTCTTCCCAAATCCCTTGTTTCTTCATTTAATGATCTCCTCCATTTCAACTTAGCAAAAAATCCTTAAAATATGTAAATATATCATCATGACATATATGATATAGACATATATATATATACTTATTATATATTATATATACATATAATAGATACATGTTGGTGTAGGTGAAGAACCCAAAGAAGCATAGGTAGTCAAAGACACAGTTTATATACTTCTCAATCACATGAAGCCAAAGGCACCATTTTTTTGCCACCACAATTCAGATAAGCAAACAATGAAGGATTCAGCCACCGCCGCCGAGAACGCCGCCGCTGACGGCTACAAACCGTGGAATTCAGGTGGCTCCGGCAGTAGCCACCTTTTGGTGAAAAGGGTCATGAGAATCACTATGTTCTTTGTTGGCTTTGCTGTGTTGTGGATGTTTCTATATAACTCTGCCTCTCCCTTTGGATTCCCTCTTATTTCACATTACATTGGAGTATCAACAAAGGTGACTCTCTCTCTCTCTCTCACGTTCTTTGTTTTTGTGTGTTTTGCAATTGGAAGTTTGAGTTTTTGGCTTTTGATGCCTCATTTTTCTTATGAACCAATAAAAAAATTGAATTTTTGATTCCGGGTATTGATGTTTTTTTCATGCTTTTTCAGTTCATGATCGTCTTCTGATTGGTTTGGACTAAACTTTTTGTTTTGTGGGTTAATTTGGATTGTTTACCCCACCCCTTTGAAGTAGAGAACCATGCTTTTTGAATGTGTATATGCAGTTAGATTATTGGTGGTGTTTGTTTTCTGAGTGGAGCTAACTGTTTCGTTATAATTTTTATTTCTGAAAAGTGATCAAGTTTACCATTGAACAAACACAATTTCTGAGAGTTTTAGGAAGGGTTCATGGATCTGTAACTGATGAGGTAAAGGGGCCGAAAATTATGCATAGTGTGACCGACGTATGAGACTTTTATTCTAATACTTAATGACAAAAATGAAAAATCTTGCCTTAGCTAATTCCACGTCTCAATCAGTAATACTAATTCAGGGAGTACTTCAGAGGTAAAGTTTCTAATTTTACAATTGTAAAATTGATACCATTTGGAAATTGTGCATATATCTTTTTCCTATCTCCTCTTAATGAGCCCTCTCTCTCCGTTTTGTCTTTGGGTAGTCTCAACTTTCAACCAATTTGATTAATTTTTTTGGTGAATTGTTCCCCCCTCTCTTTCTATAAAGAATATTCTAAAATGGGGATATACCAATGGATATTTTGTTTCTTATATTTGATAAGGATCATATGAGGTGCACTTACTGATGTAATATTTATGTTTGTTTAAGATAAAAGGACATAGGTATATAATTCAAATATTTTAATTCATATTTTTGTGAATTTCAAATTTTAATTTGTTTCATCATTTCCCCCAGTTAAGCACAGACCTATATTTTGGTTTAGTATACAATATATCATATGTATTTAATATTCCATATGGGCCATGTATGTCATTTAATTTGTGTTAGGATTATGAATTATTAATGGATCATACAGACTTCAATCATTGAAAGTAACCTTATGTTTTCTGATTTAATTTAGGGGCGAAAGGCTTGAATCGTTGATTGATTATGTCTGGTTACTATACACAATATTTTTCTATCTGGGCATATTAGCTTTGAATTATTAGCATTTCTTTATACTAGAACAACAACAACTATATTTTAGTTTTCTACTGTGAATGATTTTTTTTAAGTTTTTTTTCTTTGATTTAATTGTTATACACTGTCAGTGTAAATATTTTTTACACAGTCAACCAATCATAAATTGACACATCAGCTATAATATTTGACTCTTATCCTAATTACCTGAAAAGTTACTCATATTATGATTTCTGATTGCATGACAGTATAAAAAACTTTACACTAAAAGTGTAAAGCAATTAAAGTCTTTTTTTTTTTTTCATAGATGATGTCTTTTCAAAAACCTCACCTCCCTATTTCCATTTTTTTTTCTAAGGTCATGTTTTATTAAACAATGTTGCATCTTGCATGCTGTAACTATATTGGTGAATACGTGCGGATACAGTTGTCATCTCACATGCCCAGCTGTTCACATGGTTGTCCCAATATACATCAAGAGTGTGTTTGGGAAAGTTGAAAAAAATAGATTATGCTGATATAATCGATTATTGTGATAATCGATTATAATCAGAACATGCTTGGGAAAGCTTGATTATTAGGCTTTTAGCTGTTTTTTTTGGAAAAAAACTATTTTATAAGCAATTTGATTTGTTTGGGTCAGTAGATTAAATTTATAAAAAGCTTTTTTTGAATAAAAAAAGCTGTTTTATATCATCTAATTTATTTTAGTTTAATATGATTTGATTATTTTTCATTTTCAAAACTTTCTTCCCTATTTATCCCTATAAAACTAACTTCCAAACAAATATTATTAAATTATACAAATAACTTCATACATTTTTTTGTAATTTACTATATAAAAGTGATTTTTTTTGTACCACCAAAACGGAATAAATTATCTTAAAATCGCTTTTCAAAAAACATACCCAAACAAAAACAGATTCTGATTATAATCGATTATTTCAGAATCTGTTTTTGTTTGGGTATGTTTGTTGAAAAACGTTTTTAAGATAATTTATTTCGTTTGGGGGTGCAAAAAAATCACTTTTACATAGTCAGTTACAAAAAAATGTATGAAGTTATTTGTATAATTTAATAATATTTGTTTGGAAGTTAGTTTTATAGGGGTAAATAGGGAAGAAAGTTTTGAGAATGAAAAATAATCAAATCACAATAATCTTAAGCTAAAACAAATTAGATGACATAAAACAGTTTTTTTTAATCAAAATTTTTTTTTTTATAAATTTAATAGACTGACCCAAACATATCAAATTACTTATAAAATAGCTTTTTTCCAAAAAAAACAGCTGAAAACCTAATAATCAAGCTTTCCCCAACATCCTCTAAACGTTAACTCTGCTGCTGCTTTGCTTTAAGTTCAAATAAACAATACTAAGCTATATTGATCTTCCATCATATTATCATTGGTTAAGATTTGAGAAATCACCAATATTGATTAATTAACTTGATGTAAAGAAAATTTTAATTAGGCATGGTTGATCATAGCCACTTCACTCATGTTTGAGCTGTTGGTAATATTTATGTGAAACTTACTAACTCATATTGAATCAGGATGAAAGTGACTACCATAGGCCATACCTTAATATCCCAAAAACTCTGCATGAAAACATTTCCAGTAAGTAAATTTAGGTGCCCAGCCAATCTGATATCTTGAGGCCTTGATATAACTATTGGTATATTAATATTATTCACACATACTAATAATCATATTACCTCATATCTGTACAATTTTTTACCTCATTTAGTTAGTTCTAACTTTGTTTGTGTATACTCACACTTTGATTATATCACCTCACATAGACGTAAGTGGTGTACTTCTTTGTGATGTACACTAAGCTTTATCCCCAAGCAAAATAGACCTGCCAAGTTGCCACCTAGAAGTAGTAATAGTGGCCGCCACCCATTGTTTTCTTGCCGGTGGGGGATCTACGATCCGGAATCAGGGGGGTCAATTTATTTTCAAAAAGGATAATCTATTTACAAAAAATCAATAAAAATTACTATCAAACATATGAAGATAAAGACATAAAATTTTAATACAAATAGTCAAATAAATTACATATCTCATAATTGTCCTTTACGTGATTTCATGTGTTATCAATCAGCTCATTGTTTTCCTAATGCATGCACGACTTATAAAATAATATTAACTATCCATGCTACTGTTGTATCTGTTGAAAGAAGCTTTTCTAAATTGAAATTGTTAAAATCTTATTTGTAATATACTATGTCACATGATAGGTTAAGTAGTCTTACTTTGATTTCTATTAAAAATGTTTTTTTTTTAAAGAATCTTGATTATGAATGAATTATTAATGATTTTACAACAAAAAATGCAAGAAGAATAATATTCAAATAATTACAAGGGACCCACTTTCTTAATTCATCCAGAGCACCCAAAATCTAAGGACTAACCTTGAACAATAGGATAAACAACTTGAATCAAAACCCCAAGATCAGAGTGCGTGAGAGATGGTCAAAGGGTCAAAAGGAAGAGTGTGTGAGAGAGGGGGTCAAAAGGTCAATTAACATGGGTGCAATTTTTGATAACTATGGGGACATTTTTTTTTTATCTAGGGTATTAATAAATGATTTTAAAAATCTAGAGGATTCAAGTGCACCCGCTGGAGTACACACAGGTCCGCCCCTGTTTCTTGCTGTGACGTTTCAATGTGAAAGGAATAAGTGCATGTTTGGATTTCCATTCTCACAACAAAACTGAAGTTTGTAATGACACAAATGTAATAAAAACATCATCCAGGTTTTTAATGATGTCTTTATCTTTATGTATCAGGAAAACTATGAGTCAAAGCTAGAGAGTGTTCTTAGAAATGCATCTATGGAAGATAAGACAGTGATAATCACAACTTTGAATGATGCATGGGCAGAGCCAGGTTCCATATTTGATCTCTTTCTTGATAGTTTTCGCATTGGCAACCAGACAGAGAAGCTTTTGAATCACTTGGTGGTAATAACTTGGGACCAAAAGGCACATGCTCGTTGCCTAGCTTTGCACCCTCATTGTTTTCAACTTGAAACCAAAGGTGACAATTTCACCAGTGAAGCATTTTTCATGTCCCCAGATTACCTACATATGATGTGGAGAAGAATTGAGTTTCTTGGCTCTGTCCTTGAAATGGGGTACAGCTTTGTGTTCACGGTATATATACCAATTTCCATGAAAACTTACTTGTTTAGATACTTTAACCAATGCCTTTAGGATACTGGTTAGTATTTGTCATATTTGTTTTGCTAGAAACTACTTGTTTCAAAATCTTACCATGCACATACACAGACACAGAGACACTTCTATAGGAATTTAGATTCAAAATTAATGAACAAATTGAATGTTTAGTGTTGTTTTGTCTTATTTTGGTCCTTTGCAGGATACTGATATAATGTGGCTTAGAGACCCATTCACGCAATTTTACCAAGATGCAGATTTTCAAATTGCTTGTGATTTTTTCAATGGCAACTCCTATGACTTAAGGAACATGCCAAATGGAGGGTTCAACTATGTAAAATCTAATGACAGGACTATTTGGTTCTATAAGTTCTGGTTCAACTCAAAGGATGCCTACCCAGGATTGCATGATCAAGATGTGCTCAACAAGATCAAAATGCATCCTTTTATTTCCAACATGAAGCTGAAAATTAGGTTCCTTACCACAGCTTATTTTGGTGGGTTTTGTCAGGCTAGCAAGGATCTTAACAAGGTATCTACAATGCATGCCAATTGTTGTGTGGGTTTAGACAACAAAGTCAATGATCTTAAGATTTTGCTCGAGGATTGGAGGAGGTATATGGCATTGCCTGAAAATGAGAAAAAACAGTCAAATTCTTCTTGGAGCGTACCAAGAAGTTGCAGGTAATGTAAATTATTTTTAGACAAATGTTAACCAGTATCGTTAGAATACCGGATAAGAAGTGAGGTAGATTTTTATTGGGAAATGGTATTTCAATATCTTAAGAAGTGATTATTAGTTTATCAATGAAAACTTGTAATTTCCCATTCCTTAATCAATACTCTAGCAACACCCCGTAATTTAATAGAGGTTTCATTTTATGTTGCCATCATTAATTGACATCGTTTTCTGTCCCCATTTCTTATATTTTCCACATTATATTGGCATCATGAAGGACGTCCTTCCAACGTAGCAGAGAAAGGAAGAATAAAGGGAGGTTGTGACATGCTTTGCATGTAACTGTTTGATGCTTGTATAAAGAGGTATGTAATTTTTTCTGCAGTTATAGGACTCTCTAGACACCCACTGAAAATTAGTCACACTCTTAATTTGTTTGGTACAAAATAGCATTGTCGACAAAATAGCATCAATGTAGTCTTTTTTACTTTTTTATTTTATTTTTCAATTCCTAGTCTTTTTAGAGTACAAATAAATAGGAATATCTATGTGAATCATGTATGGCAAAAGTTTTGGATAAATAATTTTTTTCCATCCAGACTCATAATTTTTACAGAACATGAGATTAAATTATAACAAAAAATATTGAGTTGCAATAGTAGTGTTTAACTGTTTATGTTGTACTTTTACATGTTCTCTCCTTTTTTTCTGCTGCCAAACAAGTAGATAATTATTTAAATACATGTTTAATATTTTTCACTTGACGCATTCATTAAGGAATCAAATATAGAAATTAATTTTGAGAAGTGGTTTATTTAATTCTTTGAAAGTTATATTGTTCAATACAAAACTTTTATTTTTTGATTTCTTAATCAATGTCCTTAGGATACTGATTAGTAAGATTCTTTTCACTTTCCCCCGCCATAACACCTTTATGCTGATTTGGCTACGATTATGAATTGGGTTTGAAGGTTGCAGAATGGTTAGCTCAAGTTTCGGGACACAGCAAAAGATTTACGTTTCCAAAACCAATTACTTCGTATAGGAAATGAAATGTGAAGTGGTAGACATTACGAAAATGAAGGACATGGACAGAAAGTCGTTCATGTTTTAATGTTCTTTTTAGTCAAAGTTGGAAGTCTTACCTGTTGGAGAAAATTAAATCATTGTCAGTTCTCATGTATTTATTTCAATTGTTAATTATTTTTTAATTTACAGTTTACACAAATCTCTTTTAAACTGTAAAACTATATCTTGAAAATTACAGATTTTTCTTGAACATTTTTTTGTTCACAAACCTCCCCTATTCAGAATAATATCTTTAGGATCTTAAAAAAGAAAAATATGTGTAATGAAATTAAAGTTCAAGAAATAAGAGGTTAATTTTCTCTTAAATAACATGAAAAAGCTCCATCAAATAAATAGTTGTCATTCTTTTCATTTATTATGTGTAGTACATTAATATTCGTTGTTAAACCATGTTTAGATTAGGATGTGCTTCTGACTTCTCAATCAAATATTTGTGCCGCGGATGAGAACAAATGAAACTTCGTAACCAATGTGCTTAATTTAGGGATGGCAACCGGGTAGGGCGGGAGGCAGGGAGTACTTCCCCACTCTCCGTCCCCACCCCCCATTGTATTTCTCGTCCCCGACCTCATTCCCTATTATGGGGAGTTTTTTTCCTCCGTCCCAATTCCTCACGAAACCCGCAGATCTCCGCATGGAGTTCGGGGACCTGAAAATTATAAGAAAAAATCGGTAATTAATTAAAATCCAATAAAATATAAAAACACTAAAAATCTTAAATATTTAAAATTAAAGTACTTTCTAAGATATTGCAACAAGTTTAATCTTAAATAATACAAACAAAGATTCAATAATATTATAACAAGGTCAAAGATTACAATATCAAGTTCAAGTTTTCTTGTCATGTCCAACATACATATAAGGATATTTTTCTAATCTTTTCGGGGTCAAGAACCCCACGGGACGGGGAGCATATTTCCAGTCCCCAAAGTACCTTCAGGGGGATTTTCTCCCCCGTCCTCATTCCTGCGGGGAAAAAATCCCCGTCCGCGGGGCCCTATTCGGGGCCGTCCCCGTCGGGATCCCCACACACATGTACAAATTGTCATCCCTAGTCCTTATGATACTAATTAAGGACTCAATAAAAAAAAAAGTTTGTATATTGAGAAACTAAACTCTACACTTTTTAGAATAATAAATACCACAATTTTTCATAAAAACTTACCTATTCTTATTCCACTTGTTCAAATTCTTTGGAACCAACATGTGGTTGGTCCGAGTGGTAACAGTAAGGATGTAAACGAGTCGAGCTGAGCTGAGCACTTAAAGCTTGAGCTTGGCTTGTGAAAAAATGGATTGCTCAAGCTTGTCTCATTTATTTAATCGAGCAAAACCAAAAGCTTGAGTTTGGTTTGTTAACTAACGAGCCGAGCCTGAATAGTTCACAAATAGTTCAGTTCATTTACATCCTACTTGTGAGTTACGAGATAAAGGAAAAGGAAAAAATGTGTTGGAAACTGAAAACAATTTAAATATTAGTTTTTACATTATTTTTTTATTATTTACTTTAAAATTTTTTTTATAACAATACGTTTTAAATCACAAATAAAAAAAAATCATAAAATTTGTCATTAGAAAACTATGCAAAAATGTTTTTATACAAAAAAATAGGATATATATAATTTTAATTTTTCGATTATATATATATATATATAAACAAGCTATTCAAGAGCCGTTAATGTCGAGCCGATAAGACTTGGGCCTTGCTCATTTAAATAATCGAGCTCAATCTCAAGCTTGAGTTTGTTTATTTAATTAAACAAACGAGCTCGATCGAGTATTTAACGAGTCGAATCCGGATAGTTCATGAATAGCTCAACTCATTTACATCCCTGGGTAACAGACTCGGGTCCCTTAAGCAAGTAGCAGAGGTTCGATCACTAACTCTTGTGTATAGAAAAAATTTGGTTGAGAGGTCAGCTCTTCGATGCCGTCCAAAACATCGTGGGATTAGTCTTTACTATTGCGCACCACGTAACTTGGGAACCTAAAAAATGCTTTGAACACGTTACAATTGATGGGAACATTTTTCGTAAAACAAGCATTAATTATTTCTTTTCTGGGTCTTTGGCTACCCTGCCTTATAGTTATAGTCTATAGGGTGGGTCATGGGTGGGGTCGGGGGACTTGACTGTTTGGGATTGCTCTTTTAATATGTTTGGGTTTTTACTTCTAATGTTGGGAGGGAATTGTTACATATACCACCTCATTTATACATTTACCATCATATTTATTGATTTTTATAGATGAAAAGATAAAAAAAACCTCTTTCCAAATGTGTTCTGACAATTCTTTTTTATATTCCGGATAGTTGTCGGAACACAAATTTTTTGTATTCCGGCAACTAATTGTTAGTAGATCAAAAAGCTTCAAAAATTTCGAAACACCATTTTTTTTGTATTCAGACAACTAATTTCCGGAACACAATTTTTTTTTTTTTGTATTCCAGGAACTAAATGCCGATAGGTCAAAAAACTTGAAAAATTCTAAAACACTAATTTTATGTATTCCGGCAACTAATTGTCGGAAAATAATTTTTTTTATATTCCCGAAACTAATTGTCTGAACACATTCAGAAAGGGATTTATTCGATATAGGGGTATCTTGAAAATAAAAAAAATAAAAATAAAAATATAATGGTAGATAAACAAATGAGATGATGTATGTAGCAAAGCCCAAGTAGGAACTCATTTGGCCCAAAGGCCATACTAGGTGTCATTGTTTTTTGCGGGGAGGTACTAGGTGGCATTGGTCCAAGCCTTATGGTCAAGGTGGAAATTGTGAAACCAGGTTAAGCCCATATAAGGGCTCAATTATTTATATATTCAACAGAAAAACAGTCTTTTATAAAAAAATATTTAAAAAGTCGTTTGGAAATATTTTCAATAATAATATGATGAATTTATCGTTTATCTCATGTCTTATTTATCCTGATGCCACCCATCAGCATTTTTCTCTACATATAACACTACATGAGACATCATATTATTTTATGAGTATGGTTAGTTATTGTCATATACCTTACATAAAGATGAAATAAATAAATTATACGTAAAGAGTAAATGCGTAATTTGGTCATGAAATTGTAGGGTCGTATTGATTTAATCCCCCACATTATCAATATTTCAAAATGATCTCTGGAATTACAGAAAGTTAATCAGATCCATCCCTCTATTGGTATTTGCATGGACTATAATGACATTAAGTTGGTAGTGTCAGAGATGCATTTGAAACTAAGTGAATAATTTTAGGGATGCATTTGCTACATTTTGTAATTTCAAGGATCATTTTGAAATATAATAATGTGGGGGACTAAGTTGATACAACCCTATAATTTTAGGGATCAAATTAGATATTTACTCTATAATAAATGTGAATGAGATATTGTTAGAGTGTCATATTTTGACAACTAAAACAATAATTTGTTTTATCTAACTTAGATCAGGGGCGGAGGGAGGGAGACCTCCCAAGTTTTTTTTTTATAAGTAAAAAATGTATTAAAATGAGTACAAGTAGTACACTCCGGATGCGTTTGGAAAAGCGTATAAAGAGCTTATGGAATTAAACTTATATAAATAGTTTATGAAAATAATTTATGATCTTTCCATAAGCTCTTTTTAGCTTATTTTCATAAACTTGTTAGATAAGCTTACGAAAAAAGTTATTTTTAGCTTATATGAAGAAAAAAAACTTATTAAATAAACACCTAATTAAACTATTTATCCAAACACACCCTCACTCAAATACAATAGAGTATCAAAACATGGAAGGCAACCTGTAATAGCAATTCTGTTATGATACAACAAGAGATGAATCGGGTATACAACAGCCAAACCAAGAAAAAAGAGAACAAATGTGATAGCCACCCACCCAAACTGCCAGAAACTAAAAACACCGACCAGTGATACTTAGACATACAAAACCATAGTTCCCACATATTGTTACAGACTGCAGAGTAGCGCAAAATGAGCCTTGTGCACTAAAGCAACAAAGTGAGACCATGTGATGAGCCTATAAAATTCCCTAAACCAAAACAGAAGCAGAGTACCTTCATTTCTTGGAGCATAATTGAAGGCAAAGTAAAAGATTAATGCACTAGTCCACAAATTATAAGTTGCCACCCTTAACAGTTGTATAACTCCAGCTCCAAGCAAAAAAATTGATAGAATTCATCATCTTGTCAAAATCTAATTTTCCATCTCTGAAAATAATTTCATTTCTATGTTTCCAAATTGCCCAAATTGCCCAAATTGTTGCAAGCCACAACAAGCACCAAAACTTTTTAGACACCTTTTTTTTCCAGTAAACCTGAATGTTGTAGGAAATGTTCTTTCAAAGATAAAGGTAACACCAGATCAATACCAAACTCACTATACATATTCATCCAAACACAATGAAAGAACAAACAAGACACCCAAATGTGGGAGGTCGATTGACTCGATTCTGAGACCCTTGAGCAAAACGAGCAGGCTGCTTGTGAGGCATTGAACACCATTCCACGCATGGCCAAGTTTACCTTAGTAGGAATCCTATCTTCAAGTGCTTCCCAAGTTGTTATATTTTCTTGAGTAAAGATCCAAATTAGTCCTTGAAAATTTTCGTAGACCCATTTTTAATCCCTGAAAAAAATAAATTAATCATTTAGTGCCTCAAATTTACAAACGCGGGACACATTAGTCGCTAGGTTTAGTTCCGACGTCCATTTACTTGCCTACGTGTCCCATTAACCATCCTATTTGACCTGTTAGTGATCCTGTATGGCCTATGACGAATTTCACAGTGAAAAATGAATGAAACGGTGAAAAAAGTTCATAACTTTCAGGTATCTTAGGTTTTAAAATTGTACATATTTTTTCACTTTTTATTCGTTTTTCACATAGGAAATTCGTTATATGTCACGCATGACCACTAAAGGGTCAGGTAGGATGATTAATAGAATACGTAGGCAAGTAAATGGACGTCGGAACTAAACCTAAGGACTAATGTGTCCCGTGTTTGTTAATTTAAGGGACTAAATGATTAACTTATTTTTTTCAGGGACTAAAATAGGGTTCTCGAAAATTTTCAGGGACCAATTTGAGTCTTTACTCTATTTTCTTTTACATACCTATAGTTTTTTTTTATAAAGCTGATATGATTGAAGCCCAATTATCCATTAGGTAGCCCAAACACATACTTCAGTTTGCAAAGACAAACCGAGCAGGGATTTTTCTCCATTTATGAAATGGGAAGTAAATACTCAATTTGATCCCTAAAATTATAGATCTGTATCAACTTATTCCTCTGCATTATTAATATTCCAAATTGATCATTAGAATTGCAAAATGTTAATCAAGTTCGTCCATTCATTTGGATCTGTTAGCAAATGCATCCCTGATATTACCAACTTAATGTCATTATAATCCATGCAAATACCAATGGAGGGATGAATTTAATTAACTTTCTGCAATTTTAGGGATTATTTTGGAATATTGATAATGTGGGGGACTAAGTTGATACGACTCTACAATTTTAGGGATCAGATTAGGTATTTATTCATGAAATTGGATGTGGCTTATTTGTTTCAACTTTGTTGATGGTATGATTTGGCTTATTTGTTTTTGTGTAAATGATGCATTTATTTGAATGTTTTTTATTTGAATAATATATAATATATTAATAATTTTTTTACAGCAGTAATGGCAATATTTTTTAGAAAATTTATTTTTAGGTGGACTGGTTGAGCGATGTCTAAGAAGAAAATTATTGACTCATTTTTTAAGAGAAAAGAGAGAATAAATAATGAAACAGAGTCTCGTGCATCGATTCTAAATTTGGAGAGTAATGTTGAAAATGTTGTTGAGCAACTTATTATGTCACCTCCTTCTAAAACTATAACGATTGAATAAGAAAAAATTAATATTGATACTTAGATATGCGATAATGGAAAGCATTCACAAATTTGGATTATCCTATCAATCAATAAGATGAAATTTGTAAGGCACATATAAAGTTTGGACCATATCAATTTATTACGTATGTGTATCCACTTTCTAGTCAAAAAGATCACCCTCGTCGATCTCAAGCTCATTGAATCATTCATATTATAGTAAGTTGTTAATCATATATCAAGTTCATTTCATATAGTTTGTTTTTGTATGTTATTTACTTTTTTTATTTTTATTTTTCTTGTTATGTATATTTGGTCTTGGGCCTCCTCGTATAAAATTACTGGCTCTGCCTCTGAACGAGCAGGTCTAGAATATATAACTTTGCAATTATTGTACTCATATTCATGTTATATTAAAGCTTTAGGGTCCGTTTGGTGGTTAGGATAAGGAAGATAAGAGATAAGTTATCATATCCTACTTTAATCTTTGGTTTGGTGAACCAACAGGATAGGATAAGCTTATCCTGTTGGCTTATCCTATCATGCTGCTTACTTAGAAGCAAACAGGATAGGATAAGAAAAATGTTTCCCCTTTTAGTCCCCACCCCAAATATTGTTATTTAATTATCTTTTCAAACCTAATTAATTAATTTTATTACTAATTAAAATATGTGGTTTAATGACAATTTTTATAAAAAAAGTCAAAAAATATTTCTAGTTAATTTTTTATAATTTAAAAAATAGACTAATGTATAAAATGCAAAAAAGAAATATTAACCATTACTTGTTTTTATATTTTTTATAATTTAAATGTATAAAAATGCAAAAAATTATGAAAATTTATTTTTGAAAAAAGATGTCATTCTCATATAAGAGTAATTTTGTCATTTGTATATATTTTATATCATATCTTATCATTATTTGGCTCCCCTCAAATATAAGATAGGATAACATAATACTATCCACTGAGTTATCTGGTGGGTATCAAACATCAGATAGGATAAAAACTTATTATTCTAATATCCTATCATACCCTTATCCAACTCTCTTATCCTATCCTTCTTTATCCTATCCCGACCACCAAATTAGCTTCAAATCCTAGAATCCTTATAGGAGGGCTTTAAAGCATCTTTCTTAAGAAATAAGAACAAGTTCTTACACGATAGTACCGTTGAAATATCAACGACGTGGCATCTAGCTGTAAGAACCGTTGTTTGTACAAGCACTATAACTTTTTAGAGTTACATTATTGGATTGAAGTGTTGCTTAAAATAGTATAAAATAAAAAATGGTGATGTGATATGGTGGAACCCATAAAAAGAGGAGTTAAGTAGCTTGGATAAGTTGCACCATTAGATAACCCTTATCTATGAATCTTGGCTTTAATTGTGCATTTGCTGAAAAAAATCAAGTATTTTATGGCAAAAATAATAGAGAATAGAGAATAATTTACAAATAAAAAAATATATGTTAAGATAGAATATTAATTCCTTGGGACAAGTTAACCGAACAATTTAAATCTTGAACTGCCTAGCCTTAAATAAGTTAGTTTCAATGTTTCATGGCCTAGAACTAGAAATCAGCCACTTTTTCAGTATCAATGATAAAAGCATGCCGAGTCTCCTGCCTTGCTGACGTAGATCATACACAACTCATACATAACAGCCCTCAAGTCATGTATTATTCTTCCAGCTGCTACTTGGTTTCTGGTACAAAAGGAAGGTCATGGTGTTAACACTTCCTTAATTTCCCTATACTGCTGAAATTAAAAACCCTTGTTTTTTCAGGATGATAATTCAGACTACGATTTGCTAACCAGTGAGCACATCATTTTTTTGGAAAAGAAAATTTCACTATAGGTATGTCGTAGAACTATCTTTCACTCTCTATTGATTAGCTCTCTGCAGGATTCTGAGAGATCACCACAGGCATGTAAGTGACTAAGTGTTGTCTTCATGTTGTTCAGCTATCTTCATTCATCCACCAACTACCACAATTGTAAAATTCTGGGCCGCAGTGTTCCATTAATTATTTTTTGTGTGTGTGCAAATTCCATTAATTACTAAGTTGCACATTAGCCCATCAAATAATTCTGTATACTAGGTCTTGTTTTATGATAAGTAAGTCATCAAATTAAATTTCATCAACTCTGAAATGGGATCATAATTGGCACTTGTTGACTACCACTGCAACACATGTGACATTCACCAAAACACACTGCATGCATCTCAATTTTTCCTGTGGAAACATGAAGGACATATTTGCCTACAACAACATTGATCTCACATGCATTATACCAACAACAAAAATAATGGTACTAGCATGATGTCACCCCACATTTTTTTCGTTTTTGTTTTAGGTTTATAATATGTGCTAGATGCTAGACTAAGCTTAACAACAATATATAGATGTGGATATTCTAACAAGGGAGCAAGCTTGATACCAATTTCCTTTTTCTTTGATTGTAGGAGTCATGGAAGAAGAGCAATATCTGGTTCATGGAAGCACATGTTTGATGCAAAGTGAAGAAGTGACAACCAAACTTAAGCTCACAATAGATGAAGTGTTGGAAGGGTATGTAGGGTCCTTAGGCTTCTCTCAACTGCTGCAGGTATTTTTGGTGTCATTGGCATGGATATTTGATGCCCAGAGTACTTTGGTGACAATCTTCAGTGATGCACAACCACCTGCTTGGAGGTGCAAAAATGGTATGTGCCTAAGCAACAACAGCACTTCCAAAAGCAATGGTTCTGTATGTGGGTTGGTGTCAGGGACTTGGGAATGGGTTGATGGCCATACAAGTTCCACCATAGCTGAGTGGGATCTTATTTGTGACCGCAAGTTTCTGGCTGCAGTACCTGCCTCTGTGTACTTCCTTGGTTCTCTTGTAGGTACTTACTACCAGCTCCCTTTTTTCTACTTCCTCAAATAGTAAGGTTTTTTTTCCTCAATCTATATTAGTTCACACAAGGGGTGGCTTTCTCCCTTTTCTTAACTCTTATTCCAACTAAAGTCATGAATCAATAAAAAAATGTTAGACTGCGACTGTTAGGTGGCTTTTCATATTAGATATGCTTTGACATTCCTCCGAATGTGAGGTGGGAATAAAAAATTTTCATGTTTTATACAAGAGATAAAAAATCATTATCAAACATAAAAAATGTCCAAGAATAAAATTTGGTGAATAAAAACTGAAAATCCTATTCCCATGTGTGAGGATGGAAAAAAAACATTCCTGGGAGATGAGATTTTCAAGAATGTAGTTTGCTTGGGAATAAAACATTCCTCGAACCAAACGTCACTTTAGAGAAATAATTGTAATATCATTTATTGTATTGAAATTGAGTAAAAAAATTTGTATGATTATGGCCAAGCACAGACTTACAGACAACAAATTTAGAATAAAAATCCATTCTCCCAAAAAATGGTGTTTCGGTGTCCCTCACCAATCAAATATTAGGAATGAGCACAAATATTAATGAATTGTGATTTAATTTTCTTAAGTGTCAAATTGTTATTGGTGGGGAACAGAGAATGTGACAGAAAATTGGGACAGAAGATCTCCATCCACAAATTTAATGGTTTACAAAAGGGAATTAAATCTGCTGTACCCGTTTCTTGTCCCCTTCCTCTATCTTCATTGAAAATTTGGCAACTCAGCAAAAAAAAAAAAAAAAAACTCTCTTTCTAAATTCACAATAACTGTTCTCTTAGATGGTAGTTTTTCCTGGTGA
Source organism: Ammopiptanthus mongolicus (assembly GCA_039655645.1). Classification (NCBI taxonomy): domain Eukaryota; kingdom Viridiplantae; phylum Streptophyta; class Magnoliopsida; order Fabales; family Fabaceae; genus Ammopiptanthus; species Ammopiptanthus mongolicus. The sequence goes on along the minus strand of CM077349.1, from coordinate 83,574,177 downwards.
GTTATGAAATTTTAATTATTGGAATGTGTATTTTACAAATTTGGATCCTCTCCGACAGCGCAACTCTCTCCAGTTGAAAAACACACAATCCATGGATATCGCATGCGGTAGGTGTTAAATTTAGTGAACAAAATTGGCTAGAGAGAGCTGCACCGCTAGAAAGGATCGGGACCCGTATTTTACTTATTAGATTATCTAAAAAGGAATTAGTGAAAGAATGGTATAAAAGATATGTAAAGAGGATATCATTACTATGATAATAATAACATTTTACATTTACTTGTTGATTCATTTTTGGTGTAGGGTCTGCTCTATATGGCCACCTAGCAGATTCATGGTTGGGTAGAAAAAGAACAGTGCAAGTTTCTTGTATCCTTACATCCATAACAGCCTTTGCTACATCCCTCTCCCCAAATGTGTGGGTTTATGCTTTCTTTCGTTTTGCAAATGGGTTTGCCAGATCAGGAATTGGCATATGTTGCCTTGTTCTCACCACAGAATCAGTTGGCCACAAATGGCGTGGTCCAGTAGGACAATATGGCTTCTTTTTCTTCACACTTGGGTTCCTCACACTTCCTCTTGTGGCTTATCCAACTAGAACTTGTTGGAGGAACTTGTACAAAATCTTGTCCCTTCTTCCACTAGCATATTCTGTCCTATTACTGCCTTTGGTCTCAGAATCACCACGTTGGCTTTTGATTAAAGGGAGAAGCAAAGAAGCATTGGCAGTGTTGGACAAGTTTGCTAGAATAAATGGGAAGGATAAACTTCCCAACAATCTCTCATTGGCAAATCCTTGTGGATCCAAAGATGGATGCACCAATGAAGGTGTTGAAACAAGTTCAAACAACAGCAAAGATAGTCTTTGGACCACAAGATGGGCAGCTCAAAGAATGGTCACTGTTATGGTAGCTGGCTTTGGAGTTGGTTTTGTTTACTATGGAGTTCAACTAAATGTTGAAAACTTGAACTTCAACCTTTATATATCGGTTGCACTTAATGCACTAATGGAGATTCCTGCAGTCATGATAGGTAGCTTTCTCTTGGGGTTTGTCAATAGGCGCTTGTTGTTCTCTGTGTCCTCTTACATAGCTGGAATTTCTTGTATCCTATGCACCTTGTTTTCACACAAAGGAGGAGGCAGTTCAAAGTTGCATAAATTAGGAGGAAGTTGGGCTCAGCTGATTATTGAAGCAATTGGATTCATGGGTGCTACCACTGCATTTGATATATTATACATATATTGTGTGGAGCTATTCCCTACGGATGTAAGAAACTTGGCTGTGTCAATGTTGCTCCAAGCTTTGATGCTAGGGGCTTCAGTGGCACCATTGCTGGTTGTGCTTGGCCGTTTGAGTCCATATCTTTCTTTCCTAATATTTGGTACATTATCAATTACTAGTGGTGTATTGAGTATTTGGCTTCCTGAGACTAGAAATGCTCCTTTGTATGAGACCCTGATGCAGCAAGAAGAGGATGAGGCACATAACCGGGTGTCTGATGATAGGGGCCTTGAACTAGGATAGTAATAACTGGAGGGAGAAAAACAAGTGTTAAATACTCAACCAACTCTATTTGTACAAAGTATAGACTTCTCAACTGCTTAAATGAATTTCAGCATTTCATCATATGCAAGGAAAATTTCATTTTTTTTTATTTGTTTGTGTGCAAAATTTCAATCTGATTTTAATGAATAGAAATGAGGTATGAGACCAAAAAGGCTCAACACAGTACAATTGAGTTCCTTAAGTATACTGTTAGAAGTTTGATTCCTGTCGTGTATATGAAAATAATTTTATTGGAAGGGATAAAACTCACTTTAATGATCTTTACGTCTTGAAAGGGATTATTCTTCGACTATCGATTGAAAGATACCCTTATCCAAAAAAAATAAGGTACGAGTCCCAAATAGAGATGGGACTACGGAAAATCAAAATTATCATGTTGGAATGGCAGAAGGCCGTCCTAATATGCTTGATTGCCATATCAACGCCACCTTAATAGTAATACGTCCTTACTTCTTGAACTGTCCTAAAGGCAAAATATCAGGCCACAAGTACACAGCATATTAAGTGATGTGTCATTAGAGATCTTTTATGAATATCAAGTTTTGGTAAGAAACTATCATATATTTAAGAAGGGAGTCTTACAAAAACTTATGAGTAGGAAGTACGTACAAACCTTTTTGAGCAAAATCCTCAAAAGCTTTCATACTACAATAAAAGGAAGCCGGGAAATTTATCAACATAGTGTAATTTCATTGAGCAAAATATCAGGCCACAAGTACACAGCATATTAAGTGATGTGTCATTAGAGATCTTTTATGAATATCGAGTTTTGGTAAGAAACTATCATATATTTAAGAAGGGAGTCTTACAAAAACTTATGAGTAGGAAGTACGTACAAACCTTTTTGAGCAAAATCCTCAAAAGCTTTCATACTACAATAAAAGGAAGCCGGGAAATTTATCAACATAGTGTAATTTCATTGAGAAATTATAGAAGTAGTGTAGTTTTGAAAATAATTACACAAAAGGGATAAGTCGCATATGGGATTATCGACTTGCTTATAGAAGTCGTATATCCCAACCACGAATCACTTTTATAGTCATAAAATTAAAAAAAAAAAATCAATTTACATGAAGTCGTAAATATCATATCGGTGGTTAAAAATTTTTTTTAATGAAGAAATGGTAAGTCGTAAGTGAAGGTCACAACTTACCTATTTATTTTTCACTTTAGGAGCAAATCGTAGGTTATATCCACAACTTTAGATTTTTTAAATTTTTTTTATAAAAATTTGAATGTCGTTGATGAGCATGTGTAAGAAATATATCAGGATAAGATTTGTAAAGAGGATCTCGCCGTGAGCATGTGAGCATGCTTTGGAATCTCACAGAGGGGTCAATAGTAATATGCTTTTTTTGATCAGGGTTTTAAGCACAACTTGTAGAAATAAAAAATAGAGTAAAGGTCCAACTTGGTTCTTGACAAAAAAACATGGTGACGTTTTGGTCCCTGAGAAATGGAAAATATTAATTTGGTCCTAAAGAATGTAAATTGCAGGTCAAATTGGTCCTTTTTAGGATAATTTTTAGGGACATCTTAGTCCTTGTCCTGACTATTTTGACCCGCATTTTACATTCTTGGGACTAAATTGATATTTTTCATTTTTCAAGGACCAAAATGTCAACATGATTTTTTGTCTAGGATCAATTTGGGTATTTACTTTAAAAATATGTCATCAACAACTTTCAAATTTTTATAAAAAAAAAATTTAAAAAAATGTCGTGCATATAACGACTTGCTCCTAAAGTGAAAAATAAAGAGATAAGTCGTGGTCTCCACCTATGACTTACCATTTCTTCATTTAAGAAAAATTTTACCCACTGAAATCGTATATGATATTTATGACTTCATGCAAATTGATTTTTTTTTTTTAATTTTATGATTATAAAAGTGATTCATGGTTGGAATATACGACTTCTATAGGCAAGTCGGTGATCCTATGTGCGACTTACCCCTTTTCTGTAATTATTTTCAAAACTACACTACTCCTGTAATTTGCCAGCCAAATTACACTATGTTGGTAAATTTCCCAAGGAAGCCTTTAATATTTTCAGCTACAATGCTTCATAATTTAGGTGTGACACCAATTTTAAGCATGCTAACCATTGTTTTAATTCATTAAATAATGTGAGAAATGATATTTGGACACCCAATTTTGGACAACTATGGTGACATCGTAGGTGTACATGCTATAAAACAACTCAACAACAAGTATTGCATCACTTCCAAGACACTCATAATTGCTTTCCCACTTATTTATTGTTTCCTTCTCTCTCATCATGTATTTCATCACTCCTAAGACACTCACCTGATATTTTTCTCATCTCAACACTCGTATAAGCTGGAGCTCACCCGTCTGATGAAGATATATGACCCGTCTGACCGAGAAAGCTCACTCGTCTACTCTCAGTTTCACCCGTCTGAAGCTGAAGATCTTCACCAGTCTGATGACTATCAGTGAAGAAATGCTCACCCGTCTGGTTCACCCGTCTGGTTTGTTGAGTCTCCAAATGTCTGATGTGCATTTAACATAGTTTTGATGAGATTAAAACAGTTATTCAATGATTTAATTGAACCCGTCTGTGGTGTTTAACTCGTCTACTTAGTGTGCAAATTAAAACATTAAGTGTCTATATGAACTGTTCACTCGTCTGAACTTGGATAAGTTCACCCGTCTGAACTAACTAAAGTTCACTCGTCTGAACTGAGATAAGTTCATTCGTCTGAACTAGCTAAGGTTCACTCGTCTGAACTAAGAGAAGTTCACCCGTCTAATGAAGTCTTCAACCGTCTGATCAAAGGAAGACTCACCCGTCTAAAAGACTTTGCAACTGACGTCATTTCTTTGTTAAAGAGTCAATCCGTCTAATGAAGTTACTCACCCGTCCGGTGATTAAAGTTAAAGAATACATTGGACGAAAGCTGTCTCGTCTCTGATAAGGAACTTCAACAAAGTGCTTTGCCTGAACACAACTGCATCTTACACCAAAAGGGAAAGTCTTCCCTCTGCAAACAAAAAGCACGTATACAGACCTGCTGAGACCAAAGGTATATCAGAAGTCTGTATCACTCAGATGAAAGAGAACAAGCGAAGTTCCCTATGCTTTAATGGCTGACCAGAACGACTCTATTGCATTTATTGAAGATCTGCAAGAAGCCAAGCCTTCAAACTTTGTGTCTAACGGCTTTAAAATCTTGAAGCCTATTTAATGAAGAAGACTTTGAAGATTCAAGCAGAGAAGAGAACGATCAAAGCAATCAAAAAGCAAGTACTCTGTGCATTTATATCTTCATTCTTTCATTATTTATTCTTCAATCATTTTAAGTTATTACGCAGTCTTTTAGAACTTCACATTTAATACACTAGTCTGAGTGCTTGTGAAAGACTTGCAAGGTGTAATTTATTTTACGATTTCTCTCAAACAATACCCGTCTGAGCCTAAAGAGGCTAGGTGTGCAAACAATACTTGTCTGGAGCCAGGAGAGGCTAGGTGTGAAAACAATACTCGTCTGGAGCCTGAAGAGGCTAGGTGTGAAAATAATACTTGTCTGTCCTGTAACCTAAATCAGTTATAGTGAGAAAACTTGGTGCTGCCAAGGACTGGACGTAGCCTCATTGTTAAGGGGTGAACCAGGATAAAATCTGCTGAATGATCTCTCTTTCCCTTAACTCTTTAGTTTGATTATTTATCTTAACTATCATCTAACTAAAGGGGTTTATAATTGTGTTTATCAAATCGTTTTTCATCTTGCATGATTGTGTGTTTTCTGTGAAAACCTTCAGACGAGTTATTAGTCTGATTGACCTGTCTAAGTTTACTCGTCTACTATCACCCGTCTGTGTTTGCAAAAAAGTTTTTAAATTCCGCATAAATTTGTCAAACACCATTCAAACCCCTTCTAGTGTTTGCATCTGTCTATTTCATGGTTCACCTGTCTGATGAAGATATATGACCCATCTGACTGAGAAAGCTCACCCATCTACTTTCAGTTTCACTCGTCTGGAACTGAAGATCTTCACCCGTTTGATGACTATCAGTGAAGAAATGTTCACCCTTCTGGTTCCCCCGTCTGATGACTCTTAGACGGGTGAACATTTATTCACTGATAGTGATCAGACGGGTGAAGATCTTTAGCTTCAGACGGGCGACACTGAGAGTCATCAGACGGGTGATCATTTAAAAGGTTATTCACTGAGAATCATCAGACAGGTGAATTAGACGGGTGAACATTTCCTCACTGAGAGTCATCAGACGGGTGAAGATCTTCAGCTTCAGACGAGTGAAACTGAGAGTAGACGAGTGAGCTTTCTCGGTCAAACGGGTCATATATTTTCATCAGACGGGTGAGCTCCAGCTTAGACGAGTGTTGAGATGAGAGAAATATTAGGTGAATGTCTTGGGAGTGATGAAATACATGATGCGAGAGAAGAAAACAATACATAAGTGGAAAAGCAATTATGTGTCTTGGGAGCGATGATTGTTGAGTTGTTTTATTATTATTTTGACATGGACACCGTAGGTGTCCCAAATTCTGGTGTTCAAATAACATTACTCAATAATGTTGCAATCCTTTCTAATATGATAATATATTTATGAGTTTAATTGTTATGCATCGTGATGTAAAGTTTTTTACATTGACTACCAATCAGAAATCATGGTTTGTGTGATTTTTAAGATAGTTAGGATAAGAGTCAAACACTTTACCTTATGTGGCAATTTCTGTTTGGTTGTCTGTGTAAAAATCTTTACACTGACAGTATATATTAATTAATTCCTATATTCATACTGGCCATATATTTAAATTAAACTATTAACTCTTTAGATATTTAAAGATAACTTTTTTATGAACCACTGTGATTAGGGCTTTTGGCTTCCCAGTGACATCTAGTGGTATCCAACAAGTTTTGGCTCTTTGGACCGACTATGAGATTAATCCTCGATTGACTGCTTAGAGTGAAATTAACCCTTGGTTTTCGCAACCTCCCAATTAGGGTGTCTGCCACCAGGATTCAAATTTTGCATTCTCCTCCTTATGGGATCGCGATGCTTAGCACTCGACCAACTCTTAGTTGGTAAAGATAACTCTTAAGTTCACAAAAAAAAAAGATAACTCTTTTAGATAATTAAATAAAATAATTCAATAATTAACTATTGTAACAATTATCATTTTTGAAAAGAGTAAATCATCATTTTGGTCCTGAAAGTATGAGCCGCTGTCAGTTTAGTCCCTGAAAGCAATTAAATTATGAAAAAATCCCTTAATGTTAATTTTGTCAGTCAAGTTAGTCCCTGATTGTTAATTTCGTTAGTCAAGTTAGTCCCTGTCAGGGACTTTTTCGCAATTTAACTGCTTTTAAGGACTGAATTAACTGTGCCTTACATTTTCAGAAATCAAAATGATGGTTTACTCTTTTTGAAAAAGTTTGATTTTGATACATTATGGTGTAAAAAATTTTGCACTATCAACCAATCATATTATCCCTTTTAAGATAGTTATTATAAGAATTAATTTTTTTTCTTAGTGTGTCAAAATATAATCGATTGATAATATAAAAGATATTTATACTGACATTACATTACAATTAAGTCTTTTTGAAATTTTAATTTTCAAACTCTTTTAACTTATTAATTAAAGATCAAAAGACACACGTGCCTCCTTAATCACAGCCAAATCAAAATCAAAACAAATAACTTATAAGATTTTGAAATTTAGTAAAGATATCTGAAATAAGACGGGAGAGATAAAAAAAAATAAGATTGAAGCCCCTAACTACTCCCTCAAAATTTTTGGAGATTTATTTTTAGTCCCTGAAAAAAATAAATTAACCATTTAGTTTCTTAAATTTACAAACGCGGAACATATTAGTCTCTAGATTTGGTTCCGACGTCCATTTACTTATTTACGTGTCCCATTAACCATCATATTTTAACTTGTTAATAGTGATCTTGCATGGCCTACGACGAATTTTCACCGTAAAAAATGAATAAAAAGTAAAAAAAAAGTGTATAATTTTTAGGTATTTTGAGTTTTAAAATTGTGCATGTTTTTTCACTTTTTACTCATTTTTTCAAAAAGTAAATTCGTCATAGGCCACACAGGATCACTAAAAAGTCAGATATGATGGTTAATGAGATACGTAGACAAGTAAATGGACGTCAAAACTAAACATATGGACTAATGTGTCTCGCGTTTATAAATTTGAGGAGGTAAATGATTAGTTTATTTTTTCAGAGACTAAAAATAGGTTCCCAAAAATTTTGAGGGACCAATTTGGACTTTTACTCAAAAATTAATCTTCTCCAAAAAAATGTATAATTATTTTAAATCAATATACTAATTTTATTATATTATTTATATATATTAATTAAGAGTTTTTGTTTAAGAGTATCTATATCTAATAGATAGAAGACTAATATTTAAGAACTCCTTCTTATCACATTGTTTTTGGATTTAATTGGTATATATTATAAGTATAAAGATTTTTTTTTTTTACAGATAATCAATCAGAAATTATCATATAAGTTAAAGTGTTTAACTCTTATCCTAATTACATTAAAAATCACACACATCATAATTTCATGATTATCCTATGCTAAAGTGCATTGCAATATTTTTTTTGTGCATATAAATTCTATGATCAAACTCCAAACTACATTTTTAAAGGACTCAAACATCTTTTACCCGTATTAATACATATTGATTATATTAATCAAGACTAAAAGTAAGCTACAATTTAATTATTAGGATTTGATTCCACGGAAATAAATTTGTTTCCAAAGTGAGGAACTAACCATTTTGATAAATGCACACAACATATTATTTTCTGTTAATATATTGTTACCGCGTGGTAGTGTTGTTGACTCATATCCTCCCGGATTTTGAGCTATGCTTTTCGCTATGCTGTTGCTTTGACTCTGTTTGGACTTTTACACTGTTTTGGTTTGCTATATTCAAAACTCTACCCTCTCCTCCTACACTTTTCCCCAACTTCTTTAATCTTCTCTCACAAATCACAAATCACAATCCTCTTTCTTTCAAACCATTCATTTACCTCTCTGCTTTTCATCGACCCTGTTTTTCACCTCTTCTCTGTTTCACATCACTAGCTGCCAACCAAGTCCTCTTCAAACACTGCTCACGGTGAGTTTCTTTCTCCTTCTCTTCTTCCACTCTATTTGTTTGATTCTGTTACTTTTCTTACCTTTTTCTACTTCTTTTTTTTTTCTTCTTTTCTTCTTCTGTTTAGTTTCTCATTTTTATGGCCATTGAAACAGAGAAAATAACAGAGTACGCTGTGCATATAATGAACTATAATTATAATTCTTCGTGGCATGTAATCTGATGTTTGTTGCATCGTTTTGTATCGTAACTGATCTTTAATGGGTATGTTTGGTTTTTCAAATTTAACGCACTAATGTTAAAAAGTTCCGAACTTTCTCCCCTTTTTCCTCTGTTTTCTCGGTTTCCAAACAGAACAAAGAACAATTTTTTATTCCAGTTTTTTCTTATTATTCCCCTGTTTGTCAAGCGTTCACATGATCTTCATTGATTGCCGGGTTAACCACAGAATTTGAAAATGAAGAAAAAAAAAGGAATTTTCCTTTTTGAATTCAGAATACACAGGTTCAAAATGCATTGGGATTTGGGTTTATGTCTCTATTCTGAATGTTCAGACTGAATCAATTTTCAATTTTTAAACGTTGTTGCTTTGTTCAATGTGAGCTTATCTGCTTATGCAATGGAGATCTGCCCTTTAATGTTTTTGTGTTTTCTTTCTTCTTAAATACAAAGGACCCTCTATTTGTGGCAATAGTATCATGATATTGGGTTGTTGTTTTTGATCTCATCTATTATCATTGTAATGTGTAGAGGGACCTTGTGGCAAGGGTTTTTATGAAGAGGGACCCAAATATTGTGAATATGAGCAAGGAGAAAGTGAATTCAAATACTACTACTACTACTACATTGCTTTCCTCATCCGCAAAAGGGTTCAAAGACAAGAACATCACCAACAACAACACCCCTTCCTGGCTTCTTACCAACATTTCTGGTATGTATTAAACTCATCCTACCGTACCTAATTAATGTGCATACATCAAGTGAAACTTTGTTCCCTTGGTAAAGTAGTAAGATATTTGAATAGTTAGATCATCACACCATATTAAATATTAAATAATAAAATAATAATGCTTGGGTCATGGTTTTATGGGTGAGTTAAGCTATTGCACTCTTCCATTTACACCCTCGTTAACTCGTGATAACTCCTCCACTATGATATGAGTTCGATTCTTAGATCTTTTCCGTTGATAAATAATATGTAAATTTCATTGTAAATTTTTATGAAGATCGGTGATTTTTCTTGACTGGACATATCTTTTTCTAATCTAAATTTTTTTGAAAATTTAATATAGAGAATGGAATTTTCAGATCTTTTTCCGATAAAAAGTTTTTTATAAATAGATTCAGTCAATTTGTAGAAACATTTTATATTTTTGGGGTCAAGCTTTCTCTCGGGAAAAAGTTGGTGAATAAATGTAAGATGGTGAATAAAATGGTGAAATCTGAATTTAATGTGATCACATGCATCATCGGGCGGTGTTACAAGTTACTCCTATATGTTGAACTTCAATAGCAACCTTTTCAAGCAATCAAATCGTCAATAGAATAGAAGAAGGGATAAAAGAAGAAGAATCCACCCATACCGATATGTCCCTTTCAACTGTCAAACGTCCAAGTCTTCATTGGAAACAGCACATGCCGTACATCATTATTTACCGTGTTACTTTTCACCTATCATCACTTACCCCACGCGCTTTTTTACACGCGCCTAATAAGGGAGTAAATTTAAAATTTAGAGGTTAAATTATTTGTTTGATCTTTTATTTATTTTAATTTATTCAATCTAATTTTTTTATTTTAAAAATATTCAAGTTGGTCCTTTACTTATCTGATGGTAAGCAATTTGATTTTTTTCGTTAAGTTTTATTATTAAGTTGAATAAATTAAAATAAATGAGGGATCGAGTTGAATAGATTTAAATAATTGTGGGACCACGTTGAATAAAATATAGGGATTAAGTTGAATAAATTAAAATAAATGAGGAATTAAAAGAGTAATTTAATCAAAATTTAATAGTGAAATTTAATGGAAATAATCAATTTGCTAAACGTTTGTTAAGTAAGGAATCAACTTAAATATGTTTACAATAAAGAGATTAATTTGAATAAATTAAAATAAATAAGAGATAAATATTCTAATGATAATGATTAAGAAATTTAATTTCATTCTAAAATGAAATATAATATAATATTTCTTAAAATATTGAAAACATCGATTCCAATGAAATTTTTTTTTTTTTTATTTTTTATTCTGTGTTATAAGTATACTCCTAAACATTCTACCAAAGAAAATTAGACTTCGAAAAAAGTTGCTATTATGTGTGTGTGGGATTTTTCATAGGTAGCTGTTGACAGGTCTACCCCTTTTGGTGTTCCCTGTATTTCAAATTTCTCATTCTGATTTGAACCAAAATTTCCAAATACATGGTCTTTGTTTTGGCCAAAAGCCCATTTGTCTCTATCCCATTACCCTTTTCTTCTTTTGCTTGGCCTTTTGGACATTCTTTTTTTGTGTTTAAAATTTGAAACTACATGAGTCTCAACGGACACATACATAAAATGGACCCTATCCATGTCATGCCTTGCTGCAGTATACATTAGATTTTGGTGTCATATGTAACGGTGACCTTTCCATTTTAGCATCGTTTCTTGTGCATATTGTCCTAAACTTTTTTGATTTTATTCTAAAAGGAAATATAAAAAGTGGGAAGAGAAGAGCTTTTTCTTGTCTACAGTGCACATGCCCAGGTGAAGTACATGATGCAGACCTTTGCATTCAAAACTAGAGGCAGATGTAGCCTTAGGCTACAGCTACAGTCCCACACCATACGCCTATATGCCTAGTCTATACCACTGCATCATGCAACTAAAATTGCAATTGCAATTTAAATTCAAAAAATAATAAATAATAATGACAGAGATATATATTTACACATATATTATTTATTAAACGTTAATATAATTATGTGTTTATTTAGTTTAGATTATTTTCAACGCAAATGTGAAAATAATATTTTTCGAGACAATTATTTCGGAAGTTATGTGAGAGGAGTTTTTTCTCAACGTGATTTTCAAATATGATTTTATCTTTGCAGAATTTAAAGCAAACAGGTTTTATATAGATAAATTTAATTATATGTTATTTTATATTTTTATTTTATTTTCAAATTAGTCATACTATTTTATTTTTGAAAACATTTTTTCTTATGTACCGGAGGTATTTATTGGGTTTTGTCCGTGTTCCCTTCTCATGTGTCATTGTTGGGTGGCCTGTCACTTTCTTAGACCTCAATTACTGACCAACCCATTTGAGATATAGGGTCTATAGGGTCTATATATTAACCTCATTTTTTGGTGGATCTCAATGATAACCTTATTAAACTTTGTGCCTTATATTACCTGAAGCTATGGAACTGAGTAAATCAGGTAAGTAAAGCATTATTCCATGTGTTCATTTTTCTTGCACACTAATTCAAGTATGAACTTTGGTGTTTGATGGCAGACTTGGAGGAAAGGATGAAAGTATTGGCAATGAATACAATGGAAGATGAAGACGTTGGTGACACTTTTGCAGAAAGAGCAGAATCTTACTACCAAAAGAGGCCTCAGCTACTGTCACTCTTGCAGGACCTTTACAATGGCTACATCACTTTGTCTGACCGTTACATCCAAACATTGGCCAAGCACAAGCATCATCATCATCATAGCAGACACTCTTCTCTGGTCTCAACAGTAGATGAAGGCTTTTCTGACCAGGAAGAAACTAGTGGGGTAAGCCACATTGATTCAGATATTGAAAGCTCAATCTCTTACCAACAACCCCCACCCATGATGATGATGCCTATGATCCTCCCTAGAAGTGTTATGCTTGATGTTGATGCTGTTGTTGCTGAGCTTGTGATTAAGAATGTGGAGTATGATGTGTTAATGCATGAAGTTGGTGTCATGGAGAGGAAATATTGTGAGTCCTCAAGGAAAAGTGAGCTACAAAAAAGCTTGCTTGAGGTGTTGGAGTCTGAGAGGCTTGTTTTGTTGAATGAGAATGCTAGCTTGAGTTATAGGGTTAACACTTTGGTGGAAGAGAACAAAGAGCTGACATCTGAATCAGTGTTCATTAAGAGGAAGGCTGGGGAGCTAGCAAAATGTGTGATGAAGATGAGGGAGGATCATAGAGTGTACATGCTCCACAAGAAAATTGAAGATCTTCAGTCTCAGATACATGGTTTGGAGAAGAGGAACAAGGAGTACTATGAGAAGCTTCTGAGAAGAGATAGCCCGGGAGATGGTAGCTGCATGGAGAACAAAGGGAAGAATGGTGATGGGATAGCTTTTGAGGTACGTGTTCAGATGGACAAGTTTAGAAGGTTGAAGTGGAAAAATAGCATTTCCAGGCAGAATTCTGATGTGAAGAAAGGCCCCAGTTTGTGGAAAAAACTGAAGAACATGGACTTGTTATTGTGTGGGATGAATCCAACCTGTGCTTGATGATGGCTGGTAGATCTTGTGTCCATAGAAGTTTATTAAAACTTATATGTATACTTTTTGGCACTTAAAAGGTAGTAGTAGGTTTTCTAGGTTACTTACTCATAAGCCATGGTGTACATTCACTATGAGCTATGAGGTCTGTGACATAGAATGCAGGGCACCTCTAGGCAATGCTTGATATAGTAAGTTGTAGATCAATTAACATCATCTTGTAATGCTAGAGTGAGTTAATGCTTTTGCCTTCACTATTTAGCTGATCCATTCTGCCAGTTTTATTCTGTTAAAAGACTTGCTTAACGAATGTAGGAGATCCATCATCCAAGAATGCTTGTACTTCAAGCGATAATTAGTTAATAGCATTTGACCTGTAGTAGTAGAAGCATCACCATATTAACTTTGACAAATGCCCTTTTGCAGTACTATTTTCCCACCAATTTTTGCTTTTTGTATTCATATAATTTTCCGAAGATATTAGCTGGAATCAGTATGTTTGGGTGGGATTGAGTTATTAAACTGAGTTGGATTGAAAGTTTGGAACTCCTTAGGAGTAAGGGTGAGCGAGCAAAGATGTCGCTCATTGTGGGCTAGGGTAATTTTGCAAGAAATTTTTTTATTTTTTGGTCCTTTATCTTTATACATTTGCCACCCCCACCCTCCACTCCCCTCTCTCGCTCTCCTTCTCTATCAGTCTCATTGACACTCATCGACACTGTCGTTGGCACAACCCTAACACCGTCAACCACAACATCTTCCTCCACAATGATGATCTCCACATTGTATCCCTATCAGCTCCAATCACGAATCAAAGGCATCCGACCCGGTCGTCGCCGACTATGGAAGAACACCTCCCTCCGTGTCGTCGTCGCCGCCATAAAATAGATCTGCAACCAGATCTGGAATGAAGCAGATCTGCAAAAAAAATCCCCTTCTGGAACATTATTCGACACGATCTCCCTCGTGCCATCCATGTAACCCTGCACGAAGTGCCCACCCATTTGGCTCGAGGGTGTAACCGCTCACTCCAGATTCACGAGCGACCCACGTTCCAATTCGATCAGAGAAGTCTTCCTCGGCATCTCTGGGGACAAACCGGCAGTGAAGTCGGAAACTTTGGTGTCGAATTGGGTGACAGTGAGGAACATGCCATTGACGGGGATGCTATCGCCCAGGTGGAGAAGTGGAAGTGGTAGGGGTGGCGGACTGGCGGAGGGGAGAGTGATATGAGAGAAATGAGAATGGGCTAATTTTTTTAATCCTAATCATTTAGGGATTGAAAACTAATTTTTTAATTTTCAAAATGGGGCTCACTCACAGTGAGAGACTTGTAGTGTCTCTCACCCTAGAAGCCGCCTAAACATGGTGGGGGTCAGATTGCAGATTTTGAAATTTTAAGTATGGATGTGATTTTGCATGGCCCAAATCTGGGATGAGAGACCCAAAATTACTTTCGCTGTTTTTCTTTTGCCGTTTTTGTATGATGTTAGGCTTCTAGTTGAATGAATTGATTTTGGGATCAAATTTGGGTTTGAGTAAAAGCAAAATTTTGTTGCTTTTGTGTTTGTCAAAACATGGATTGAGTTTTTCAACTGCTACTCTTAATATACTATTGTTAAAGATTAATCACTTTTTATACATGTCTAAAAATTGAAGGATAATTTGATAACTATATATTTAAATTTCAGTTTGAATAACACAATTCGAACAACATTCATTCTATTAAAACTACTTTTAGTGGGGAAGAACATGTGGAGGAAAGAATAGAGTTGATGGTGGTCGGGGTGGGGGTGAGGGTAGGGAAAGTGTCGGTGTTGAGGGAGAAGGGCTGGTGGGTGTACGAAATTTAAATTTGAGCTTTTTAAGGATTAAATAAAAATTATAAAGGATTGTTATTGCAATAAAAGTTTTCCCAAATAGAAACCGATTATAGGTTCGAAGTTTCAATGTGAACCATTTATCAAATTTAAAGCAAAATCGATGGACACAATTAAATGGTGCATGAATGCACTTTATTTTAGAGGGTGCATTTTAGAATGATCTTCAAACATAAATCAGTTACTACAAATTCACTTTTAAGAAGAATCCAATTTGTAAAACTCAGTTTTGTGGACAGTTTTCCAAACAATTTGAAGTTTGAACCTTGTTTTGATGAATACCTCAATCTAGGGCTAGTGCAGCAAACATGGGCTTTTAAGGATTGTAAGAATTTCTGACGATGTCAAAATGCTTTACTGATGATAAAGTAATGAAAGGGTTGGGCCGCTTGGCAGCATCAGAAGAATGCTCACTTACAAAACACATATTTACAGAGTAGAAAAAGCTTATGGATACAATATACGTGACTACCTAATCTTATGACATCTGAATGTTGTGAACCACCAACCCTTGTTAATTATGCTCTTGGAAACGTTTCTTATTCAATAACTATTAGGTATATTGCAGTCTCTTCAGATTGAAAGTAAGAAAAGGAGACAAAAATGGGTCTTCAAGCTTACCAATGTTCCAGTATAGTCATGTTTTACCTTTGCCTAACGTCCTCCATTAACTTGCTCTATGCAAAGGGAGATATCTTCACTGTAGGTGACACCTATGGTTGGGATGACTTCTTTGATTTCAGAAACTGGTCTGATGGAAAAGAATTTCATGTTGGTGATGTTCTAGGTAAGAGTAGAGTATCACATTTATATGTGGAAGTCTTTGAAAGTGATGCCTAACATGTCTTGGCATCCTTGCATATAAGAACTTTGGAAATAACATTACTTACATACATACACATCATTTTACATTTTATTTAATTGTTATCATCTGATTATAACTACTTATACTTTATTTATCTAAATTTTACTTTTGTCATATTAGTATGATGTGAAGTGATGTGTACCGTAGAGTTGTGAATCCAACATTATATTAACCTTAATGGTTCTCTTGCATATTTCATTACTTGTATGAATTGTAAGCAAGACAGTTGAAAGATTTCACAAGCACATGATAAACTATATTGAACACTATATAAGCATTTTTCATACTTTGTTGATAGTGTTCAACTACGAAAGCGGTCTACATAATGTACTCCGAGTTGATTATACAGCTTATGAGGATTGCATAAAGGACTCGTACATGCAGAGCTTCAATAGCGGCAATGACTCGGTGGTTTTAGAGGCAGGCAGAGCATGGTTCATATGTGGAGTAGATGATCACTGTGAAAATGGACAGAAGCTGGATATCACTGTAATTCCTTAGCCAATTAATTAACACCATGAGATCTATATTAGTGTTATACTATAGCTTCAATAATCAATGATGTTTTCTTTTAGTTATATCAATGCAATTGGAAACTACATAGAATTGCTACAAGGTATTTCACATAACAGAAACCCTTCACATATTCAAAAAAAATTTACTCAGAACAGGAAACAATACATTAAAAAGCCTGTTCAATAAAGGACTAAATCCAGAAAATCTAATCTAAATTTTCCTTTTCAAATATTGGCTTTAATCATTTATAAGATCATGACTAAAATTCCACATTTGCATTCACTGAAAGTACCAATGAGCTGTTTCCAAGAAATAGTGATGTCAATGTTAAAGGATGCGTGAGTATTTTTCAATATAAGCTGGTGAAAATGCTCTGTATCCTACTTCCTTACTATAATGAGTAAATCATCATTTTGATTCCTGAAAATATGAGCCGCTGTCAGTTGAAAGTTGTTAAATTATGAAAAAATCCCTTAATGTTAACTTTGTTCGTCAAGTTAATCCCTCGATATTAATTTCGTTAGTCAAGTTAATCCCTATCAGGGACTAACTTTACTAAAGAAATTAACATTAAGAGACTTTTTCGTAATTTAACTACTTTCAAGAACTGAACTGACAACGTCAGGGACCAAAATTATGATTTACTCTTATAATATTGACATAGACCATTATAGTCAGTATTCAAAGTTCATTCACTGAAAATCCCAAATTGATAAGATAGTCAATAAACGAAAACATGCCATGCATTATTATTGTAAAAATAAAACTCCCACAGCAGCAGTATCTCTTCCTCTAATCCTCTCATTGCACAAAACTGCTACTAGGATATAGTAAAACGATTACTTAATTTAATTTATAATCATGGTTTGGACAATTATGGAGATGATTTCTGTCCCACGTTTTTTTCCCACTTGAAAAAGAAAAACAGAGTAAATAAGAGTTTGATGAATTGTTCAAATACTGTCTAATGCTACAATGACTTTATTACACAGCACAAAACAAATTGAAAGCAAGCAGGGTGACAACAAACTCTTGAGCATTACGTTACAGGGCATAAGAAATGCAGCAGGCAAAATAAACAGGCACAAGAAAGAACCTGATCATACAATTCTTACAGCTTTGCAAATTAATGCTGTTTCCACCCCCCACAAAAGTAATGGATTACATGGTAACACATAATCAAATGGACAGAAAAATGATACAGGACAGTCAGAGTCATCAATCGCATGGATCAAAATAACTATACAACACATTGCTAATTTAGTTCTTACTCCTATAGATGACCATCATCAGATTGTCAATAAACTCAAAATTGGAAAGTCAGATCACTAATTTATGGCTAGAATCTCCCATTAGGAACAGGTGGCAGTTAGAGTACATAAATGTGATCAAAATGGATATACATAAAAAATTTGGATTTGGAAACATACCCTACAAAAAGAAATTACATATGATAGCAACAAAGTTGTAGGCATATATCAATCTTGTTGAAAAAAGGGGTTCTTCTCCCACAGATGCAGAGTGAAATGCTTGTTACTCGCTATAAATAAAGAAAATGCCCTTACACATCATTTAGGGGGAGAATGTGGGGGACACTACAGCTAATCAAGTGTTTTGCTGTCACCATTGTAAATTAGACTACTGTTCTTGTCCATAACGACATTTAACTTCTTCTCCCTCTAAAAGCCTCTCCACAGCATCTGGAGGAAGGCCAATCATCTCTAATGTCTTCTCCCATACTTCATATGATGTTTGAATGTCATGCGCTTCTTCTGATGGATTTGCAGGACGACAATCTTGAGAAATAAAGGCACAAACAGGCCACTCATCTGCTTTCAGCAATTCACAATACTCTGAAATTTGAGGATCAGTGGCAGCAAAAAGAGTACTCCTAGAACCTGCATTGCAGTATTAGTGATGTTATCTTCATGGTCAGTCCTGAAAATTTTCTAGAAGTACTTTTGCGAGAAAGCATTCCATCAACTAAGGTGGTTGGTCAATTGATTATAACATCGGAACATGTTTTAACAATATATTGCCTAGACTAAAATCCACATTTTACCAGACAAAATGAAATCATTTTATGTGTAGCAAAATGTTGGAACCAAAAGGAAAGTGCAAAAAAGAGAAAAAGAGAACACATGATTTCCCTGTATTTGAAACAATGGGTTTCAAATCCAGCCACATCAAAATCCAAAACAAATAGGCAGTGGCCACAATAGTGCTTAAAACTAAAGAGGGCAAGTACTTCTAGCATGAAAACAGTGATAACTGATAACTGACCTTCTTGAGCATTAAAGATGAAGTAAGGTATCAAATGATAACCAGCTTGAACAACTTTTGGAAGATCCCTTGCCTGCATTAGATAAAGTTGAAAGTATAAGAAGCAGTAAGCTCATGAGACAATGCAGCTGAACAAAAGAATCAATGACCATAGATACGCCATGATACAACAACGAAATTAATAAGTAATATGCTCCTATTCCAGCCTCAACTATTTTAAATCACAAATCATAACTGCTCCATTAGCAACAAAATTATGCCAGAAATTATAACAGTTAAAGTATCCAAGCAGGACAAAATTATTTTATAATCAACTCCTAAAGGGCCCACACAGGATTCTAAATCCTCCAAAATAAAAAACAAACAGGCCCTTAGCAGCTAAGCCTTTTAAACTAATAGAGGCAAAACGATGATGGCCTATATAATTTACCATTTCGTGTCAGGTATTTAAGCATATACAGTAATTGATACGATGATACACCTAGTTTTATTTAAGCAACCTTAATTTTCATGAGATGCATCCTCTTCAATCTAATTGACACTATAGATTATTCACCCGAAGAACCAAAAGTTTTTTTGAAGACATCTCAACATCCCGAGTTAATTTTATCTAATGCAAACTAATTACTATAGGGATTGTTCTGATGTTTATAAACAGTTTCCCCTAGACAATAGCTACTCACATTACAAATATTTAAAACAAACATTAAGCGAGCTAAGTAACCAATTAAAATCAAAACTAAAAATTAGACTGTGCTTCTTCGTATTACTTCTAGACTGGTATCGAGATATAGTAATTTTGGACTTCAAGAATTGAATTCTTGAAGGCATAACCTCTGCCAGTCTGAATTATAAATTCTAAATCCAGTATCACAATATAAGTTGAAGACAAAACTCAGCTTCTTAGGACCTTTCAAAATTTTCTGGTTAAACTGTACTGTTATGGTATAAAAGTGTGCCCATCTAATACAATCTTCCCCCTCCACCACCTATTATTTTTTTCTCAGGAAGGTTGACATAGACATGAGCAAGGGGCATGAGAAAATTACAGGGCAAAATTCAGATACAAAAGAAAACTTCCCAAGGTTTTCTGTTGCCTTATTGCAAAATAATAATAATTAGATACTACACTGCTTTAGCAGAAGTTATATTCACTTTGTCACATTTATTTAAAACAATACATGTAATAATATTTATTAGTCATAGATGTCCCATTCAGAAACAGAAGTTCAAATTCTTCAAAAGACTCACAACATTGGTTTGGACAATTCCAGGTGACACACACAATACACTGATGCCAGATTCAGCAGGGAGTCGCTTATGAAGAACACTACTAAACATAACCTGCAATACAAACACCAGGTCCTGTTTCATTCACAACTTCAAGATGGAAGGCTAACCAAGCAATTCACTTTCACGTGATTTTGCATAATTGACCAGCAAAAAACAACTTTATGAGTCAATATTGATAATAACATATTTTAACAAGAGACAAAGATGGAAAAATACAGTGAGAAAACAATGAAAATGAATTAAATTGTAATGGCAACTCTAGTATCAAGAACTCAATATGTTATAAACCAAACAAGAAACAAGATGAAATTATACCAAGATAACCAATAAACCAAAATGCTGAAAAGTTATCTTTTAAGAAGTATGCATGTTAAGTACACATACATGCATACAGTTTGGCTAGTGCAGATAATCAATTTTTTTGTGGATAAAAGGAAAATATTGCGAGAAAAGAGAGTAAATACCTAAGTCACCAATTGTGAATGCAGGTATGTCTTCAGTGCTGCTATATATATGTGTGTTTATGTTTATGCATGTGTAATGTATTAATAAAATAGTACACATAATTATATTTGAATTAACAATAGCGTTAAATTCTATCAGTGAAGAAATTAGTAATATAATTGTATAACTTAAGGTAAAAAGAAATAGTTTTAGAACAAAACAGAGTATAAAGAAATGTTAGAAAATATATTTAAAAAAGTGGATTAAAAAATGATAAATGAAAAGATATTGTGTATAAGTCAGCAGTGTAATAATTTATGTGCATTCAGAATCAACAGAGCATTCAGTACTTTCTACTCAATAGAGGATCACATGGTCAAAGTACTGTGTAATGCACAAATGAACTTTTTCATGATTTGTGAATTTGCTTTTCTTAATCAAAAGATTGCTATCACATCTGCCACCAATGTGCATTGCACACTGATGCAGCGTGCTGCCGTGCATACCAGAGTCGTCTGGATTAAGTAGCCTAGGTGAGTAAATGGGAAGGTGGGACAGAAAACCTCCAAGACATTGAAACAAAAGAAAAACAGCAAGCCTAAAGTGCCATATTAGTAATGGAAGTTCCTTTAAAGCAACCATAAGCACAGCAGCATTGAAAATACAATTAGATAGTTAGATGGATAAATTCCAACAATGAATAACTTTATGTTGGATGAATTTGTCAAAATCCACCATTGGAATGAATGTTTGTTTAATGCATATCAATGTTACAAATTTCCTATTAATGCACAGTTGTTTTGTGTTCCACTATTCTAAAATTAATGTACACTACACTTTTTAAACAAAAGAAAATATCAATCATTTCATCACATAATTATTTTTGTTTTAATTCTTTGAAATTTAATGTGCAAGATCAACATTAGTAATAATGGAACGGCATACACACGCACACAAAAACGCATTTCATTTGTGGCAAGACCCTATCAGTTGAAGTTTGCACAATTAATTAAGTCTTATGATTTTAACAGGAAAGATAAATAACTTCACAAGACTGCACTAGTGACTTCATTCCATTAAAAATATATATGTAAAGAGGCTTTCAGGCCAATAAATTGTCCAAAACTTCAAAAGGGAAGTGTACCTGTGCCAGCTTGCTGCTTGAATACCCCACCAAACTAGAATATTTCCTTTTTCCAGATGTGACATTCATGTCTTCAGGGTCAACAAAGCCAACATGATGCATCTACAAAAAATATGGGGGAAGAAAAGACAAAGCACTCCTAAGATTTATGAGGGTAAAAGAATGTGAAAGATTAAAACAAGCTGAAATTTATCACTAAACGATATTTTCAGTTTTCTGGGAAAAATTACTTCACTACAATGATAGCAGTAAAGCAATATCAACACTCATCAGTTTAAAAAACATAGAACAACTAAACAGAGAAATAACAATACTACAGAGAATTTTAAATACATGCCAAACATCAAACCCACAGCCTGTATTTCTTACACTAACTATTTGTCTGACATGTTTCCTTTTTATAAAGCATCTGACTAGTTAAAGGATGATCTCTTATCCTCCTAACTCTTTGTAATCATTTTACCTGTCTTAATGAATTTTTTCTTTCATTTAAAAAAAAGAGTTTCTGTATAACTTTTTTTATAACCCAAAAAAAAAACTATTTGAAGGTTTATAGAGCTTAACAGAAAATAGAAGCGTATTGTGCAGAATAGTAAAACAAAATTTAGAAAAATGTCTGTTTCTTTTTCTTATACAGTCAAAGGTGTCGAAGGTTAGCAGAACTTCACACTTCAATGTAAGCTTTAATGTGATTAACTAAATGAAGCATGTTCAGAGGAATCATAAAATCTTGTCAGTGATGGATAATCCATTTGGCTGTATTGTTTAATTAATATTTATTTCTAAGACTAGAAAACCTAAAGGTTTGAGAACAGGGAGCTTCTAGTAATTTTCAGAAAGGTATTTATTTTTTCGGGAACCACTTACAGACTTTATTTTTATGTTCTAATAACTATTTTATCACCCAGTTTCATGTTGTATTTTCTTTTCCAATTGTTCAAAATAAAAAAAATCAATATTTTATGTCAATATTTCACATCACATACGCATTTCATCAAACAAGAATCATAGATATGAAAAAATAGCTCTTAACTTCAGATTCTTTAAATTTTAGGTGTTCCCAGAAACATCTTTCTATAAGGTGTGTGTCAGTGTGTCATAGGTTATAACAACACTCCAAAGCTGCCAAATTCTTTATGAAAAACCAAATTAGAAGTTATGCACATTATTGACTACCTTTTCATAAGATCCAGGCATAAAAACCAACAAAACATCTTGGAAAAGAAAAAAGTTTTCATAGATAGTAAATAAGTCAAAAGCAATAATTTGATTAAAAAATAGAAGAGAAGAAACTTTGATGTGCCAGGTCAGATCCTAGGTACAAAAATTAGTGTTCAGATAGAAAGAGGCTTACAATGGAATTCAAATTAACAATTCGACTAGGAGAACCCCTAATAAGGGAAGGCAACAGAAGTATCGAAAGCAAAGCAGGAGCAAGATGATTCACTTGCAAGTGTTCTTCATAACCATCTTTTGAAAACTTCTGGGGCTCTGAATAAGAACAAAAAACAGGTAGTGGGTTAGTTACTTTGTCTTCAAAGAGAATCAAACTGGGAGTATATATCATTTCCTTAACCCTGATAATTTTGTCACAACCAAAGATGATAAAAGTAAATATATCAAAACAAGTTGTCCAAAAAATTACAAGCATATACTCAAACCATAAACAAATAGAGCCAGAACTTGGTGCTGTCTCAGCTTCAGAATGATAGACAAAAGATAAGAAAGGCCCAAATTCAGACCCAATATTGTTACATCATAAATACTAACCTCCAATGGAAAAAATTCCAGCATTATTAATGAGAACATGCAATGGTGCTGATCGTGCATTCCATGCTTCAGCAAACCTTGCTACAGAATCCAATGAGAGAAGATCAACAGCCATCACCTTGACAAGCCATAAGGAAATGTCAATTGCTAAAAGTAATCTGACTGAATACATGTTTGAATTAGCTTATTTTGCACTCTAAAAAGTGCTCTCTCTTGAGTATTATCTAAGAACAAACCTTCTCAAGAAACAAAATAAGCTCCAACTACCAATACCAACATGCAAAAAAAAAAATCCATAGATCATATAAGATTCAACAAAGCATGCCTGGAGTGCCATTTTAATGTTCCTTACACAATAACGAGTAAAGGATATTTAAGTTACCTCAACATTGAGAGCAATACCGAACCCTGCAGAGTCAATCTGCCACTTCTGGATCAAATCCTGAGCTGCCTTAGTGTTCCTCACGGCCATAACAACATGAGCCCCTGATTGTGCCAATTGCCTGCAGACGAGCAGAATAGCCAAAATATCCCCAGTTTATCAGCTCACTTTTTTCTAAACCAAAAAAGAAAGAAAGAAAGTTGACTGTGCCACCCTCCATAACTTAAATTAAGTAGGTTCCTATGTGGGCTCTGCTTGACTACCTACCTTGCCTTGCAAATGAGGGCAACACAGTAACCAAAATGCCACATCACTCATGACCCATTCCCATACAGAACCATATTTATTACCAAAAATTCAAGAGACCCTTTGGAAGTTAACCAAGTTAAAAACACAAAAACTATCCATAACTACAAAAACAACATATACCCGCTACTCAAAATTGCCCCTTTCTCCATAATTCCACAACAAGACCATCATTCAAGAGACCCTTTGAAAGTTAGCCAAGTAAAAAACACAAAATCACGTTTAACCAAGTAAAAAACACAATTATTTTTTTATGTTTCCCATAGTATCCTCCTACCTCCGATAGATGAAAACTAATGTCCCGGTCAGGTGCTTAAGTGGGACCCCTCCCAATAGTGTTTTTCCATGCATATAATCCAGGGATCAAACCCAGGACCATATCCTTAAGCAACCCGAGGTCCTTCCGCTTAGACCAACACTCATTCGTAAAACACAAATTCTATCAATAACAAAAAAAAAAAAAAAACACATACCCACTTCTCAAAATCGTCCCTTTCTCAATAATCACAAAACGAAAACCAACCCCAACAAGAAAAAAAAAAGAAAAAAACCTTGCAATTTCGAGACCTATGCCGCTGGTGGATCCGGTGACAATGCAGGTGAGATCGTTGATTGGAGGTAGTGGCATGGGGTTGTGCAAGTGGCTAGCCATGATTCGTTGGAACAGCATTTCGTAGATCAGATAGTACCAACCTCTAAGCCACTCTATCCAACCCAAACTCTGCTTCTTCTTCTTCCTCTTCGATGCTTCCTCGCTTGAAGACGACGCCGTTGCCATCTCTCTCTCTTTCTTCTTCTCCTTCTTCTTTCTGTGACTGTGAGCGTAGAATCTGAGATCTGTCTTTTTTACGTTAATTTTGTGTATTCGCGAGCAGTGTTTGTGTAGAATCCGAGTGTAGAATCTTAGGAGCAAAATCCTCCGGTTTTGAATGAATAAAGATAAATATTTTTAAAATAAAAAATATTTATTAGACTTTTATATGTTTTATACATCTAAAGTTATAATAATGAAATTTTATATTTTTTTTTGAGAAATGAAAAGTATTTTTACTCGTACATGAGATCTCTCTTTTTTACGTTATTTGTTGATATTGTTGTTTTTGAATAAATATATACTAACACTTATTACTTTTATTTATTTTTTTATTTATTGATAATTATCAGAAAATAATATTTATATATAATAAATTGCATTTCACCTCCTTCAAGTTTTGCTGAAAGACATTACAGGGGGCTAATCAATGGGTCATAGCAACCATGGTCCTACTAGAACTATTACTGTTGGGTAAATGGAAGATCCCCTTTATCCATTGGATAGTGAATTCATGAAGTCATCTCATCGCGTTGCCATTAATAGTCCAACTGAAATCGCGTCGTGGGATATTCATGTCGGCGTTGGACGTTTTCGAAGAAGTTGGTGGTTTCTAACATTCACGTCATCATCGGAGATTCACGTCGTCATTGATTTTTTTTCTAAAGGAAGACTTTGCACAAATTGAGATTTGACTGCAGATAAGGAAGTCATCAAATACTTTCCGCAATTTGAGATTTCATCGGAGATTCACATCTCTTCTTCCAAGCATCTTTCTATGTCCTCTCCGTGTAAGGAAAGAACCGGATGATGAGAGGTGTTTTGGGTTTCCAATCACGAAGCTAGGTTACAATTACGGTTTTCTTTAAACCGGTGTATTGAGCCGAAAACTATTAAAAAATTATATAATTTGTATTATAAATTTGAATTTTATTAACCACATTATCTAGTTATTTCAAATCCAATAAGGTTTGAATCTTATCGTATGTATGGAAAACAAATTTTGTTGGGAGAGACAAAATTCATTTCGGTAATCTCTATGCCTCAAAAGGGATTAGTGTTCTTCTATTATTGATTAGTGATGTCTTGGTGCACAATAGAAAAATATTACGTACTTTACGCCCAAGTTTAAATCGATTTTTTTAAGAGATTCTTTTTTAAAAAAAAAATGAAAAAGATATTATCTTTTTTAAGTCTACATTACATATTTTGAGTTTACTTTCAAATTTTACTTTTAAAAAATATATTTGTTGGATTCGGTTCTAAAATCAAGGGATTGTGTTAATCCCAAAACTTATGAAGTGATTAGCTATATTTTTGTAATTATTAGGAGGATATTATTTCCTTTTAGGGGATCTGATCAGTAGCAGATGTTTAGGGATTTTCTCCTTTTTTTTATCTCCTATTTTTAAGCTTGACAGTAAGCCCTTCTGCTGTATATAATGTACCTTGATTGTATTGTGGAAGATATATAAAAATTATCCCTAAAACTTTTGTTTACATGGTATCAGAGCTTAGGTTATTCTCTAGCGGTCAAAAAAAAAAAACCAGATCTCCATGGCCGAAAACAATGAGAACCCACCCAAGTCTGATGATAACGCACAAAACCCTCCACAAAATTTCAAGGTGCTACAAAGCCCAGCACCTAATATCTCAGCCGACCTCAGCCATTCCTTCCAAATAACCCAGCATAAACTCACTGGGTCCAATTTTCGAGAATGGTATCAATCGGTTCTTCTTGTTATCAAAGGGAAAGGGAAATGGGCTATCTCACTGGAGATATCACTGCACCAGCGTCAACAGATCAGTACTACAAGACCTATTTATTCCACTCGAAGTTCCTATGAAGCTGTACTGTGATAGTAAATCAGCTATCAACATAATTCACAATCCTATACAACACGATAGGATGAAGCATGTGAGGATTGGCCGCAATTTCATAAAGTCAGAAATCGAGAGTGGAACTTTCAGCCTACACTATGTGCCAACCAAGTCACAAGAAGCTGATATGTTCACAAAGTCCTTACTGAAGTCAGAATTTAATTCAAATGCTAGCAAGCTGGGAATGATTGACATCTATTCACCAGCTTGAGGGGGAGTGTTGGATTCGGTTCTAAAATCAAGGGATTGTGTTAATCCCAAAACTTATGAAGTGATTAGCTGTATTTTTGTAATTATTAGTAGGATATTATTTCCTTTTAGGGGATCTGATCAGTAGCAGATGTTTAGGGATTTTATCCTTTTTTTTATCTCCTATTTTTAAGCTTGACAGCAAGCCCTTCTGCTGTATATAATGTACCTTGATTGTATTGTGGAAGATATACAAAAATTATCCCTAAAACTTTTGTTTACAATATTTAATTTAAAAAAAAAACTTTTAACCCATTACTCTGACCTAAACTAAGCTTTCTCACCCAATAGCAAACACTTCTTGGAAAACTGAACCAAGCTTAATTTTTCTTTTGGTTTCTCGGGATATTCCTGCACTCAATTGCAGAGACTAATCACACGAAGTAGTGAACAACATTGAAGGGCTGACATCTCACAATTAGATTTTCTTAGTATACAGGAGTCAGAGATTGAAACATTGACCACTTATTTAAGAGGCCCTTACCCATGACCACTCGGATCAATGTCGGTAAACCAAACTTATTTAGATAAAAAAAACTAATAAAAATGTATTAAAATAAAGAAGAAATCAAATAATAATAGTAAAAGTTATTTTGATTGGGTCACCTCCTTTACAAAATCGAGGGGTGGGGGTGCTGATAATCGCCCAGTCCCCAAACCCGTCCCGCTACTTATTAAATTACAAAAATACCCTTACTTAAATTTATACTATTTGAGACTCTAAGAGCCTGATTGACACGTCCATTTTGCGAACTTATAGCGGATGGAAAAGTAGCCCCGTTTAGTAAGCGTTTTTTCATGAGCTTAAAACGTTTTTTTTCAGATGCTACTTCAAGTAGCGTTTGAGCTTATAGCTTATAGCGTTTCATTTTTTTCTCTTCTTTTATCCTTATTATCTTATGTTTATTCCAACTCTACCTTTTTGATATAATATTAATTAATAAAAGATGAGAATCTTTCATGTAATTGAAAGAATCTTGAGTAAATACTCAATTTGGTCCCTGAAATTATAGAATCATATCAATTTAATCATCCACATTATCAATATTCCAAAATGATCCTTGGAATTGCAAAATGTTAATCAAGTTCGTCCCTCCGTTGATATTTGCATAGACTATAATGACATTAAGTTGGTAATGTATGTGAAGCATTTGAAATAAAGTGAATAATGTGAGGGATGCATTTGCTACATTTTGCAATTTCAATGATCATTTTGGAATATTGATAATGCGAGGGACTAAATTGATACGACCATACAATTTCAATGACCAAATTGGATATTTACTCAAAGAATCTTACATTTATATTTTAATCATTATACTATTTTCACTCTTTTGGATTATTTTTTATTATCAATAATATTGGTGATATTTTTACTCTTTTTATATAATTTAGCCTTTTTTTATAATAATTCTTCCAACATTTATTTGGTAATATATTATATATAAAATAATATATTTTTATATGGTAATATAACATGGTAAGATTATCATTTATATAATTTTTTTATTTATTTGTATATAATAATGTATCAACATTTATAATAATAACGTATATATAATTTTTGTAATATATAAATAATATTTATATAAAAATGTATAAGCACATGTCCTTTTATCTCATTTTATATTTTTCAGCTAGTTTAATTGTTAGTTTTATCAAACAATTCCACACAAAATAATCCAGTTTATCCGTTATCCGCTATAAGCTATCCTCTATCAGTTAGTTTATCTGCTAACAGCTAATTTTATCAAACAGACTCAAAGTTTGGGATTAGAAGGCCAATGTAATGTGGTGAATGGATTCGACCCAAAAGGGTTATCCAAAAGAGAAATGTTTCTTGAACAATTAAATATGGACAATATATGGTAGAAAAATACTAGCAATACATTTTCTAACATTCTTTTTCTAACACACACTCTCCTATTGGTTGAAATTCATGTGACCCTTACAAAATTCAAGTGGGACCCACATGAATTAGTAGGACCCATATGAATTTCAACCAATAGGAGAGTGTGTGTTGCTAGCACTCCTCATATATGATATCCCTTTGTTGTTTTGATGTATTTTTGAAGGTGAATTCTCTGGTACCTTCAATAATTTTGGGGTAAAAATTATTTTGTACAATCAGAATGCACCACCTCAATTAAATGAGTCTTGTTAGTGAGTCAAGTCAAATAATTTTTACCATCTGATTGCATCATCTAGATAAGATAAAGTTATCTTTTGGATATCGAAGAATTCACCAGTTTTTTAAATGTGTGTTTATAAAAAGATAAAAAAATATGTGAGAAATAGTGATAAAGTCAAGGGATGTTTAAAACCCTTGTTCTGCATTTGCTATCCGCTTGGTTCCTCTGTATGTTGTTTTGTCAACTCCGTTATTGTCGCCTACCTTCCACTGTTCATCCTTTTCTTCTAACTTCAGTGGCACACAGGTGATGATGCCCCATCCCCACTTTTAAGATTTCACTTTCACATTTCTTCATTCTGCAACACATCACTATATATATCAAACAGTGTCTCTTCTCTGTTTATGTATTTGGTTTTGCACTTCACTAATCATCACTTTCATATCGATCTGAAAACCGTGTTTTTTCTTCTGCAGTTTCTATCGTGACGTTACGTATATGGCGAGTGAGGGTGGGAAAAGTTTTGCGAGGAGAGATCGTCTGAGGGAAATCGAGGCGAAGGTTCAAAAATGGTGGGAAGAAGGGGACGTTTTCCGGTCCGAACCCGGTTTTAAGGTTTTCGTAAACTTTCCATTTCCTTACATGAACGGTTACTTGCATCTCGGCCATGCTTTTTCCCTTTCGAAACCTTATGAATGGCTTTTGGGTTGGGTTGGGTTGTGATTGGAGAAGGTCTTTCATTACAACTGATATGAACCCTTATTTTGACTCTTTTGTGAGGTGGAAGGGGTTCTGCCTCAATAGCCTTACATAAATATATACTGTCTGAGACTCCGAGTTTGGGCTTAGAAGCCCAATGGAATGTGGTGAATGAATCGGACCCAAAAGGGTTGTATTGTTTTGTCATGTGCTGATCATGATAGAGCATCAGGTGAAGGGGTTCTTCCCCAAGATTATACTATGATCAAGATGGAGTTGTTAAAGCCTTTACCTGAAAAATTGGGGGTTTTGGAGGGAAGGAAGGTGTTCATGGCTGCTGCAAGTTTGGAGACCTGAGACCATGTATGGCCAAACCAATGCTTGGGTGTTGCCTGATGGCAAGTATGGAGCTTTTGAAATCAATGAAACCGAGGTGTTTGTTATTATGTCGCATAGAGCGGCTCTTAAACTTGCTTACCAGAACCACTCGAGGTCGAGGGTACCTGAGAAACCCTTTTGCTTGCTTGAACTGACTGGTCATGACTTGATTGGCCTTCCGATTAAATCGCCTCTTTCGTTTAATCAGGTTATTTATGCACTTCCTATGTTGTCCATTTTAATGGATAAAGGTACTGGGGTGGTAATCAGTGTGCCTAGTGATGCTCCTGATGACTGCATGGCCTTGCAAGATTTGAAGTCAAAACCAGCATTTAGAGCAAAGTATGGTGTGAAGGATGAATGGGTTTTGCCGTTTGAGATTGTGCCTATTATTGAAGTTCCGTCGTTTGGGAATAAGTGTGCAGAGACAGTTTGCTTGCAGATGAAAATCAAAAGTCAGAATGAGAAAGAGAAGCTTGCAGATGCCAAGAAGCAAACTTACTTGAAAGGATTCAATGAAGGAACAATGATTGTTGGGGAATTTACAGGGAAGAAAGTTCAGGAAGCTAAACCCTTGATCAGGAGCAAGCTTTTGGAAACAGGTCAGCAAATGCCCCCACACTTTTTTTTTTTTTTGAAATTTTACTATTCTTTTATATATCACAATTTATTTATTACCGACTGCTCCCACTGCCTGCTTAATACAATTGTCTTAGAGGTTAAGTTCTTTTAATATTATAGCAACATATGATTAGATGAATAATATAAAATATAAAAATAATATTGCACTAATAATGAATCAAAGTTAAACCCGTTATTTTAAATTATTGTAATTTTATATGTAAATATGAATATTTAACAAAATTTTACTTGTGTGTCTGTATTGTCCTTATTCATTTTGCTCCCACTACTTAAGTTTTCTAGTTCCACTCTTGCAGGTCAGGCTATTGTTTACGGTGAGCCAGAGAGGCGGGTAATGTCAAGATCTGGTGATGAGTGTATTGTAGCTCTTACGGATCAGTGGTACATTACATATGGGGAACCAGAATGGAAGAAGTTAGCCGACAAGTGCCTGTCTAACATGTACCTGTATTCCGATGAGACACAGCATGGATTTGAGCATACTTTAAGCTGGTTGAACCAATGGGCCTGCTCACGATCCTTTGGTCTCGGGACTTGCATCCCATGGGATGAACAGTACCTAGTTGAGTCTCTATCGGATTCCACTATTTACATGGCTTATTACACCATTGCACATCATTTGCAGAATGGAGACATGTATGGACACCAAGAGTTTGAGTATTGGTATCCCTTCGATCGAGTTTTTGGTAACGATCTAATCCAAAACGATCTTACCTTCTGCATTTACAACCATACTGCTATTATGTCCAAGCATCACTGGCCTCGTGGGTTTAGATGCAATGGCCACATAATGCTCAATTCGGAGAAAATGTCCCAAACCCACCGGAAATTTTAGGACATTGCGTCAGGCAATTGAGGAGTTTTCTGCTGATGCTACACGATTCTCTTTGGCCGTTGCTGCTGCTGGTGTTGATGATGCAAATTTTGTCTTTGAGACAGTGTTCTTTGGCTCACCAAAGAGATTGCATGGTATGAAGATGTTCTGGCTGTAGAATCTTCCATGAGAACTGGTCCCCCATCTACTTATGCTGATCATGTGTTTGCCAATGAGATTAACATCGCAGTCAAAACAAAATTTCTCCAACTACATGTTTCGAGAAGCTCTTAAGACTGGCTTTATGATCTTCAGGCTGCTAGGGATGAGTATAGATTCTCATGTGGTGTTGGAGGTTACAATCGTGACTTAGTGTGGCGTTTTATGGATGTGCAGACACGTCTTCTAGCACCTTTCCATCTGCACTACGCAGAATTTATCTGGAGAGAGCTTTTGAAGAAGGATGGTTTTGTGGTGAATGCAGGCTGGCCAACAGCTGATGCTCCTGATCTTACGTTGAAGAGTTCTAATAAATATCTGCAGGACTCTATTGTTTTGATGAGGAAGTTGCTCCAGAAGCAACTTTCAGGCTCAAAGAAAGCAAATAAGAAAGGTGCCCCAGTTCCTTCAGTGACAGAAAGCAAGGTAACAACAGGCTTGATATATGTAAATGGACAGTTTGATGGTTGGAAAGCCGAATGCCTCAGTATTCTCCAGAGCAGATTTAACAACAAAACTCGAACTTTTCCTCCAGACTCAGAGATCTTGCAGGCTTTACAGGAGAGTTCTGTAGGTCAATCTTCCAATTTTAAACAAATCCAAAAGCTCTGCATGCCTTTCTTAAGGTTTAAGAAGGAGGAAGCAATTGCACTTGGGGCTCAAGTCCTGGATTTGAGATTGCCATTTGGTGAAATTGAGGTTCTTCAGGAAAACTTGGACTTGATCAAGAGACAGATAGGTGTAGAAGATGAGGAAATTTTGTCTGCAGCAGGTCCTGATTCTTTGGCTAGAGCTGGAACTTTAGTTTCGTTGCTAAATCAAAATCCTCCTCCTGGAAATCCAACTGCCATCTTTTTAACTCAGTAGCTACTGGGTGAGTTTCCGGAAATCCCTCCTTTCTTGAAATAGGTAATGGTTCTTACATAATTTCTATGTATATGTAGGCACAGGATGAGTTACTGAACCTTCGGTGTTGTGAAGTATTGCCCCTGATCTGATTTGAGGTTTAACTTTTTCCGCATTTTGTCCCATTTGTTGTTTCGTTTATGCACTCTCTCTTACCTCGTATAATTTTAAGAGGTGCATTCATTCAGATTTCGGACCTTTTCCCAGTAGTTGATTTCTTAGGGTCTGTTTGGTTTGACCATTTCTTGTTTTCATTTTCAATGAAAATAGAAAATGAGCTTGAAAATGCGTTTGGTTGAGTTTAGTGATAATGTTTTCACCGAAAACATTTCCTAAATTGGATCCAAATCTGAAAATAAAAAAAAGTTGTTTTCAGTGTTTTCATTCCCAAAATTTTGAAAATAGGAAATGAAAACAAAAAACAGGAAGTCAAAACAAACACGTTTTCAATTTTTTCAAAATTTGAAAATGAAAACAATTTTCAGAAAATAGAAACAGGAAATGAAAACAGGAAATGAAAATACAAACCAAAGAGGCCCTTAAGTTCTTTGGATTTGTATGGGTGTTTATTAGAGCTGTCAAACATTCCGGCCCTAGCCCATTCAGCCCTAGCTCATGTGGGTTAGGGCCAAAAGCCCACAATATAAAAAGCTCATAGAGGGTTAGGGCCAACCTATGGGCCAGTCCACTGTAAAAAAAAATTCTTCAGTTTTAATTCTATTAGCTTAAAACGAATGTAATGTTACAAGAACTCCTGCCTATGTAATGTTCCATTTTCTCAAGCACATAATTTGAAAACAGATGTCCTTTACTAACCTTTAATGTCAGGCAGCAATCGAAGATGAAGGATTGGACATACTCAATGCTAGTGGCCTATAACTGTAACCAAGACTCGTAATATGGATGGAAAATAAAACAACAGTCCAATGATCGGATCAGTGTTCAAACTTCTCAAATATGGATACTCTCATTACTCATTACAGTTTTAGGTGGTTTTACATATGCTAAAATAAAAAAAATGAAATTTTCTTCTAGGAATTCAAAACTGAAACCAGTAGGACTGCTCTGTGTTCTTGTCAAAACTTCGTAGATGCATTTCAACTTTTCTAACATAGAATCGGGCAGATCCTCCAAGCTAAGGACATTCTCGGTCCAACTTAAACAGTTTGAGCAAATCCTAAAAAGAACGATGAGGGGCAAAACAAATGTCATCAACTTGTTATAACACAAATAAGTGGAAGTCATAAGGCACCAACAAAGGAAGGACCCATTAACATCAGAAAATCCATTCATTTGATCCTATGGGTCCCTTTGATTTGCTATAAAATAAAGGACAGCACAGAACAACACAACATGTTCCATGTTTGATTGCAAAAATGTTTATGGGATAGTACAAAAAAATAGATGAAGGACAGAACAAAAAGGAAAAAAATTGTTATTCACTTAACCAAGAGATAACTTTTTATCCCAAGTACAATGCAAATAAAATGACAAAAATATCCTTCTTATCCTCTCTCTCTTACCAACGACACCCACGAAACCCACATCTCTGAGCGACGTTGCACACCTGCATTGTGAAACTCCAATAGCACCGCCCTATATATGATGAAATTGAAGTCCTCCCAGAAGCAATGTTCTTTAGCAGTCGCATCATATTCATGGTTGCTGATCCAAGCAACAAAAAAGAAATAGAAAATTTAAACAGCAAAATGCAACAAACTAAACACAACAATCTTTGTTATGAGCTTCTCTTTCACCATATCTCTAGATTTAAATTTTTTTTGGCCTGGTGTAATACAGTCCAGCCTTGATTTCATTCATATTCGGGGCTCCTCCTCTTCTTTCGCCACCGGTGGATGTTCCTCTTTCCTCTCTCGACTTGGTTTAATGATAAATGTGATAAATATGAGTATATCATGATAATAATTTAATTATAAATAAAAAATATACAGAGGATATTTTAGTAAATATATATTGTTCTGTCCCTTATATAAGTATATCAAACAATGTACAACACTAAATTGTTTGTGTTGTGTATCGACTAACAAACATCATACAACACAAAAAGTTGTACTGTAACTCAACCACTTATGTTGTACTGTTCTCTCCGTTCTATCCTGTCATGCGAATCAAACGGACTCTATATGTTTCTGCCTATATGTTTCAAAACAGATAAAAGAGAAAAGTCAAAGAAATTTTGGTCTTAAAGCAGAACAAAAGTGAAGTAAAAATCTAGACTAATATTCCAACATTGAGTGGCTTCAAAGCACATTTATTCTGCTTTAAACTTGAGTTTGTTAGTGTTGATAACTTTCCATTCTATATATATATATATATATATATATATATAGCATATCAGTTCTTGGAGTTTTTATCAAATCCTCACATTCCAGTTATTGAAATTCCTTTACCATCAAAACGGCATCTTTTCAATCATTTTCCTCTTGACATTATCAGTTTCAAAAGCAGAGCTTGATGCTCGCTACTATGACAAAAAATGTCCACAATTGGAGAAAATAATTTCAAAAACGGTTCTCAGTGATTCTATTCAGGACCCAAAAGTCCCAGCACTCATATAAGGTGAAGTATTAATTGAAATGGATGTAATTGTGTTAATTTTCAGTGATAGGGATGTGATTCATCAATATTGCTGGACTCAACTCCCACAAACCAAGCAGAGAAAGATGGCCCTCCTAATCTCTCTGTTCCATCATTCTACGTGATTGATGATGCTAAAGCCAAGCTTGAGAAAGCTTGCCCCCAACAAGTTATCTCAGTTCATGCATCAGCCTACACAACTTAATTTTCAGCAATTGAAATGTGTTTTAAGGTATCTTAAGTTTACACTCAATCATGGTTTGACACTTAAGAAACCTTCTCATTTTCGGTTACAGGCTTTAAGTGATGCTGATTGGGGTGGTAACTTGGATGATCGGACCTCTACTTCAGCTTGTTATATACTTTGGTGGAAATCCTGTATCTTGGTTATGAAAGAGGCAAAGAACAGTGGCTCGGTCATCCACATAGGCTGAATATCGATCTGTAGCCAACACATCTGCTGAAGTCATGTGGTTGATCAATCTTCTTGGTGAACTAGGTGTTTCAACACACACACCTACTCTTTTTTGTGACAATATTGGGGCCACATATCTCTGTTCCAATCCTGTGTTCCATTCTCGGATGAAGCATATTGCCCGTGATTATCACTATGTTCGCCAACTTGTTCAGATGGGAAAATTAAGGGTGTCTCATATCTCTACTAGAGATCAGCTAGCTGATGTCCTTACCAAACCTTTGTCGCGGGCCAGATTCACTCTTCTTTAGAGACAAGCTTCGTGTCACTAATGGTGAACCAATCTTGAGGGGGTGTAATAGATAATGATAGACTTAGTCAAATAGATAAACTTCATTAGTCAGCAATAGCTGTTACATTTGTTAAGATTGTATATTTGTTTCTATCTGAAACTGCTCCTACTTCTTAGGAATTAGTTTTCATTTCAAATCCATATTGTATCTATTCATAGGCTGCTGTGCCATGAATCATTTTCAAGGAATAATACAATCCTTTTATCTTTAACGTCTGTTTGATGTGAAACTTACTAGTATCGGACAAAGACGGGCAAGTGGTATCTAAGTGTATGCCTAAGCAACCGAGGCACCCTTTGAAGATGCAAAAAAAGCAAAGGACTGAGTAAAGGTTAGAGTTCGGAAGTAGTTAATTTTTTGTGCAAATGTAAAATATAAAATACTAGTAACTGCGTGCCTTTCACTTTACACGCAATGCTGTCATTTTCTAGCAGTTTTTGCAAGGCAAAGGAAAAGATATTAATGCACAAGATCTTTCTAATAATTGATAATAGTGAATTCTTTAGTCATTCAAATACAACAGGTAGTAATTCAATACTGCTTGATCGGAGTGGAAGTGAATTGTGACTCAGACGAGCTTCACCTGCAATCTAAGTATTCGAATCCTGAAGTCGTTATTTTGAGAAGAGTTTTATCTAACCATTACATCCGACCCAAAGGTTAATCTCACAACTTGCGTGTAGAATACCCGTACCCAAAAAATACAATATGTAGTGTAGGTAGGGGACTCGTACCTGATTACAGAATCTTAAAAAAAAGTTTTTATAGGCTTGTTTGATCAAAATAGAAGTGTTTGGTAAAATAACATACCTCATTAGCTAATTATAACATTTTTTGCATAAGCTATTTTATTTAGCTTATAGCTTATTAACTTTTTTTTTATCATTTTTATCCTTATTATTTTAACGAATTTCCTACTTTACCTGACCCCTACCTCATAAAATAAAATTTATTTAAAAAAAGGTGATTTCTCTGGTATCTTAAGTGTAACTTCACCCTGCTTAGGTGATCCAATAAGATGGTGAGAAGCATTTGACTTGACTCACTAACATAACTCATTTAGTTGAAGTGACACATTCTGATTGGGCATGGTAACTTTTAACCCAAAATTATTGGGAGTACCAGAGAAAGCACCTTAAACAAAATCATATAAACATGTTATTTTATTTATAATATTTAATAAAAATAAAAAAGTAAAAAATAATATTCTAATTATAAAGCTTTAATTATAATTTAATAATTTATGTAAAAAAACATATAAATATGTCCTTTATGTAATTTTATATTTATAAGTTAGTTCAACGGTTAATTTTACCAAACGCTTCAAATTCAATCAGCTAGTTTTTCAGCTATCAGCTAAAAATTAGCTTATCAGCTATAAGTTAGTTTATCAGCTATTTTTGCTAAAAAAAAGCCTAAATATACCACTTCTTAAAATAATAAATACATCATTTTTCCATTAAAAAAAAGTTTTTCTTAATGGTGAATTCTCTGGTACCTCTAGGGTAACTTTTACCCTGCCTAGGTGGTCCAATCATATGGTGAAAACTTAATTCTATGTGAGATTTGTTGACTTATTTAGTTGAGGTAGTGCATTCTGGTTGGGTGGATAACTATTACCCCAAAATTATTGGGGATACTAGAAAAGACACCTTTCTTAATTCCTTAACATTGTGTTAGCATTATCCTATTTTAAAATCACCCTTATTAAAATGGATTTATTTTATTTTTAGGAACAACGTAATCTACATTTAAATTCTATATATATAGGTAAAATTGCCTTGAGATATAATAAATAAAGTTATTAATTATAAGATATTAATATTAAGTCTAGTACAAAACTACCTTGATATTAATTTTAAAAACATGCAATGCATTATGCACGTATACGTACTAGTGTATTAACAAATAAGAGTTTAATTTTCAGAAGCTTATATCTTCATACTTTGGTCATAGGTGGCTCAAAAGAGCTCTTAATTCAAATATCATGAATTGAAGAAATCGTTAAATTTGCATTTCAATTAATTTAGAGATTAATTTTTATGTATTTTTGTAGTTTTTTTAATGTTTGAAATTCATTAAAAATGAAATTAATTTGATTTCATCTTATTATTTTATATTTTTACTCTGACTTATTTGGTATGAGAGGTAAAATAAAAAGATTAATAAAAGTAAAATAATCTATTTATTTAAAACCAAATCACATTACATCATAACAAATTTCACCATATTTAACAAGATTTTTAAATATAAACCATAGAAATACATGAAAGTTTAAAAATCAAATAATTTTTTTAATATTTCAAACAAAATTATCTGATTTATAAATAGAATCAAATCTTTACCTTGAACTTTTACATTTCCAGCGCACTCATAATGGGGTCCTGATCTCATACCAACTATAAACCAATTTTAGAATTCTTTACTTACTAACACCAAGTACAATACAATTGAATCCATTCAATAGATTTCAACAAAACTTCTCAGGGCTATCTGGGTCATTAGGCTGTGTTCCATTTGAACATAGATTTGACTTTAAGAGATAATATATGACACTCAAAGTTGATGTAACACAATAAATGGTTACTTTATTCACAGCGTTCACACTACGCACCCTCATGCCTAAGTACCCTTCTAGTTCACACACACACATATATACTAGTATATATATATATAAGCACAAATTAAGCTCATGGTTTAGTAAAGGATAACAATGGAGTTTTACAGAATCCAGTTAGTGATCCTAGTTTCATTGATGCTTCTGTTTCCAAATATCCAAGGGTGGGGAGAAGATGGACATGCCACAGTTTGTAGGATTGCTCAGGTGACTATAATTGTCTTTCTCTTTTTCTCTCTATGAGTGTGTGTGATTGAATAATGAATGTAGCAGTATCACATTTCTATCCCATTTTGAACAGTCTCGCCTAAGCAATACAGCTGCAGAGGCTGTGAAAAATCTGCTGCCAGAATATGCAGGAAATGACTTGGGAAGTGTGTGCTCATGGGCTGATCATGTCAGGATCTTTCTTCCCTGGTCAGCTGCTTTACACTTTGCTGATACTCCTGACTCCCTTTGCAATTACCAGTATGATAGTAAGTTCCTTTTTTCATTCTGCTCCTTAATGGCCCTTCATGTCTCCCCCTTGGGATTTTATTGTGTGTGTGTGTATGTGTATTTTCTGTTATATGTATTTGATACCATAAACAACACATTATATGCATAGTTCTGAAAATTAATGTGTAGTACTGACCAGTTGTATGAACATTCAGGGGATTGCAAGGATCAGAATGGAGAGAAAGGAAGATGTGTTGTGGGAGCTATTAACAATTACACCAACCAGCTCCTCACATATGGCAGCAACAGCAAGACTCAATGTAAACACTTGTTATGAGGCTCTAACCTCAACATTTTTCTATATATCTTCTTTGTTGACTAACCAAATTCTTGTTGGCACATGGTGATATCATGATATTAGATAACCTCACACAAGCGCTTCTATTCCTTTCTCATTTTATGGGAGACGTCCATCAAGTAAGCATAATAATGAAAACAGTTTATGATATTTCTATAAGTTCTTTTTAGCTTATTTCAATAAGCTTATCAGAGAAACTTATGAAAATAAGTTTTTTTAGCTTATTTGAAGAAAAAAAAGTTTATTGAATAAACACTTAAGTTATTTACCCAAATGCGTTATATCTGAATCAACAATTTAGTCCTCATAATGGCTTTTTTGTATGCTTAATCTGCAGCCTCTACATGTTGGCTTTACCTCAGATAAGGGAGGTAATACAATTGATGTTCACTGGTACACAAGGAAGCAGAATCTTCACCACGTGAGTCTAATTCTCAGCTTCATCAATTACAATAATATGATGTATTTCACTATCTGCTGACTCATTTGTTGCCACATAGGTTTGGGATGTTAACATAATTGAGACAGCAGAAGAAAGTTTCTATGATTCCAACATAGATAACTTTATCAATGCCATTCAAGAGAATATTACGGTATTCTATGCATCAGCTTTCTGTTATCCTCAATTTAAGGAACTGCTTAAATAGTTTTATGTTAATTTACTTCAAATTTTCTGAAACAGAAAGAATGGGGTGATCAGGTAAAAGGATGGGAAACCTGCAATTCTAATGAGACCACATGCCCAAATATGTATGTCCCATTTAGTACTTATTTATCCGAAAGTTTATTCCTTCATTACTAGTTTACTTTATAGAACTTTTTAGGTTAAAGTAATATTTTGGTCCCTATACGTGACACCGATTCTTCATTTAGTCCCTATACGTAAAAAGTTATTAAAAAGGTCCTCATACGTGCAAATATTATCTATTTGGTCCCTCCCGTTATGTTGTCGTCTTTAATGATCCGTGAACTACTACGTATAGGGACTAAATGAAGAATTTGTGTCACATATAGGGACTAAATGAAGAATTTGTGCCACGTATAGGGACCCAATAATTTAGGTTAAAGTAATAATCTGGTCCCTATACATGGCACAAATTCTTCATTTAGTCCCTATACATGACACAAATTCTTCATTTAGTCCCTATACGTAGTAGTTCACGGATCATTAAAGACGACAACATAACGGGAGGGATCAAATGGATAATATTTGCACGTATGAGGACCTTTTTAATAACTTTTTACGTATAGGGACTAAATGAAGAATCGTTATCACGTATAGGGACCAAAATATTACTTTAACCAACTTTTTACTAATGCCAATACATTTTAATTTGTTTTTTATTTTAATACCTAATTCTTTTATATGGGTTCCTTAAAATTTCTCCTGCAAAAACCTGTAGCTAGAAAAATCCTAACACCTTAGTTGATCTACATATGTTATTGAAATCTACATGTTTAACTTTGGAAATTTTTATAGATATGCATCTGAAGGTATCAAAGCAGCTTGTCAATGGGCATATAAAGGTGTCACTGAAGGTTCAGTACTGGGAGGTAAGCTATAATAATAGTTGTGGAATTTAACACTTTTTTGGTTTATCTTTTCTCACTATACCATGACACAATACTCTGCAATGCAGATGATTACTTCCTATCACGTTTGCCAATAGTCAATTTGCGATTAGCTCAAGGAGGAGTTAGATTGGCTGCAACTCTCAATCGTATTTTTGGCTG
Organism: Ammopiptanthus mongolicus; assembly: GCA_039655645.1. Taxonomy (NCBI): domain Eukaryota; kingdom Viridiplantae; phylum Streptophyta; class Magnoliopsida; order Fabales; family Fabaceae; genus Ammopiptanthus; species Ammopiptanthus mongolicus. The sequence continues at coordinate 83,532,885 of CM077349.1, read as the reverse complement.
ACTTCACATGTGATTCTCAAGTACTTTATTGAAATATATGTAATACGTCTAGACATATTGGAAGAGAATAGAGTTCCTGCATTGCTCTCTGTAGGTTACCTATCTCATAGTTTCCCTATAATATCGAAAATATACTCTTGTATTGTATAAAGTAGGCTTGCTTATATTTCAAGCTTCAAAAAATCTTTATTTAATTTGCTACTATTATGAGTATTATTATTTGAATCGTCCCTCTTTCCCCATCATACGCTAAACATCTAAATGGTACGTTTGAGTAAACAACTTAAAGAAGAAAAATAATCATATGTTGAGCATTATTAACATAAATTTTTTTTACTTAGAATCACATCATTTTACCCCTACATTATCCATAATCATGTACATATATAGTATCATGTATGTACTTAGGAACTAGGAAGTAGTGCTATTATTTATTGTCTTGTAAATATAAGTTGTAATTATTTTCAAGTGTGTATAATATTCAGCTTGCTGAGTGCTATTCACTCGGCATTCACAGAAAACCTTTGTCTATATAATTCTCTCCTAGTCTTTCAACTTAGCTAAAATGTTTAAATCCTTGATGAAAAGAAAAAAGAGATTATCACAAACACAAAAAGTTATTAATCATAGGATGCATTAACGCAACTGGTAAATTATAATGAAATCTGAACACAATTTGTCAGGAAAGAAGTTTATTAGACAGAAAAGTCATTGAGCATACAATACAATGAGTGATGTAATAGAAACTTGGCATCAAACTCTTTTATGGCTAGATGCATACAATATGTAAACTACAGAATAATATTTATTGCAATTAGCACTAAACTAATATATGTGAAAAAAAACTAGCAGGTAAGGACTGCCAGCAAACTAGAGGGAAAAGATGATGAGAAACCACTTAAACAACCAGTCAGAGCTCAAGGTAGGACAAAAGAATATGCATTAGATAATTGGATAATCTAATAAAAGCAAAATAAATGAATAAGCCCAGCAAGTCAAGCTCAAAATAAAAAACAAGTAGTAATCTCACATGTTAGAGAACTGTTGAGATTGACTCAAAATCACAAGTTTCTGTCAGAGTAATTCGCTAAGCGAATTTGTGCTAGCTAAGCGAATTTGTCATTTTAGCTAAGCGAATTTGAGATAGCTAAGCAAAAACAGAAGTTTCTTCGGGTATTCGTTTTTGTCATAATTTCGCTAAGCGAATGGAATTTAGCTAAGCGAAATTGTCAGTAACAGAGTCGACCAAGACTATTAGAAATCAGTTGTGGAAGTTAGAGAACTCCAAGATTCACACGGATTGGAACTTCACAAGGATCAAAGATTTCACACGGATTGATGACTCATCTAAAGCTATTAGTGATTGTTGTATAGGTATATATATACATATCATGTAGTAGGAGTGAGATTGATAGAACTTGAGATGAGAGAAGGGATGAGATGTAATTAAGATCAATGGGTTTGAGAGAAATAGAGAGTGAAAATATACTTGGGGAATTGTTGTATGTTCAGTTCTCTATTGTTCTTTTGAATGGAGAAAGGCTAGAAAGTGCTTAGGAATAGAAACTACAATCTTGGGTAGTTCTTGGAGGCATGTGAGAAGCACATGGAGGATCAAGAATGGAAGGTTGTGGGAAGGTTTCTATTGGAAAGACTTGGTGTAACCTTTGTTGATGATCATACTAGAATCGAGTAAATACTTAATTTGGTCCCTGAAATTGTAGGGTCGTATCAACTTAGTCCCCCACATTATCAATATTCCAAAATGATCTCTGGAATTGCAGAAAGTTAATCAGATTCGTCCCTCCATTGATATTTGCATGGATTATAATGACATTAAGTTGGTAATGTTAGGGATGCATTTGAAACTAAGTGAATAATGTCAGGGATGCATTTGCTACATTTTGCAATTCCAAGGATCATTTTGGAATATTGATAATGTGGGGGACTAAGTTGATACGACCCTACAATTTCAGGGACCAAATTGGATATTTACTCTAGTGGAATCGCTGCTCTCTCCCGTGGATGTAGGTCGCATTGACCGAACCACGTAAAACCCAGTGTTCATCTTCTTTACTGTTTTGTTTCTTGTTTATCGATTATTCTTTGTTCTGGTTTCATTTGCGTAATTCTTTCTTGCATTGTTGTGTTTTGTGTTTCATGTGCATATAAACTTGAATGTTGTTTCGTGACCCAAATTTCACAACAAGAACCATTGTCCATGTGGTAAAATCAGGCACAACAAAAATAGAAAAAGGCAGTTATAAAGATCATACATAGAGAGTAAAACTAGAATCACTAGATCAAGGAATCAAACTACCCTCCAACTTTATCAATCACTGACAACACCCAACTTGAAATCAATAGGTCTTCAATCCAAGACAAAAACCAAACATATCTGATGTTGCTTATTGCTATACTAATTACTAAGATTGGTGACAATTTCTTACATCACTGCATGCATTGACCATAGTGATTAATAGTGCATCGCATACTTGTAGCAGCAAGGCTCTAATTGCTATAATAGCAAATAGCACATCGTCAGGCACCAATATAGGACTCAATTGACCAGGCACGAGAGACACCTTCACATTTTGCTTCTCCCAAGTGATAGTAAAAGACAGATCAATGCAATCCACTACTCCATACTCAGGATCCTTGTCGATACTACACCTCAAGTCATAGTCCACCACAAACTTACGAGATATCGAAGATAATCTCCCACCTCCTATCTTCTTTACAAGAAATGAGTTTAGTTGACTAATTAGTACGTGTCGCTTTTCCATTTTATCTAATTTCCGCATCTTACGCAACAAATCTTGATAAGTCACCTCTTTTGATGCGGTCGAACTCTGCTTTTGCATTCTGCCAAGCTGCAGAATCGTTGCGTAGCATGCGACTCAAAGCGTTCAGGTTCATTTTTCTCTCAAGTTCTCCTTCCATCTTGTGAAGGAAATAGTGGAGAGGAGATGATAGCTTAGAATCTCACTTCAATTGATTTTGTTGACTTGCTTTGCAAATGCGTAAGTACAAGAAGAGTATTTATAGATGTAAATACATGCCTCTAAACTCATCTAATATAATGAATTTATTCAATGCACTAATTAAAGACATGCATGTTTTGAAACTATAATAATAACTTCTTGAAACTTTAAATCCTAGAAACTACTACAAGTACATGGATATCTAGATAAACACATAATAATAAGTAATTAAAAGTTTATATTTCCAACTCATCTTACCAAATCTAGTCGCCACACATTTAATTTGCACAACCAATTGCTGCCCTTAGGCCTTAACAACTCAAATGAAAATGCTCTCCATAAAAAAGTCTGCCCTCAGGCCCAAGTGATTTTTCCAGCGACAGAGAGTATGTTTGAACTCTGACAGGAGGGTTTTGGAGGATGAGAAAATGCTTCATTCGTAAATTTAAAAAATTTATATAAATAATAAAAGGTAATTGAAAAGTTATAGGAATATTTCGCTTCAAAAAAAAAAAGTTACAGGAATATTTCTCATTTTATTCATTCATTTTAAAAAACTCAAATATACATATATTAAACAGAATGAATCTTTCATTTTCCCCCCTCCAAACATACAATAAATTACATAATGTTTGGTTGAGAAATGAAAGGAAACCAAGAGATTTTTATACATTTTTCTTGTTTGGTTCAATTTTTTGAGGTGAAGGGGAGTGGAGAGGAGAATAATCTTCTTACTCAATTTTGTCTTTCCTCCAATATTAGGGGGATTTTGAGGGAGGAAGTTTAAAACATTTTGAATACATTGACTAAAATATTCTTGCTTATATTTTGAAATCCAAAATTTTAAGGTTATAAAAATTAATTAATTTTAAAATCTCTTCCCATTGTGAACCAAACTTAAAGATAGTTATTTCCCTCCTCTCCGTTAAAATCCCTCCATTCCACTCCTATAACCAAACATAATATCTAATTAAAATCTCTTCTTTCCATTAAAATTCCTCGCATTCCCTTCCCTTCTTTAAGGGTGTGTTTGGTTCAAATGAGAGGAGGAAAAGAATTTTAAATAGATATTAGAGGGGAGCCAAAATTGACCCAGGAGGAATTTTAATTTGATATTGTGTTTGGTTGAGAGGAGAGGATGAGAATGATTTTAAAATTAATTTACTTTAAGACCTTATAAATTTAGAATTCAAAAACATATAAGTGGGGATATTTTAGGGATTTATTCAAAATATTTTAAATCGCCTCCTCTCCAAATCCCTCTAATATTGCAGGGGAGTCAAAATTGACCCAGTAGGGATTTTAATTAGATATTATATTTGGTTGAGAGGAGAGGATGAGAGGGATTTTAAAACTAATTTACTTTAAAACCCTTATAAATTTAGAATTCAAAACATATAAGTGGGGATATTTTAGAGCTCCAAATCCCCCAAATATTGGAGGGAAGCCAAAATTGACACAGGAGGAATTTTAATTAGATATTATGTTTGGTTGAGAGGAGGGGATGAGAGAGATTTTAAAACTAATTTACTTTAAAACTCTTATAAATTTAGAATTCAAAACATATAAGTGTGGATATTTTAGGGATCTATTCAAAATATTTTAAATCTCCTCCCCACCAAATCCCCCCAATATTGGAGGGAGCCAAATTTAACCAAGGACGGATTTTGCTCCTCTCTCCTCCCTTCCAAAAAAAATGAACCAAACATGAAATATTTAAAATAATCTCTCCCCCTCCCATCCTTCCCCTCCATTCCCCTCTAACCTAACAGTATGTAAGTCCAAGATGGCTTTGGTTAACAAAAGTTAAAAGATGACTGGAATCATACTTGGGCCTTGAATTAGTTTTGGACAAGTAATGATGCACACAAAACCAAAAAAATAATAATTATCGAATATTTTTTTGGCTTAATCCACTTAGGGGAGCCCTCCTTAGACATCCCATCTTCAGCCTTGAGGATGTGCCCCGTTAGCATTGGAATCTATCAATGTATCGGTAGGTTTGCATCCTCAAAGACATATTTTCTTTGGGAGATAAAGATATATGTCTAGATTGTTTCGACTCAATCCCCAGGAAATAATAGAGCTTGCACGGGTCCTTTATTTGAAAATACTTGAATAAGTATTGTTTTAATTGTTCAATGCCGACATGGTCATTTTTCATTAATGATAATGTCATTCATATAAGACAAATAGGCTGATTTGTATGTCTTGAACTTATCATAACTTGAAATTAATTATGATCATATGCAATCCTAATCTAATAAAAGAATATATCATAATTTATCTTAATTGATCCTGACTTATGCACAAAATATATAACCACATCAACACAAATATCTTACACTTCCCCCATAAGCTGTTGAGTATATATCATATTGTTAGTATTGAAAAATGTTACATCCGACAATGTGTTGTCCGACAGAACCAAGATAATGAGTATTTTAGAAATTACATGGAACAAGGGAGTTGTAGACAAGTCATCAAAAATTAGTGGAAGATTAGTTATTTTTATTTCAATCAAGGCAAGTGTGAGTCTTAGAATAGGGAAGTTACTCAAGAAGACACTTGTCGTGACATGTGTAAGTATGAAGTTATTGTATTTTTCTATAAATTCTTGTACGTATAATGTAATAAAGGTAGGAACTTGTAAGCACTCTACATATCCTTAGTCTTTAACATTCACGGATTGATGAGTCACTGTAATGTTCCCAACCATTTCAATTCCAGTATTTTATTTCATGTCTTTACTTTTCTGCATTTTAAATTTCCTATCATTTATATTTCTTACAATTTACCTTTCAATCTCATTTGCTTGCTTTCATTTATTTTCATGTTCTTTACATGCTTTCCTTTATCTTTTAGTCATTTATGAGTTAGGATCCTCTCCATTTCTCAACCCCATCCTCTATGCTTTTCATAGTTATGATAGCCTTTCTTCACAACATTACATTTTTGTTTCTTGTCTATCTTCTGTTTCTATCGCTAAAAAAACCACATGTGAAGCACTATCCCACTCAAGCAGGCGCCACACGATGCTATATGAAACATCTACCTTACACTCTAATGGCATTTGAGACCTCGTTTCTAAACCGACGAAATCCGTTGTTGGTTGTATATAGGTGTTTAATTTGTAGTTAAAGTTGGTCCTGAAGGTTCTATTGACCAATTGAAGGCCCGTTAATTGTCGAGGGTTATATCAAATATTTGACCTTGACTATAACGACATTTTTTCTTCAGTTGCTAAGACTGCCTTTGTTCACTTTTTCTTTCCTTTGGTTGTTGTTCGACATGGGCCTCCTTATCAATTGGACATCAAGAATGTCTTTTTACATGGTAATTTACAAGAGAGGTGCATATGTAGCAACAACTTGGTTTTACTGCTTAGGGGAGCCTGGATTGGTGCGCAAACTCCTTAAATCGTTGTATGGCCTAAAACAATCTCCTTGTGCATGGTTTGACTGATTCAGTTCAGTTGTTCAAGTCATTGGTATGGTCTATAATGAATCCGGTCATTTTGTTTTCTATTGACATCAGTTTTCTGATCGATGCATCTAGGTTGACTAGGTACATAAAGAACCCACTTTAAAGACAAAAAAGGACATGGTTGTGCTTGGACGATAACGTGAACAATGGTTTTTGTTCCATTAGCAAAAGTAATAGAGGTAATTAATTACGATAAGTTAGGGAAGTGAAAAGGTCCTTATTACCATATAGATGATTAGAAGCATAAAAGTCAATTATTCATAGTCTAAGAAAAGACTTAGATAAACAAGTTATGGGATTACCACTTTAAATAAATGGCTTTTAAGCTAGGTGGGTTAGGTCCAAGCGGGGTTACGAGTCGTGTAAGTGGGCGGTATGATGGGTCCAGGTTGACCCATATCTAGTGGGTGGTATATTAGTTTGGACTCAAAGTGGTAATGGGTTAAAGAGATGAATTAGGTTACATTCAGGAGATTTGGAGCATTTTTGCAATTAAGTCGGGTTTAACCAAAATTGGTTTGTAGTTGCACTCGGGACATTCTATAAAATTAATAAGACATTGATTATTTTTATCCAACTTTACAACTGTCTCCTGATATCTCCATTAAATATGATGAAAAAACATTATGGAACTCAACTATCCATCAATTACCAACATATAGTTGATCCGAGTAGTAAGGCTTGTGACACCTGCTACCCCGCATATGATATTATAAAAAAAATATCATATAAAATAAAAGAAGTTATAAATTAAAACCACAAGGGTAACAAGTACCACATGTTCCAAAACATATAAACATAAAAAGCAATTGCGGAAAATATAAACATAAAACAAAACTCAAATCCCGATGTCACATAATCAGAGCTAGTAACCACTATCGATATTACATTGGAAAACATCTAACATAACTAAACATAAACTAAAAACTAAGAGCAAGCGATCTCCTCGGGATCACTCCTCAACTGGCTGCTCACCATCCCCTGCATAACCAAAGGTACATGCAAAATAACAACAGTAGGGAGCAAGGAACTGTACGTATAAACATAAACGGTAATAGAGCAGTTAGCAAGATGATCACACAACATGTAAAACATTATAATATAACACATAACATAATCATACTTCGCCGTATCACATTATAACATGCTATGGGATGCAAAAACTACTCTGCTACTCTATATGCAATGTGGATCCAATAACTAACTCAGGAAGACGATTTCAGAGTTGCATATCCATATTGGCCAATAAGCACCAACGCCGGCAGTTCGCCAAACTCACGGGTGAACCCCTTGGATAGTTGATCCACCTTACTCTCGAATGGATCACCATAGACTTGATTCACCTAACTCTCGGATGAATCACCGCGGACGGCCAGTTCGTCATACTCTCTGGCGAACTCCCCAATCATCGTAACTTCCCCTAAATTAACACCATGTCATGATGCATGCAATGCTAACATACAAACAACATGGCAACCACCTCCATCAACACTTTTTCAACACCGGCTATCAACTTTGACCAATAAGCATCAAAGTGATTTATCAATATCAAACTTGACCAACAAGAGTCAAGAATGATCTAACCAATTGCATTGGTAACAGTATGTCGTTACCAATAACATCGTTGTCTTATTAAATAAGCTCTTTATTAAGCCTTCATTGTCACATATTACCATATCATTATCCTAATTTATTAACTATCCTCAAGGTTATGTTTTTAAATCTCTTGTGTCATATTTTATCCCAAAAGGTTATTAAATCTCTTTTCATTTAAAAAGGTTAAGTTTTATTAATTCTGACAGTGACACGGTCTGAGCACGGGCGTGCTGGCCAACTAGCACGGGTGTGCTGCACAAGAGCACGGACATGCTAAACCAAATCACTTTTCTCGTTTTTCCGACACGGTCGTGCTGGCTTTTCTGGGCGTAGAGCACAGGCATGCTGATATTGAGCACGGGCGTGCTCAACACTATTAGAGCGTTTCAATTCTGGGAACTTAGCGATTTCTCTAGATTTCAACACTTCAAATCAATCCTAAGGTTCTTGACTAATCCATTGGCATCAATCTCACATCTCATCAACATCTTTTATGTTTTATACACATCAATTAGACTAATCCTAGTTTTAGGCATCGAGCTAACATTCCTATGTTTTTTATTAACATAGTTTTAACAGCAGCTTCAACATATCAATTCATACAATCATGGCATATCAACAACATCATCAACATCATGCCAAGGTCATATAAACAAATTAAACAATTAATATCATGTATAAATAACTATAACCAATTCATATATCAACCAAGGCATATAGCACACAAATAGGATCATGGGTTAACCCTCATCTTACGCTACCCTATACCCTATATGTTATACTAATCCCTTCTCCCCATACCTGGCGTGACAATTCCAGCCTATGAACCAACAAGAACGAAGTCCACACTTGACTCCTCCAATGGGTTCAACAAGTTCCACGTGTTTTGACCAAGAATGCCAAGGCAAAAAGGATAAGTTAGTTCCCCAAACAAGGAAAAGAAAAGGGAATTAACATAAGGGTTATAAACATACCTCGATTAGATCCCTGGGGAACCAATCTACTAGTTGCCGTTCACAGCACTGACACACGAACAACGAAGTCTGGTTTGATAGGGAGAAAACAGTACAAAGCTAAACTTAAGGATGCAAAGAAAAAGATGAACAATGTTGGTTACTTTACCTCGGTGTAACACTAAGTTAGCAGATTATCCCCAAACGCAACGAAGAATATCATAGGGATGTGTTCTTGACGAATAACACTCAAACAAGAATTGAGAACGCTCAAGGATTCAATGGAAACCTAAGAGAAAGGTCAAAGACGGCTGTCTCTGACTATAGGAATGATGATTATGAGTTTTAGGTCGAGCAAAAGAGGTATAAAAAGGATTGGGGCGAAACGGGTCAACCTAAAGCCCAAAACGCGTTTCTGGTGCACGCGTAGAGCGCGGGCATGCTGACCATGAGTACGAGCGTGCTGATCAACTGGCTTGGGCGTGCTGCACTAGAGCACGGGCGTGCCACCCTGTCAGGATTGCTGATTTGGCTCGTTCTAAGGTTAACTACCCTCAAAACACGTCCCTAAACATTTAATGCAAGCATAGCAATACATAACACATATATATAATAAACATATACAAGCATGGAGGTGAAAAATAGGATGTTATAGGACTCAGACACCTTAAGCAAGTGGTCAGGGGTTTGAATCCTGACTCTTGTGCACGGAGAAAATCTGGTTTGGGGGGAGTACTCACCTTGTTGCCCAATAGGTTCTCGACGGAAATTAGTCACTCTTAATAGTGGTGGATACTTCGTACCTATAACATGGTTACAAAAAAACTATCTATCAATTGTGTTATGTCATGTTGGTGGAATCACAGTAATTTAATAAAATATTCAAATTGAAAGTATTAAATAAATTTTTTAATCTTTGTGAAAAAATATTTTTTCATTATAAATTTTTCTAATGAAATAGAGATACTACTTTCAATTAATCAATATTAATCGATATTAATATTAGTATGAGTTTAATTGTTATGTACTGTCAGCGTGAAGCTTTTTAAGCTGTCAATCAATTAGAAATCGTGGTTTGAAGAACATGGATCTATCAATTTGAAAAAAATTGACATGGTTAATTTACATGATTTTACCATTCGTTGTTTTAAACCCCTCACTTTTAAAATGAAAAATGTATTATATAACGAATGGTGAGATCATGCAAATTGACCATGTTTAATTGTTTTTCAAATTAAGAGAATTCATTCCCTGATTTGAATGATTTTTAAGATAGTTAGGATTAGAGTCAATCATATTTATTGATGTGACGATTTCTGATTGCTGTCAGTATAAAAAAAATATACACTGTATAGTAATTAAATCTTATTAATATTATCTTACAATTATTTCATATACAATTATACAATACATAAATTTATAAAACGCTCTAATAATTTAAATATTTGTTGGTGTTGTTTTTTTTAGGATAACACATATAGTTTTGGAGGAGAGAATAATATATTCCGATATAAATTAAAGATTTAATTGGTATGCATTGTCAGTGTAAAACTTTCATGTCATTAAAAATGTTTGACTTTTATTCTAATTACTTTAAAAGTCATCTATATCATAATTTGTGATTGATTGATAATATAAAAAATTTACATTAAAAGTCTATCAAAAAAAATTAAACTCATAAAATAATACAAATAGATCCACTCTCATTTACATGAAGAATCTTTCAACCATTCTATTAATCTAGTGACTTATATTTTACTGAGGAGAGGATGAAAAGAATGTGAATGAAGATGATCCATTTTAGTGTAAAGAGAGGGATAAATTTATGTGATGTTATTTACTTTATGCGTAGAGAGGATGAACACAACGATGTAGATCAAATTTATCTTCACCTTGTTACCCTTTAATTGTTTTTACATAAAAGTTTAACATTTTATCCATCTAGAGCATGTGTAAGAATTTCATAAATCAATATATATATATATATATAAACACAAAAAATACTCAAGCACGATAGTAAATATAAAAATAAAAATATAATAAATATTCAAAAATCTTTTAGCTTATTGATAATTATTTTAATTAAATAAAACATGTTTGGATGATTTTTTTTTTAAAAATAGATTAAGCATTAGAAAAGCACAAACCATGTTTTTATTTTGAAGAAAATTTTGAGCATAAAAAATATATTTTTCAACATAAAACTTTTCAAGCATTAAAATTGAATATTTTAAATGAGAGGGGATTCATTTACTCTAAGAGTAACTTTAAGAGAATTACTTCCAATCTTATCCATTTATTCTAATCCAATGAATCTATATTAATTCATTAAAGAAGCCACATGATTTTTGTTGGATTAGAATAACTGAATGGATGAGATTGAGAGTAACTTTCTTAAAGTTACTCTTGGAATAAGTGGATCCCCTCTCATTTTAAATATTATATTTAAACAAAAAACATGTTTTACTTTTAAAAAAATGATTACATAAATAATATTTTTTAAGTTTAATTGTTATACATTATCAGTGTAAATTTTTTTACACTGTCAACCAATCAGAAAATCATGGTATGATGACTTTTAAGATAATTAGGATAAGAGTCAAATATTTTAGCTTATGTGACAATTTTTGATTGGTTAATTATGTAAAAAATCTTTATACTGATAATACATATATATTAAATCAATATTTATTTTTTGTAAAACAATAAGAAGAAAATTTAGCAGGTAGGGATGGAGTCGTAATTCCACTTCTCCCCAGCCGAAGCTGCTTAATAATTGAGGGTGTTTGAGTAAGATATAATATCTTACTCAAACAATTATTTTTAATGGTAAAATTATTTTTCAATAGTAATTGATATGTTTGGATTTTAAAATAATTATTTTTATGAGAAAAAATTATTTTTAGAGAAATTTGAAGTTTGAAGCTTATTTAAAAAGTTGTTAGATTATTTTAAAATCAATAACATTTTTCCTATTTCACCGCTATAAAACTAACTATTAAATAAATATTATTAAATAATACAAATAAATTCATATATTTTTTAGTAATTTATTATAAATAAGTAATTTTTTTATACAATCCTAACGAAATAGATTATCTTTTAATTATTTTTTAGCAAACACAATAAAACATAAAACTGATTCTATTATAATCCATTGTAATAATAATCGATTATTCATATAATTAATTATTAAAATAATCAAATTTTGACAACTGATCTAAACACACGCTAAATTAACACTTGGAACGCACATATTACAGCAAAACGTTGCCGTTTTATTAGCAATAAAAAACCCCTAACACACCCCTCTCAGATCAAAATCCATAGGGCTAGGGTATACGCTTTTCTCTCTCGGCCTCATTTCCGTTTCGCCACCAAAACGGTATCTTTCTCTGCAATTCCCAATCACCGAATCTGAAATTTCAATCTTCTAATAGTTGATCATAGATTTGTATGTGTGTACCTATTTTGTGTTTGCTTTTTAGCTTTTTGTTGTTGCGATTGCTTATTTACGCATGGGGATTTTTATGCTGTTGGGACTCTGTGATTTTTTTTTTGTGTATCTGGGTTGATGGAGTTGGACTATTATTAAATTGACAAGCTCTGTTTTGTGATGATTTTATTATTAGACTTTAGAGGCGCATATGTGTTTATATATTGCTATTTAATATAATCATGGCACATCTATGTTGCTGGTTTATTCTATTTAATATTAGGGTTTTTGTTGTTGTGCTTTATGTGTTGTGAATTTTTTATTTGCAACTTGACATGAGGGAGAGAAGATAAGAAGAAGAAGAATCCGGAAAAAGGGATTGTTTTTATAATAATATATTATGATATGATTTTATATTAGTCAATAAGACCCTGTGTTTTATATTGGTTTGTGTGAGAATTAGTTGATAAAGTAAGTCTTTTTTTTTTTTTTTTTCAGTTTTTGGAATTTTTGTAGGGAAAAGATGTTCAGATGGAAACTTGTGTTGGATGTTAATATTGATACCTTTCATCTAATGCATGCTCTGACAATGAACAAATGGAATCCTGTGTTTTCACTTGTTTTCTTCATTGAACTGCTATATTTATTTCCCATGTTTTTTTGAGGGATGAAGGTGAGATGTGATTGGTGGGATGTATTTTGATGTTTAAGTGTGATTTTTTATTGATTTTTCTTCTTCTGGTAGTTGTATTTTCATCTTTATGCTTGATGTTTTTGACCAAGCATCAGTTTTGTGTTTTTCATCTGTATGGTTATGGCTTATTTGTTGTCCTTTTTGTTCCTTCCCAGGTTTTTGGCCAATAATTGTTCAAATGGCTGATGCTCATGAGACTGATAAGAACATTGAGGTATGGAAAATCAAGAAGCTGATCAAAGCTCTTGAGGCTGCTAGAGGAAATGGGACGAGTATGATTTCTCTTATCATGCCCCCACGTGATCAAATATCCCGTGTAACTAAGATGCTTGGTGATGAGTTTGGAACTGCTTCAAACATCAAAAGCAGGGTGAATCGGCAGTCTGTGCTTGGTGCAATCACTTCTGCTCAGCAGAGGCTCAAGCTTTATAACAAGGTTCCTCCAAATGGGCTTGTTCTGTATACTGGCACAATTGTGACTGAAGATGGGAAGGAGAAGAAGGTGACTATTGATTTTGAGCCTTTCAGGCCTATCAATGCATCTCTCTATCTTTGTGACAACAAGTTTCATACAGAAGCTCTAAATGAGCTCCTGGAGTCTGATGACAAGTTTGGATTTATTATCATGGATGGCAATGGTACTCTGTTTGGCACCTTGAGTGGTAATACTAGAGAGGTGCTTCATAAATTTAGTGTGGATCTCCCAAAGAAACATGGAAGAGGAGGGCAATCAGCTCTACGATTTGCCCGTCTTCGCATGGAGAAGCGTCATAACTATGTGAGGAAGACTGCAGAGCTTGCAACCCAGTTTTATATCAATCCTACTACCAGCCAGCCCAATGTTTCTGGATTAATACTTGCTGGTTCTGCTGATTTCAAAACTGAGCTTAGTCAGTCTGATATGTTTGATCCTCGACTTCAGGCAAAAATCCTTAATGTTGTAGATGTTTCCTATGGAGGGGAGAATGGGTTTAATCAGGCTATTGAACTATCTTCAGAGATTCTGTCCAATGTGAAGTTTATCCAGGAGAAACGCTTGATTGGAAAATATTTTGAGGAAATTAGCCAGGATACTGGAAAGTATGTTTTTGGGGTTGATGATACTCTCAAAGGTCTGGAGATGGGAGCAGTTGAGACACTTATTGTCTGGGAGAATCTGGATATGAATAGGTATGTCCTAAAAAATGGTGCTACCGGTGAGATTGTCATTAAGCACTTAAACAAGGAACAGGAGGCCAACCAGAGCAATTTTCGGGATCCTGATAGCTCTTCTGATTATGAGGTTCAGGAAAAGTCGTCTCTGCTGGAGTGGTTTGCAAATGAATACAAACGGTTTGGTTGCACCCTTGAGTTTGTCACCAATAAATCACAAGAAGGTTCACAGTTTTGCAGAGGTTTTGGCGGGATAGGTGGGATCTTGCGTTACCAGCTTGATATGAGAACATTTGATGATTTCTCTGATGATGAAGGTGTGTACGATGATTCTGAATAGCAATCAATGAAACACTTCCCACTGCTGGTGCAGGAAATGGAGGTCAAAATACCTGCACCAGTGTGTGAGGTGGTCGCACATGCTGCGACTGCGACTGCTGCTGCTGCAGCTCCTCCTCCTTCTCGGGCTGTGGCATTGCATGGAAAGTTTGGTTATGGATCAAGGTTATATTTTATTGTCTTTTTCCTTCATAAGTTTTAGCGTTTGTGTGGTTTAGATATTTATTCTAATGCTTTGTTTGTGTTGTTAACAATTGCTTCCTAGGAAAAGTTTCCAATTTCTTAAACTTATTTTCTTGTGTTTTAAAAGCAATGTGTATTTTTTTCAGATGCTTTGCCTCTACAGTGCCTCTTTCTGATCCGAGTTATTCTCTTACTTGGTCTCCTACTTCTACTCTCTGGCACTACCAATGTCAGCCACCTCACTGGCAAAATCTGGTGAAAATCTGCTTTATCCTCTTACTTCTGGATCTACGGTTTTTGTGTTCACCCTTACTTCCTTCGCTTGAGTATTTCTCTAACCATTTCTGGTCTCTATCTTGTAGCTCCCCTGCTCTGTGCTTGCGCTCCGAGAGATAAGAACAAAATGGTGCTCCCAAAAGAAACACGATCTGGCATCAATGAAGGTCAGTTCTCTTAAATGAGCTAACACAGATCAATTCATGTGCTTTTTAATTTTTTTATTCTTTTGTACATTTGGCTTCCATTATTTCAACTGTTGTAAAACAGAACGTAGCTGTTGAGCTGTTTTACCTGCATTTACAATTATAGCTTAGGCACTGGTGACTGTGATTTTATCCTCTTGGTGAATTTACATTTACTCAAGTATAGCTTCGTTGATTGAAATTTTCATTCTTTCTGATCTGAGAAATGGCTGACCCATGTTTCTTCATAGTTATACCAATCCTTGTCTTACCCCTAAGATTTAGATACGGAATACATATTATCTTTCAAACTTTTGCATTGTTTTTAAACTTTAAAAAATCTTTGTTGTTTAGTTGCAAATTTTTGACTGTGATGTTGGTAACTTTATGTGGATATCTTCTAGCTTTCCTTCTTTTGGATAAGATTTTAACCAATCGAAAATTCTTCTCTTTTGTAGTCTTTGTTGGACCTTTCTGTCTCAGTAACCCAGCAAAGCATTGATGAAGGAGCAGCTTGTCACTGTGTTAATCTGCCATGAGGTGATTACCTCTTTCGATGGAACATAATGATTTAAGGCTAATACTCTTTGTTATCATAGAATAGAAAATATTTTCTTGGTGTTAGATGGATAATAGTAACTGTTTTCATAATCATTACATTTTTGGAGTGCTTTTCTTCCTTAATCTTCAACTAATGTGTTTTCTGCTGATACCGATTTCTACTTGTGATGATGATGATGTTTCTTTTGTATATATGATTAACGTAAGTGAATGTTCATTTGAGTGTTAATAATTAGCTGATGTTACAACAACAACAACCAAGCTTTTTCGCACTAGGTGGGGTAGGCTACATGGATGAGATAATTAGCTAATGTTCTTTGGATTAAATTATACCATGTTTGCTATATGTTATATTCTTCCAACATATGCTGCACATCCATTTTACATGGCATTTTTGTATAGGCAGTGTCTATTGCCTCCACTGCCAATCTGCCTTCGCTATGCTCCACTGCATTCACTGAGGGACTGCTTATTCTTTTCACATTGAGTTAAATAATTGCGTTTGCATGCTTTTGTAGGTCATCGAAGATATTTTATTGTGCGTGGTTTCAAGGATGCTCGGACTTATACATGACACTTGAGTCTAAGACTATATCTTTTGTGCTTTTGTCATGCTTTCGGAACTTTGCTGTGTTGACGACTGCATGTTATTGCTTTCTTAGTACTGTACACATGATGCGCTTCTATTGACAGTATGACTTGGATTATTAGATTGGCTTGATGGTGTGGGATATAATGTTATGAAATTGTCTGTATCTTATTAATCTAGAGTTATTATTATATTATATTCGATGCTATGTTTTTTTACCTTGTAGTGCTGGAATTAGTTGGGAATATGTTTGAGGGGCGTGTTTGGTTATTGTTTCTAAAAGCAATTTATGGTTTTCAAAATTTCAATTTATGGAGTTTAAATTATTGTTGTTTTAAAACAGTTGGTGATGAAATTGAAAACTTCAAATGTGTTTCAAATTCGATAACTTTTCCCCTCTAGTTCTGCTTTGTTTTCAAAATTTTAGAATATGAGAAGTCTTTTAGGGCACGTTCTCCTGTTTCCCTTACCTTAAACTACCGAATGTTTGCATTGAAACATAGTAGTTTTGAAATTAATATATTTTTATTTCACATTTATCAAATAGATATTATTATTCTAAATAAATAATTTTTTTTTTAAATTTATTATATAAAAGTACATTTTCTACACTTCAATTAAAATAGATTATCTTATAACTGTTATTTTAACAAAATATATTCGAACATTGAATTTTGGTTTAATGATGTATTATAAAGTAAGGTAATATTTTTATAATTATTACTGAAAATAAGAAACTGAAAGCAAAGCAATGGTGACCCAAAAGTCAACCATTTTTCGAATGGGATTTCCAGCTGTGGAAATAGAATTTTCTGCAAATTTACAGCAAAATTGGAACAGGGAAAAACGAACAATTTTTTGGGGAAAGGACCAGATCTTGGATATGGAGCCGTCACATGATTCGATGGAGAAAGAGGGATAATGGAGAACGAAAAGTTAAGTCTAATCCTCTAGGTGCCAGAAGAATTTATTGTGGAATCCTTTAGTGAAAGCTTAAAAAAGGTCATTACATTATATCAATTTGATTTAGATTATTTTTAAAACAAACTTAAAAATAATGTTTCTGAAGACAATTATTTTAAAAGTTATATGAGATAAACTTTCTCCTAACATAATTTTCAAACCTTTTATTTTCAATATGATTTTATCTTTACAAAATTTAAAACAAAAAATCTTAGTAATTGGAAGCTCACAGAGACAATAACTGGAAGAGGAATTTATGTGCTATTTGCTTAATTCCTTTTCCAACACGAGGTTTATAATCTGAGTCCATTCATCTAATAGCAGAATAGGGTATCACTACATGAACATATGGATGCTTGTACTGTACTAAATCACAGCCCGAAAAAAGGGACAGATCTTTCTAGACAGTGCCTAACACCACACAAATTAACGACCATTACAATTTCTTTATAAAGTATCGAATTAAGTGTTTCTTGGACACTAGCAAACTAAACCCAAAAACTCTGGACCATTCATCATAATTCATTAGCATGTCATGCATGGCAATAATTGAAATTAAACTGAGTAAATATGGTCAAAGAAATATGACAGTTCATTTTCTAGCATACATGTAAGCCAATTTTGGTACACAGAACTGCAATCAAGAAAACAGAGCTGGTGTAGTTCTGGAGGGGGCAAATTCTTAAGAATCGGAGTATTTTGATCATGTCTTCAAACCTGAAGCAAATATGCCTGGACTATATTCATGTATTTTTTACTTATCAGTAAAAATGTCAAATTACATGATTTAAGGACTCTCATTTTTGACAAATCTGGAATACACCAAAATTTATCTCTCTGCAAAAGGAACAATCTATATGGCAAAAAATTATGAATGAAAAAGCTGGTTGAAATCCAGCATCTGGTTATGCCCCTAAATCTTTGTCAGCTGCAAAGGAAGGGGACAACTGGAAGCTCATAATCTGTAAATTGAAACACCAGTAGTTAGTCATCAAAGTCCATCACTGAGCCTATATAGTCTTATATAAACTATCAGTAACATCAGGCGACTCAACTTCCTAGGTCAAAACAACGGAAGAGGGGCAAACAAAAAAAAAAAAAACTATCATATGTCCTTGACGATATTCATCAGCATAGTTCTCCGAAGAAACAATTTTATAGTGGCCACAAAATGCAAAAAGCAAAATATGTTTTATTATAATAGGCTAAGAAGTACAGCAGAAATCACATTTTGGCTAATAAAAAATTTACAGTACTCATGTAGTTTTTGCATGGTGATATCAACCCCTCCCATGTCTTATATCCGACTTAGATCACTCTTGAATTTAAAGAATTGATGACATGGAAAAGTGTCCTTTGCCAATAGGCAGCGAAAGAAAACAGTATTTCAACAAAGATTAAGCAATCTACAAAGGAAGATACCAAATTCCCAAGGCAAGGCATATTCAGAACTTCTAATTTAGGTCCTAGAAGGCTAGAACGGGTGTTGCAAGGTCTCCTGACTTCAGGTAAGTATCTACTTTAACAATTTTGGTAAGAACTAAGTAATGCATAAACCATAAGAACTTGTTTTTATGTATTACCTCTCACTAAAAGGAAGACTAGCTTTCGTCATCACTGCTTATTTCAGATTCATCATCTCCTTCCTCATGAAAATATTCATCCTCTTCATCCTCATCTCCACTTTCTTCGATTTGGAGATCAGGCACTGAATGACTTACGGTCTGAGAAGCCTTGTCAATCTGAAAGCAAATTTTAATAAGGCCACTGAACCCAAATAATGTTCTCAAGATGGCCAAATTGATTTTCAAAAGAGAGACTACTAAACCTGTGATGTCACCAGTTGCAGACGACCCGATAATTGTAATAAAGGCTGGAGAGTAGTAGTCCCTCTAGAATTGGTAATCTGAATAGTGGCAGCCAATATTACGATATAAAAAGATTAAAAGAACAATGATAAAAAATATTATGATATAAAAAGTGAAATAACTGACCCTTTGGCCATTCACTATTTTCAAGTCTTTCCATACATAAAAAAACATTATCAAACTTAACCAGACAATGATACTCAAAACTTAAAATGGCATGCATCATTTTAGGACATTGACCCCATCATCCAAGAAGGAACACAGCAAAAGTTGCAGAACTAAATTAGAAGTATAAGTAGATTAAAAATTTTCAAATTATAAATAAAGCTTGATAACTATAAACTGAGCCTGAAAATACAAAGCAAGCTTTAATCCATAATACCTTGTACAAGGAATCAAGCATATGCGACATAGATTCCTCACCAATGACATTGTGACCATGAATCACTAATATGCTATATATCCAAGGAAGAACATCCTTTCCGCTAGACGAACTGTTGAATTAAATTTATAAATGTTAATAGTATCAAGTGCATAAGTATTGCCATATATGGAAGAGTAAATATGTACTGAAAATATCAAAGATGAACTGGTAAATAAGTCTAAGTTCTCTCCGGCAAACTGGAAATATTGCAATAAAAGCAACTGATAATTTTCAGCCCTCAGTTATGATTCTGCATCTGTTTTCCATATCTTTTAGATGACAACTATATTTTATCCACAGACTCACAATTATATGCCAATCCTACATACCAGATTATACAAGATGACTACCAAAGCAACATAGACTTTATAAGCTAATGCCAGCAGCCCAAAGCAAAACCAAAATTTTCACACCCAAATCATAGGCTTTATAAGCTACATAGCATCTTTTTTAACATGACTACAAGCTATCACTGATCCCCTTCTAAAATACTTGAGCTGATGAAGCATTTGTCACCAAAGGATAACATTAAGTTTGAGCATTAATATATATTTCTCTATGAACTCAGCTATTTTGTTCATTTTGCTTCTAATTGTATCTTAAGTGACTACACAAAATTGACCATAAAAGAAAGAAAATATTAAAATCTGATCCATAGAATTACATTTCTCACAAATATCTACAAAACAATCATGCATCTGAATTTACACTCAGAACATCAAATGAGAGTGATTTCACTCCCTCGAATTGTTTGTCTCTATATGGATCTTTAATATGCCTCTCACTTTAAGCGACAACAAAGGCATTTAATGTCCATCAATTTTTAAGGAAGCATCAAACCTCACTTGAATATGTTGTTATCATCAACATGCTATTCTCCCAGTCCATTTCTACTAGGGGAGGAAACCGGACAAAGCCAATGCTACCCATAACTCAACAATACTCCTAGAAGAAATTTTGGTCATCTTAATGTTGGAACAAAGCTATCATAATTAGGCCAAATGTACTGCAAATGGAAAAAGAAATGTAACAGACCAAAACACAGGAAATTGAAAAAATTCCCTCATATGCAAGAGCAAGATACCTTACAAAAAGTTGAAAGAGAAAAAACAAACCTTGATTGCCATGCAGCCATTAACACTTCCAATAGCTTGAATGCTTCGCTTGGCACCATAGACAAAACAGTTGATTTTATCTGAGAAATGGATCTCGAATTAAGGGGCATAAAGAAATACATGCAATTTAAAAAATATATACGGATGACAAAATATAGTGACAACAAAAAACAAATAAATAAAAAGAACAGATGCACCAAAAGTAATGCCAAAAGATAATCACGTCACACCAGCTCATAAGTCATAACTAACCTTTTTCATTGGGATAGCAGCTTCAAGATCAATACCCTTCAACAATGCGGAATATTGTTCAAAGTTTGATTCAGAATCCTTTTCACTGTTAAGTATCCCTAGAGATCTCATCCGGTCCTCCATGCAAATTACATCGATCTCACCGTGGACTATATCATCTGCACATATTGGCAAAATCTCACATATTTACTTAGTAGCAGGAATGACAAAATGCAGAAGAGAAAGGCAAGTGACAACAAAATATACTTCATATTTGAGGGTGGAAGTGCCAATCAGCCATTGCCATTCACAAATGGCAAGAATTGCTACCCCAATGACTGGTGGTAAAAAAAACAGAATTACAATTCACAAACAAATTGAAATCCCTGATTTTGTTATTGAAAGGTCAAAACTACGCTGCTGACCTTAAAATAGTAAAGTAATTCAAAAAAAGGTAATTTGTGGTTCAGTTTTAGTACAATTTTTTTACATCAAGCCTAACATGGTTGAAAATAAGTGATTTTTACAAATTAGATTGATTTTAATAAGCATATGATAGCACCATATTGACATTCATTAGATTGTCCTTAAGAAAGTTTACTAAAATCTATTAATAAACAAAAATGTATACGATAGACCACTTTTTCAAAACAAACAAGAACGTCAGATACTCAGATATTTGAGACACTCAAATACAAATACCTTTAATGAAGCACATAAGGAACTTACTGCATGTATTATTTCGATTATACCAATCCAAAGACCCTTCTTGTCTGCTCTCTCTATGTAGGGTCAATGGAAGGTGGACTCTTCATTACACAGGAATTTTCCAAATTGGCTATCAATTTTCACAGGTATATACTATTCAGCCACAAATTCCATTTTCAATAAAAATTGTTGCTCGGCAAGAAAATAAGATAATAAGCAAAAAAGAATATTTTCTGTCAACATAATAATTGACACATTATACAATTATATTAATTAACAAGAAAGAATGATGTAAGTACCTTTTATCTCAAGAGAGTCAGCTTTACTACTTCTAACCAAATCATCTGTTGTATCCTTGTCCAAATAGTCTTGAAATGTTTTCTCTTTGTCATGAGAATCAAAAAACTTTGGAATTGGAAGCAAGGCATCCTCTGCATTAGCACGGTCTAGTGCAGTAACTGTAAAAATATAGGACCAGCAGTTAGTGACCTACACTAAGATCAAGAATACAATTATTAAGAAATATAAGACCAACACATTTTAAGGGATAAATTTAAAACTACTTAATAGGACTAATAACAAGTTTCATAGCATCAAAGCAAGCAGAAAAAACCAAAATTCTAAAACATATATAACCATTCCTCGGTTTCCTTGACATAATAATCAAAATAAGAAAATGTTCATGAGAAAAGTTACTCAAAGGCAATGAAAGTATTACCTCTTTGTACATTTGTGCCCTTTTTAGATTTGATCAGAGATTGACTCTTCGGAAGAAGAATACCATCATGGGAGACATTCAACTTTATGTCTGTACCAGAATGCACTAGAATTTTTCGAAATGATGGTTTTACAAGCAACCCATAAACAAGAAAAACGTGTCCAGAAGCAGGTTTCTGGATGCCTTGTAACTTTGCAGCATATATTGCTGGCAATGCCCCCTTGTAATTGCTGGACGACATGTCTTCTGAAGATAATGATATTTTTGTGGGCTTTGCATTACATAGTTCTTGAATACTATTTCCAACCCAGAAATAACAAACACCAACTTCGGAGATGGCCAAAACACATATGGCAGCCTCGTCATTTCCCCCGCTATCAATGCACCTGCTATCAAGAAAGACAGCAGGGTTCTCCATTGCAAGAACACAAGTAGCTGACTGCTTTTTAGTGCCACCTATACTCCAGACAGCAACATATCTTTCACCAACAGCAGACGAGAGGATATAGTTGCCATCTTCAGAGAAGACCATGCACCGAACAGATCCCTATTAATTAAACTAAAAGCCATTGTTATAGAATAACAGAATCATCAAAAATGATAAAAATGCATACCTATATTTAGGACAAATGAAAAGGGCATTGAAACAGTGTATACATGTATATCCCATATACATAGAAAAATACATTAGACTTACAGGATGACCAGAGAATTTTTGAATCTTTTTGTGATTAGAACAGTTAAAAATCTTCAATTGTGCTGCTGCAGTAGCTAATGTCCTCCCATCTGATAAGTAAAGACGCCAAGTAGCAAAACTAGGACTCAATAATAATAATAATAATATCTGACTATTGCAGATTCATCTAAATTATGATTCATTGAAGACCTTCTGACTGACTGCAGCTCAGTCAATAGTATAGCTTCATCCATTGATTCCATTCAACAAATATGGAGCTAGAAGGGCAAAACCGTTTTTCATTCTAATAATAACAAAATTAGAAATAAGTTAAGAGTAGATGGCCTCCAAAAACTAAATATTGGATCACTGAATCTTACAATGAGACACCTGAGCTTTATATTTGGAATGTCAATGTCATTTACAATGCACAATAAGCTAAAAAAACCCATGGAAACCTCAATCAGATTATACAAGTCATGTACAAATTAATTCGGCTTTTTGATCAAACTGACTCACTTTTAGAAACTATTTACCGATATAACTTTGTGTGGAAACTATTTACCAAACTAACTCACTTTTAGCCACGTGGCATTTTCTATTATTTTTTTCTGACACTGAAAAACGTTACTTTGACTAACGTTTTCTAAAAACACTACTATCAGTAGAGTTTTTACTAGATTGTGCCACGTGACACAATCTGGTTCGCTGTAAGGCACAATCTGGATCGCTGTAAAAAAATTTAAAAATTTTACGTTTAGGCCAACGCTAGAGGTGTCACCCGTCTGAAGCTGAAGATCTTCACCCGTGTGATGACTATCAGACGGGTGAAGAAATGTTCCCCGTCTGATACCAACTCTAGCGTCCACGCTAAACGTAAACTTTTTAAATTGTTTTACAGCGAACCAGATTGTGCCACGTGACACAATCTAGTAAAAACGTTACTGACAGTAGCGTTTTCGTCAAAGTTGCGTTTTTCAGTGTCAGGAAAAAAATAATAAAAAATGCCACGTGGTTAAAAGTAGGTTAGTTTGGTAAATAGTTTCAAAACAAAGTTATATTGGTAAATAGTTTCTAAAAGTGAGTCAGTTTGGTCAAATACCCGATTAATTCAGCTAATGTTCCAACACCAATGCATTGACTTCAGTTCCTACCCCACACACAAAAATATTTCTGCAAAAGCTGTGAAGGCTGCATACCTGAAGAAACAGACATACAGGATATTGCCTTTGTAGAAGCCTTAAATTTCTGCAATAGATTTCCTGTCATGAAATCTATCGTGCATATCATCCCATCTGCACCTGCAGTATAAATGCACGATCCATTTGCTGAAGATGAAATGGCTGTCACACCTCTGCCATTGAGTTGAATGAACAAGAGCAAGAGAAAGGTAAGTAAATGTAATTAAATGTTTAATTTGTATACATTGCAGGATCAATGTATTTAATGTTCTGTTTATAAAATTATTTATTGCAGTCTCTTTGTTTTCTATTTAAACTTCATCATCACCATTGCAGGTTCCTCCAACTTCCACCACAAAAGCACGCCCTTTTGTGATTCACCTGCACCCTCTGATTCTAAGCATACTGATACAACCACCTCTGTTACTGTTTCAGAAACTGCCACTCACCCAACTGAGCCAGAAAATGAAAGCAATGAGCCTGGAAGAAGAAAAGGAGGTTGAAGAAGCAGAATAAGAAAAATAATAAGTTAAAGAATTTGGTTTGTCCTTCAACACATTCATCACTGACCCATCACTTGAAAAATATACCAGCAATTATTTCTTTCTGGATTCTGATGATAAGGGTGATTACACACTGGAAGCAACTTGGAGGGTTATCAAGGAAGGACAAGGTAAAAACAAGAAGCCACGGCAGAAGGAGAGCGATGCATGGAGTGCAAGAATTACCAAGGCAGAACCATTCCATGACAATGGGGAGGGTGGTGGTGATGATGACCCTGTGTCGTGGGCTCAGAGGGAGCTCAAAAGGTCTGAAACTTTCAATGACAGAGCTCAAACAGCCCCCCAAAACCTCACTCAATAACTGCCTACCTTCACTCTCCGCTATCCTCGCATCTATCCCCACTCACCCCCAACTGAATTCTCCTTCTCTCCCATTTCCCAATGCCACGTAGGCAGACTGTTATGCCGCAGGTCATTGACTAGAATATTTCCCATCCTTCCCTTACTGTACCCTTGGCCCAAATCACTGCCTCACTTTCTACCCTTCCTCATGTACATCTCATTACCGGGGGTCTGAAATAATCCTAAGGACTTGTATTCAGCATCTTTTAGCCATCCTATTATAATTTCATATCTAAGGGGTTTCTAAACCCTAGAACGCCTCCTTTTTACTGTTCCGCTTCGATCTATCATACATGTCTCCCAATAGTCTACTGTTTATTTGCTTCTATTATCTTCTACCGCTTTCGTATATAAAAAAATGGAATTAAAACCCACCACACGATTTCCAAATATCATCTTCAATCATTATTTTGAATTATTATCATCCATGAAAATAGTACTTGGAAATGATAAGTGATAATGGTTAAGAACAAAGAATATGACATGTTACCCAGGATGACAATCACTAATTCTCCAACTCAATTGACCAGCAGAGACATCAAGTGCTAAAACATCACCACTACCAGTTCCAAGCACTAACAAAGAGGATGCATGCTTCCTTTTCTTCTGAAAATGATAATACATTCACAGTATGAGGTGTGAATATAATCTTGTACAAAAAATTATAGATTTTCATAATAATTGAAAGGAAGAAAAAAAGACCTTAGTTTGGAAAGAGAACCACTGAATGCAAGTATAATCAATTGAAAGATGTCCCTTTAAGGAAGTATGATATAAGTCAGAGGCATCATCAGTTGAAATGATATCTGAAAACTCAGTCTGGAGCTGACCCTTAACTGTATCCCATATCTGAATAGAAAAGTAAAGTGAATTGAATGAGAAATGATTCTTGGACATCAAATTTGGGCCAACATATAGTGTCCATTTTACTTTTTTATGTATTTTTGAAATGTGTGTATACAAAGAAGATAAAAAGTAAGTGAGATATAGAAATAAACACATACGGTGTCAAATACAGTGTCCAATTCTTGATGTTCAAATAACACAACTCGAATTGAATAGGAAGCAATATACTGAGTGGAAAGAAAGAGGAAATAGACATATACAGAGTAAATCTTGTAGGGACAGGTACCAATTACATACAACCAATCAAAATCTTAAAACACCTTTAAAATAATTTTAATAAGGGTTTTGTTGTTTTTTTGAATTGTTACTTTAGCGACCACTCATTCCAGTCCTGAATATAAGAGACAAAACCTTAATTCATATTGAAATCAATTCACTTTAAATTTTATTCCACAAATATCATTATTTAATTACTTCTAATTCAACTAACTTATTTATTCCTAAATACAAGCATCATGCTATCTGATCAATGAGTAAACAATAAATCAACTAAAACAAAGTACTTACATGGAAAATTGTTGAATCTCTTTAACATAAATTTTACGATAAATAAGCGTAGAAGTGGAATTTATCTTTAAAATTGATCAATATTTTGGACTAAAAAAATGATTTTTTTGTCTCTTATATTCATGACCTGACATAGTATTAAGCATTTGATTGATTGTGGCAAATAAGCAGGGTATCCATACAAGACCTTCTGATGCATATACGTACCTTAACGCGTCCATCTCCGGTGGTAATAGCAAAGAAGTCTAGAGAAGGGCTAAAAGCGGTTAAAATGCCTCTGATATCAGCCATATGAAGGTGGAAGCATCACCGCCACTGTACTACTCTACAACCAACAGAGCTAGCTAGCTAGAGGTAGACGAAGGAGAAAAACCCTAAAACCCCTATTCTAAAACCCACACTTTGATTTTAGATAAATAAATGGGCTTTACCATTTCGGCCTAACCATAACCCCTTTCCTCTCCTCTTTGGCCCAATTTGTAATGTAGTGCGTCCAAGTCTCGTTTAGATAAAGAGTTTATTTAAATGTTTATATAAAAAAAAATTATCTGAAACTTCATATATCATAAATTACTTTTAAATTAAGTTATTTAATTTTTGGATATATATTTGAATAAGCGCTTTTAAAATTACGATGGAAGAGTAGTGAACTTGAGAGATGAAGGATTTAATTAGTTTTCATGGAATTTTAAATTGCGGCGGGAATATAATTGTTCTGTTAATGTGCAAAACAGTTTCTCAATCATGCTGAAAAATAGCTTTCACATAAGGCTTTTCTAAGAAACTTAGAAAATTGAAGATAAAAATAGTTTTTGGGGTTAGTAAATTACTTATTTAAGCTTATTCAAACATTTTCTTTTTACAAGAAAACAATTATACCGGAAGAAAAGCTTTAATAAGGTGTAAGGTATGCTTTCCAAACGGGACCTAAACAACTTAGATAAACGTCTTATTCAATAAGTTTTTTTTAAAATAAGTTAGAAAGTACTTATTCTTATAAGTTTCACTGATAAACTTTTAGAAATAAGCTAAATAAAACTAATAAAAGAGTCATTAACTATTTGTATAAATATTTTCATAAGTCATAAATTAAAAAAATGTTCACAGGCTTCACATTAAAATAAAATGAAATCTGCTAGCTTATATAAAAACCCATACACATCATAATAACATAGAGAAAACAACGAGTTTGAATAATCGGTCAATACTCATGTTAATTTTTTTTTTTTTTTTTAGAAATGATATTGACATTTTTTTTCTAAGGGAAGTTCATAAAACACCTTACATGGGATAGGAGGAGAGGGGAGGTAGGGAGGAAATGCTTTATAGGTGTTTGAACCCACACACTCACAATTCATGTCCCAAAACTTAATCAATAGAGTTGACTCAAGGAGACTGACATACTCTTTTTAAGATTCTATGCTATACCTTTTATATTAATGTGAGACACTAAATCACATTGGTTCATGCAATGTTGTCTTGCTTCACTCGTTTAACTGTTTGTATGGTCAACAAATTAAATTCTTTATTGCTCCCAAAATACACCATTATGCATTATTTTATATTGTCAAAAAGATTGACTAATTGTGATAACATATAGTTAATGATTTAAAAAAATTTAATTTACAGTGCATAAAAACAACCCTAGTTTAACCAAGAGGTTTTTTCCGCTACCATCATCTAGAGCTGTCAAAATGGGTCCAATCTGATGGGCTAATCCGTTTAACCCAATATAAAAGATGAGTTGGGTTGTCAAAATTTGAGCCCGAAAAGAATTTGATCTGATCTGACCCAGTCCGAAAATTCATTGACCTGTGTCGGGCCGGACTGGCCCGCTGGCCCGAAATACTTCCAGAATAAAAAAAATAAATAACAATTATTTATAATTAAAATATAATAAAAGAAAACAAAAAACATAGAAGAAAAAAGTAACAGCCAGCGCATCCTCGCTGAAAGTCTCAAAGTGAAAATGGAAACAAAATACATTTATAAGATCTCTAACTTCCCTTCTATTTGAGGCTTTGAGCGTTCATCTTGGATGGCAATGATCATTGGCTTAACATTCTTGAGGCTAAGACAAAAAAGTTTATGTTCAAGTGGGTAACTTCAAAGTCTTTCAATGCTGAAAATTGGCTATCTGCATGCTAACTAAAAAAAGACTCAAAAATATAAAGAGAACAGAGCACTAAAATGCAAATTGGCTATACTAGTCGTAGCTTAGTTGATTACTGATAGTTTAAGGTTTTCTGATAGTTCTTAGTTTAATATATTTTAAGGTCAGTGATGAAATGCTACATTGATTGATAGTTGAATCCTATTTTTTATTTGGATTACTTGTTTTAATCTTCTAGTAATTATGTGATAGGATTTTGAAGAACAAGAGAACAAAGAACTTTATTATAAAAAAATATTGGTCCATGGGCCAACCCATTTGGCCCGCAACCTATAGAGGGCTGGGCAAATAAATCAGTAAGCCAACCAAATTTTGGCCAACCCAGCTTGGCCCGAAAAGTGACTTAACTTGGATGGGCCAGCCCAAATGGGTTGGGTTAGCCCCAGTTGACAGCTCTACCTTCATCTTTTAAGGGTATCAATACTTCATAGTAATTAATTAAAGATTAGTTTTGATATATTGTTATTGTAAAAAAAAATTCACTATTAATCAATCACACATAGTAATTTTTAATGTAGTTATTATGAAAGATAAACAGGGTAATTGACCAAACTGACCCACCTTTAGAAACTATTTACCAATATAACCTTGTTTTGAAACTATTTACCAAACTAACCCACTTTTTGCCAACCTAACATTTTTTATTATTTTTTTCTGACACCAAAGACGCTACTTTGACTAGCGTTTTTGGAAAACGTTACTGTCAGTAGCGTTTTTACCAGATTGTGCCACGTGGCAAAATCTGGTTTGCTGTAAAAAAAATTAAAAATTTTACGTTTAGCGTCGGCTATCAGACGGGTGAAGAAATGTTCACCCGTATGATATATTTCTTCACTCGTCTGAAGCTGAAGATCTTCATCAGATCAGACAGGTATCAGACGAGTATCAGACGGATGAGACTATCAGACGGGTGAAGAAATGTTTACCTGTCTGAAGCTGAAGATCTTCACCCGTCTGAGGGTGAAGAAATGTATCAGATGGGTGAACATTTCTTCACCCGTATGATAATCATCAGACGGGTGAAGATCTTCAGCTTCAGACGGATGAGGCCGACGCTAAACGTAAAATTTTTAAATTTTCTTATAGCGAGCCAGATTGTGCCACGTGGTATAATCTGGTAAAAACGCTACTGACAGTAGCGTTTTCAGAAAACTCTAGTCAAAGTAACGTTTTTTCAGTGTTAGAAAAAAATAATAAAAATGTCACGTGGTTAAAAGTGGGTTAGTTTGGTAAATAGTTCCAAAACAAAGTTATATTGGTAAATAGTTTCTAAAAGTGGGTCAGTTTGGTCAATTACCCAAGATAAACATTGTTAATGAAGTGTCAATACATGATTGGTTGATAATGTAAAAAATCTTTATAATGACGGTGAATTTCAATTAAATCCCATTAATAGTCACATGTTGCATTTATTTAAGGATACTGATTTTCCCATTTATTTAAAGTCCAAATGACAAGCACAATAGATTAATAATCTTCCAAGGAATCCTCAGGTGCTTGCCTTTCATAATTTCATGTTCCCTTGCTCCTTTATTGCTAATCTGTTTATCTTCTAAATTCAATATTGTCTTCATACCAATCTGTTATTGCGTGCTCAATCATGGAATCCATTATCCAATTGCATTATAAGAAGTGCATATAATTAATCGTTGCCTTAACTGTTAAAATGGTAGTGGTTCGCTGGCTAGATTTATATATTTTTTGGCACATAAAAATTTCAGAGAGGAGGAAGAAGTTGTTTCATTATGAGATCAGGATACACCATTAACCATTGAGAGACCTTACATTACCACTTGTTGGCTAGACTACGAACAAATGGTTCTTCAGATAGATTAATAGATTTACTTTAATACATATAAGAGGAATCTGTATCCTGTTGCTGCAGCATCTTGGTTCGAACTTCGAATAAAGTGGTTATGCTACATTTTTACACATAATAGGTATAAAAAGCATGGAAACGTTGTTGATTTATTATTTATTACACAGAATTTATTATAAATATATATAGTATTAAATATCTCTCTCTCTCTCTCTATATATATATATATATATATATATAATCCTTGATTGATATAAAAAAAAAGACAAATATTATTACTTATATGTTAAAATATAAATTCTTTTATACAACTTTTAACAAAGAAAAATCTAGCCGTGCAAGGCAGGTGTCTCTACACTAGTATAGTATATTATAATATCTTTAATTGAGTAATTATACTTCTATAAATAACCATGTACTAAATTAAAAGTGGAACCAAATTGTAGCTATCTTTAATACTAAATTGTTTTTTTTTTAGTCAAAAAAAAAATACTTAATTGGTTTTCTTGTCTTTACAGAGATGTCAAGGCCACCAACCAAACTCATCCACAACTTGAATATTTTAGTAAAAATCATTATGGAAACCGTAGGACCACAATTATACGGTGGATGATACGAGCAAATGTATTTGAAAGAAATGTATTAGTTTTTATGCCTTCATTCCATGTATATAATGTATTATTCACGTTACAAAATAAGCAGTCACAAAATAATGATATGATATTTGAAGCAAATGTTAGGAGACTTTTAGGTGTTTATGGAACAAAATAAATCTTACTATGCATGAATTATTATTATATAATACATAAGTTAAATTATTAAAAATATAATTTAAGTGGAAGACAATAATAACCCACAAAATGTGACAAACATTTAATAATATGGCGTGAACAAAAATTTATTCCAAAAACACCTAACAAACAAAACTAAGTTAAATATTTCAAAATTGGATGGTTTGACCCGTTTGTGTGTAACTACAGCAAGACATGCATGGTTGCAATCAAACCCAAACATTTCATATCATTATTAAGTTGACATCCCAACTGTTCTGTTCATCACGGCCCCTTGCCCACATAATTAAATGGATATAACAATCAAGAAAAGTTTCATTCACCATGTAAGGTAAATAATCAAGGTACTTGGTCAAGTTTATATGTATTGTTCCAATTAGCCATATGATATTGTTTTGGGTCATGTTCTTGAACCCATGCTCATTGGGTTAACCGTACATGTTTTGCAGCAATGGTCCAAATTAAAACTACATTAAAAGCGTAGACTGTGCTCTAATACGAACGCAAACTAACTTAAGCACAGAGTGTTTTCCTAATATCTCATTCTCACCACACGATTGAGCCTGCTCTAGTAGAAGACTTCACTGAAATGGAGATCCAATTGTATCAAGAGCTCAAATAGAATTGATACAATGTATGAAGCAGAGAGGAATCTACTTGTGCTCTAGGGAGGATTCATGCCCCTACCAACATTTTTTTAATTCTAAGAATGAGTAGTTGCTAGGGATGAAAATGTCTTTTACTACATTCATTTTTTAGTGTAATGTCTTTTACTCATTTATATTAAGCAAGTTATTGTAAAAAGTTAAAAGTTTTATAAAATAATTTTAAAATATAGTCCTAGTGACTTGAAAGAATGTTTGACAAGTTGGATTAACCTATCAATATGTAGACCGTCCTATCATGAGACTCTGGCACCGTCCCTGCTGTGAAGGTTGTAGGAACCAAAATTGTATTTTTTTTTTTTTTTTAGTTTTGCAGATTCTCACCAAATTCTTTGGAGAATAAGATAAAGAAAATGAAAAATTTAATTATTTTGGTCCTTAATTAATGAGGTTGGAAAAGGGACACGGATAAATATTAGTATTTAGCATTCATCAAACATAAACAATCGACTATTGACATCAAAACCGACAATATCATGTGCAAATTAGTTGATTTATTGGATGGAAATGAACTTTTGATGCTCATATATCC
Organism: Ammopiptanthus mongolicus; assembly: GCA_039655645.1. Classification (NCBI taxonomy): domain Eukaryota; kingdom Viridiplantae; phylum Streptophyta; class Magnoliopsida; order Fabales; family Fabaceae; genus Ammopiptanthus; species Ammopiptanthus mongolicus. The sequence goes on along the minus strand of CM077349.1, from coordinate 83,500,269 downwards.
ATACTCCTCTGTCTCATGTAATTGTGATGGGGATGTTTGAGGCCACATCCATTTAGAGTATTAAGCAAGAAGATGCACCTAACCTTTTTTCCTCCTATTTCTTTTGTTTCTTTTTATTTGTCCCTTTCACTTATATTTTGGAGTTGTTTTCTCATTTTCTTAGGTGCTTCCGCGAACTATCATCAGATACCCTTTTTCTATTTAAATTAAATTACGCAACATATCATGACTGAAATGGGTACACACCAATGCCTTCGCCAATGTGACACGTGTTACAAATTAAAAAGCAATAGTCTTTCTGATAACTGGGGGGTTGGCATTTGCAATAGTATATGTGGGCTTTGAAACTTGAAAGTGATATATTAGAAGCTATGTATCATACAGAGAAAGTTTGAATTCAAGGTAACATAAGAAACCCACCCAACTCAAACCTTAGGTTGCGCGAATATGCTCTTCACTAATTTTCAATTCCTTAGGTTATTGTATGTGTATTGATGATTGAAATCTTCTGTTTGATTTTGACAAGTGTTATCAACACTTTCTTTTCAACATTCTCTCTAATACACTCATTGTTATTGAGTAAATTTCATGTGAAACCTTGAATTTCATGTGGGGTTCATTCCATTTAATATATATCTCACATGAAATCCACTCAATAACAATGAGTGTGTTGGAGAGGATTTTAAAAAAAGATTGTTGATAGCGTTTTTTTTTTTTTTTCTGTGATTTTTTTTTCTTGTCCTTCTAATTTATTGATGATATCTCACTAACTTTTTTCTCTCTTAGTTGCCTATATTATTGATCATTTTTTAATAAATTGTCAATATTTAATGGAGAACAGAAAAGGAAAAAAAGACAAAAAGATTTGAATATGTGTTGAATTGATACTTTGTATTTTTTTTTTTATTTTCAATTTTCACTTTTCAAATAAACAAATGAGGAACCTTTTCTTAAAGTGTAGGAACTACACTGAGCATAAAGATGCATGTCAAGGCCTAAAATCTGACTAAGGAAAATGACATATTTGGCTTCAGATTCAAGAAGCAATTCAGGTACCAAAACGTTGAATCAAAGCTATACCAAAACGTACACTTAGGTAAAATTGGAAGGGTACATGATTAATTATGCTGGTCTTCCTTGACACAGTAAGTATAACTAACTATATTCTGCCTTGGATATTTGAAAATCCAAATTGGTTTTGATAGTACTTAAGCCATGAATCCATAGTGCTTAGTGGTTTGCCTTTGGCCCACCAATGTATGTATTCCTACCCACTTTGAGAATCTATTTATTGATTGCATGTGTTATTAGATATTAGTGGATCAATTTGCCTTTTAAACCCCGAAAAAAATGGCTTTTGGTCCTCTGGCTTCGACCCAAATAATTGGGATAAGGCTGTATTGATGTTCTCCAAAACATTAATGTTATTTTTGGTTTCTAGTTCTACACTCAAAAACATACACCTTCTCTCTACATTCATATGAAGATCTGATGTCCCATTTTGGTGTATTATATCCTATCACCATCAATAATATCTTGTCACATAAGTTGAAATTTTTTTGTAATTTTAAAAAGATAGAATACGTGACAAAATATTATTGGTGGAGATAGGATATGATATACCAAAATGAGACAGCAAATCCTCATTTTTTTACATTTATCCTCTTTGAGTAAAAAAAGAAAGAGAACAGTGGAGGGAAATAAGGTTGGTATAATTTTATTTAAACATAATAGTTGTAGAAGATAAGTGAGGAATGAGCATGGTTATAAGAATAGCAAAATTATTTTTAAAAATAATAATCTACTCATAAATAATATGCACCTCACAGTTTCAATGACAATGCTTTTGAGTCATTTGATGGCTTTTATTAATGGCTCTACATGACATCTTTCAAGCTGAAAACCACATAATTCTATGTGAGATTCTAATCTGCACAGTCTTTGTGTGTGTGAATAACGCATCTCTAATGTTTTATGATTTATGAGAGTACATCTATGGGAAACAATTACCATTTTGATTCAATGCTCCACAGCAAATAAAAAAAAATGTTGTGAACAAAGTAGATTGGAAAGAACCTAATTATGATTGGTATGTATGTATATTGAACAATGCAATAAAGGTAGTGTAAATTTGGTCTTAAGGAAACTTCATTTTTTAAGCTCATTTTGTCCATATCTGTCCTGATAATGAACCCTGAATGTGGTTAATTTCTTCAAAAGCCCCAGCATTCATAGTTGTAAATTAGATCACCTCACGTGTGTGAGGCCTAATTAAGGTACAACTAAACCCAAGATCTTCTATTATAAAGACTATGCTAATTTAACAAGTATAGGAACAAAGATGGTTTTAAGGGTTAAACTATAACAGTTTGTAGCCCCTGCTTCCTGCAGTACCTTTGTCAGGGCATATAAGACACCAACATATATAAGGAAATGATTAATTATTTCTCATTTATATCACTTTTTTACATTAAAATCCTACATAAAGATGATTATTATTATTTTAATAATAAGACTTTATATACATCTTTCCAAATTAAAATATATATAAAGAAATGAATGCAAAAAATGTCATCATGATCTCTCCAAATAACCAGCCAAAATGTTGCCTTTTGCAGGCTTAGCTGTATGTAATGGAAATAGGTAGCTCCTTTATAGCAATGTGTTACTCTTAAATCTTGAAGCCTATGGATGGGAACATTGAGGTCACATTCTTTAAGGGGGTGGGGGGTGGGGAGGGGGCTATAGCTAGGTTGTGGAAATGGAGTTGTTGCCACTAATGACCTGAGAGCTACATGATAGTGGTGGTGGGTCTCCACCTGGCGGCGTTCTGCCCCTTTCAATTATCTTTCTTCTCCTTCTTTGTGACTTTGTTTTTCTTTATTCATGCTAGTGTACAAGGAAAGGAGGGGGGTTATTTTGAATTTGAAGAGGGCCCTATAGGGATAAACAAGAAGTAAAATCTATTTGGATGGGGTCCCCTAATCTTTTAGAGTGTTCTTGCCTGCCAGAGCTATTGAACAAGGCTAGCTGATGGACTTAGGTCACTGAAAATTTTTGTGGCCCTCTTTTCATCATGCCATTACCCTTAACTTGCCATTTCCACAAAAGGAATGCTTGTTACATATGTTTTAATACACATCTCTCCGATCCTTAAGTAAGTGTCAAAATTAGAATGTAGGTGTGTAAAAATTTAAATAAGACACATTGTAGATAGAAAGTAAAAAATTATATAATTATAGAATTTAATTTTAATATATTGTTAGTGTAACCAATTACAAATCACTTTATGTGTGATTTTTAAGATAATTATGATAAGAGTCAAATATTTTTAATAATATAACAATTTATGATTTACTGACAGTGTAAAAAATCATTGCACTAATAATGCATATCAATTAAATCGATAATTATAAGATAATATGTGTATAAATATGTGAGAGTAATTGTACTCTTTTCGCAATACTCTTTTTTCCATTTTTGGTTAGTGCACTTCCTCAAATGCTATTCTATGTATCATAGATATTAGAGTAAATCATCATTTTGGTCCCTGAAAGTATGAGTCACTGTCAGTTCAGCCCCTGAAAACAGTTAAATTATGAAAAAAAATCTCTCAATGTTAATTTTGTTAGTCAAGTTAATCCTTCAATCTTAATTTCGTTAGTCAATTTAGTCATTGTCAGGGATTAACTTCACTAACGAAATTAACATTAAGGGACTTTTTCGTAATTTAACTGCTTTCAGGGACTGAACCGACAACGCCTCACACTTTCAAGAACCAAAATGATGGTTTGCTCTAGATATTATAATGTGTATCAAGAACATCTAGAAGATAAAACACTCATTGGAGGTATTGAAATGAATTAATTATAGCAGGTCCAACGATTATTGGGACCAACGTGGCTCCTGCTGTTCATTAAAATTTGATGAGATAATTGATCTATGAATTTAGAAATCTAGAATGGATGAGTAGTGAACAACCATACACCCCAAAAGTGCTGGTTAATATGAGATGCTAAAAAATTGCCTACTTTATGCAGTTTAGCATCCCTATGAAATCTTTAATAAGGTAACCTTGTTTTCTTTTGCGCAATAGAAAATCATTAACATAATTTTGTATAGAGTATGTTTAGTATTCTAATAATGATGATTAATGATTAGTTAAAATGTATGCCAAAAGTACTCCTACAAGAGACTGCAAAATGACATCTTTACATCTAGCTAAGCACTGACGTACTTTTTTTTGTTAGTTTCTATTTCTTTGTTGTTTTTACAGTACTAGCTTCTTGTATGAATTTGATAACATAATTTTCTTGAGCCTTAAATTTTATGATCATGTTGGTTTGAATTTGATTGTGACTATAATTAGACATATTTGAAAATTTATATATTTAATTATGTCTGAATGGTGAACATTTTTAAATTGATTGTATTTAATATGCACTGTTAAATGCGTGCAAGTTTAGCATTGAAGGACTCTAAGCCCTTAACTTGGCTAAACATGTTAGTTCATGTCCTTAAAAGTTGGTGAGTATGGATTTTATTTGGATATAGTTTTGGAGATCTAAACTTGAAATTTGCAAAATGGATATCAGCAAACCGTTGGAGTTAAGAGCACTTACCTAACAATGAACTAGACATATGCTTAACTTCATGAAATGCATGAATTAAGGTGTGGAAGTCACTGTGAAAATACCTGTAAGACACTAAAAATTCCAAGAGAAGAAATTACAAGCAAAAAGAAATGGAAAAATATATATTCTTCATAAGCTAATCTCTCTTATATTATTTGTGCTTTTATATATATATATATATATATATATATATATATATATATATATATATATATATATATAAAAGTCGAGCCGAACCGAGCACTTGAAACTTAAGTTTAACTTGTGAAAAAAATGGGTTGTTCAAGCTTGACTCATTTTTTTAAACGAGCCAAACCAAAAGCTTGAGCTTGACTTGTTATAATTAACGAGCCGAGCCCGAATAGTTCGTGAATAGCTCAGTTCATTTACATCCTACTTGCGAGTTACGAGGTAATGAAAAAGGAAAAAATGAGTGAAAAACTGAAAACAATTAAAACATCAGTTTTTTCCTTTATTATTTTATTATTTATTATTTAATTTAAAAACAAATTTGTAACCATACGTTTTAACTTATAAATAAAAAACATTTTCCATAAAAATTTGTCATTAGAAAACTATACAAAAGTGTTTTTATACAAAAAAAAGTAGGATATATATAATTTTAATTTTTTGATGATATATATATATATGTGTGTGTGTGTGTGTGTGTGTAAACGAGCTATTCACGAGCCGTTAATGTCGAGTCTATAAGGTTTGGGCTTGACTCATTTAAATAATCGAGCCCAATCTCAAACTTGGGTTTGTTTAATTAATTAAACAAACGAGTTCGATCGAGCATTAATGTAAAAAGTAGCAAATTAGCGACCGATATTTTGGTCTCTAACTTTATTTTAAAAAAAATCTGTCTCTATTTCGATCACTAATTGCCAACTTCTTATTTTTTTATTAAATGTAAATTAATTATTTACCAATTTAGTGTCCGATATTACAAACTCTAATTTTATTCAAATAATTGTTCTCTCACAACTTCTTATTTTTAATTAAATGTAAGTTAATTATTTAGTAATTTAGTGATCGATATTTAATTTCAGTCTCTAATTTTAATCAAATAAATGGTCTCTATTTCGGTCACTAATTTCCAACTTCTTATTTTTAATTAAATATAAATTAATTATTTACCAATTTAACGACCCATATTTCGAGCCCTAATTTGAATCAAATAATCGGTCTCTAAAATAAGTCTGCGATCGATTTTGAGACCAATTAAGCTTTTGTCAACAAATCTATGAATTCGGTTTCTAGATCGGTCTCTGCAGTGACCAAATAATTTCGATCTCTAAATTGGTCACTAAAGCATGGATTTCTTGTAGTGATTTCACGAGCTAAGCCCGAATTATTCACGAATAGCTCAGCACATTTACACCCCTACTATAATTATTATCTAGCAAAGAAAGAGAGTAAGTGAATCATTTTAAGAAACAGGATATATCTCTGTTTTCACTCTTCACTTTAGGGGTGGCAAAATGGGTAACCCGCCTATTTTGACGGGTTGGGTTGGGGTTCTCAACCCACCAACCAGTTTTGACCGTCCCACTTAACCCACCAAGAAGGCGGGTCAGAGGCGGAGCTGGGCGGGTTGGCCCGTCAAGTCACCTATTCTAAAAATATATATATTTTAATTAGATTTTTTACTATTTTAATAGTTTGGAGTCGGAGCGGGACGGGTTGACCCGCCAACCTATTTTCGATTTTTATGCCTAATTTCTATATTTTATAATTTTTTATTTTTATTTTTATTTTTATTTTTTGGCGGGTCAACCCGCCAACCCATTAACCTATTTTTCTAGTTTTTAGTTTTTGGCTTGCCAACCCGCCAACCTACCAACCCACCACTAAACGGGATGTATTATGAGGTCTAACCCATTTTGTTCAGGCGGGTCAACCCGTCCGTCCCGTTTTAGGCGGGTCAATGACGGGACGGGTTGGCCGTTTTGTCACCCCTACTTCACTTAACCCTTAACTTGTTTGTTTTTACAAGCTTCTACATTCACTTCATCCGTCTTCTCATGAAAAGGCTATCACTATTAATAATATCTAATTTATCACTCTTAATTCAATAAATTCTAATAAGGTGCCGTTGTTATCTTTTGAATATAGGACTAGTTACCATTGTTATATTCCGATGTAAAGTAATTTAAACATTTTGACAGTGATTTATGCAGCCCCAAGCCCTAAATAATGCTCAATTTTTTTACTCTTTCTTTTCCATACTTTCTCCAAAAGATTATCCTATTCTTAATTACATAATTTACCAAACCATGCACGTTCTGACACACCTAATTAATCTTGCTTTTGTATATGCAGGCCTATAAATTACTAGGCTTATTTGGAATCATGTTTAGATGGAATAGAACATTCTCATGCATAGTTAAAACATTGAACGCATGCAGTTGGATTTATTATACTTGACATTAATCCCGTGAAGGTTTCATAACTCGCCTTTCGAGAAGTTATATTCTTTTTCTTTTTCACCAATGATTGTGGATTTTTTATTTGAACGATCTAATATGAATAAGTCCAATTCCTCTTTAGTATGGAAAGTTTCTGGTAGGGGAGAGAAATACTTATTTATTAAAGTATTATTATTTATAAAAAAAATATTATTTTAATAAATGAATCTTCCTCTTTCCTACTGAAAAATTTCAATCACCCTAGAGGATCCCAATCCAATATGAACAGCTAAGTTTACAATCAAAATAATCAGGCAGACACTCTTTTTTATTAACGTGTAAGTTGTCCTCATTCCTCACCATTTGGCTTTAGATCCAACTATACTCACTATATGCAATAATTCGTTATCAAATTATCAAACAGAGTACACATCAATGAGCTTCACAGCCTTGACTTTTATGAATTTTTACATAGTCCTATTTTGGTCCAAATAAATTATTGGTCAAAATAATAAGTTGTGACTGATTTTGAGACATTTGTGATTGCCAAATATTCAGGAGATTCTCTATTCAAATTTTTCCTTCCTCTTATCAGTAGATTCTTTAGATATTAATTCTTTCTTCTTAAATATTAATTCTTTAGATATTCTATTATGCATAACTAATATATGTGTTCCTGTGATCCACTAGATAATAAAAATAGTAGTACACCAAAAAAAATAGTAATTTTTTTATAAATAATTAAATTAAATTAAATCTTTTTTTTTGAGACATAAATTAAAAGAAATCTAAAAATAAACCGATTCAACCATGTATAATATAGTTTAACTCGATCCTATCATTTGTGGTTCCAGACTTTGATTAGGTCTGTGATCAATGTTATTTGTTACAATTTTCTTTTTTGTATTTAGGATCTTGCATATGGATTCAAGCATCCTTTATGTTTCAATCAATATATATATATATATATATATATATATATATATATATATATACTTATAAAAAAAAATTGATCCAATCATGAAAACAGTTGTGGCATTAAATCAAAATCTAATTGAAAACTAGTTCCCAGTTTTGATGGTCGGACCGAAGGATCCTGTCCGGTCCAAACAATTATGGTTGTAGAGTTGTAGTTATGATTATTATTATTATAGTAAAAAAGAAGTGTTGTTGTAGTTATGATTATCAGACATTTAAGCTGCTAAATAAAAGAGAGAAAGAGAGAAAAGATGGGTAGTAGCAGCTAAGGGTGGGTCGGTAGGTGGCTGGTTCCCTGGCGTAAAACAACAGACCCCATGCCAGAAGATGCCACTACTCATTGCAAGTAGCTAGCAACAAACTACTATATTACACCTCCAATATACTACTAAAAATGTTGAACTAAAAAGGAAAAATCCGTCGCTACAATAATTAGCAACGGAATTAACGACAAAACAAAATAATTTGTGACCAAATCCGTCGTTAATTTCTGTGGCAATTTTCAACATTTTTAGTAGTATGTGCTTTTCATTTCTTATCCAAATTTATAACAAAACTCTCTCTAAACACATACACACACTATGTTATGCTCCACAAATACCTGTTTAGAGGGTATACTATCACTACCAACATTACGTTGGATCAAGTGGAACTGAACTTGGATCCCTCACAAGGTTTCGGGTTCGAGCCTTGTGGATGGAAAATACATGGTTGGGAGGGAAGACCCCACTAAAGTTGATCAGCCACGGGTTCGAGCCTTGTGGATGGAAAATACATGGTTGGGAGGGGAGACCCCACTAAAGTTGATCAGCCAGATTCCTCGGTGGAAAATAGTCATCGGCGAATCCGGTGGATACTTCGCACCTATAACATGGTAATTAAAAAAAAAAGAGTATACTGTAACTAAGAACAAAGCAAAAAAATAAAATTATTCTGTCATTTAATTGACCATGCTAGTATAGAGAGTTTATTTTTCTTAGTATCCATGTTGTTGATTGTTTGTCAATTATCACCACAATTCAAAGGGAGTGGAAATAAAAATCACTGAGCACTTGTGTTAATATATGTAGGGCTCATGTTGCTTTGTGAAAGCATTTGCATATGGCCAGGTTGTCAATACATGGTGATATCAACAGGGAATAAATATCATTCCCTACCTCATTTATACACACACTCCCAGATCGATAGTGCTCAGCTCAGCTAAAGGCTCAACTTAATTGCCCAGCTTATGGTGGAACCAACTTTATCCCCAATTATGGAGAATTCAGTAGTAAAAATAGAATATTCATTGCCTGATATCTTATTGAATCTATTGTGACTTTGCCCCTTCTGCTTTCCTTCTATATAACTAGTGAGTGGTATATGGAATTAGAGAAAAAGTAAAACCAGTGCTGTGGTGCAATGGAAGTAAAAGGACAATCAAACTTAAGTTTTGGAAAAGTAGCCTCCCATCAATTTTTTTTTTTTTCGGGAATTGAATCAAGAATCACATACATAAGGGATCAAAATCATTTTCACTTGAACTAACACATATAGATGATCATGTGTAACTTTTAAAATAAAATGAAAAAAATAATGAGTATAATTGAGCCAAACTTCGCATAAATTCACTTAAATTAAATTATTTGTATAATTGTACCTCAGTAAAGAAAAATTGACACAGATATGACACTTTTATATATGTAGTGCATTTATCCGCAGGGTTAGTTTAGCAGCTTTAGCTTAGTGGTGCCAAAAGTTGGTGTTATTATCACCTCCGCAAGTTGCGGTCACCGCCGCTCAACACTATAGCTACTTTATTTCAGATTACTTGACTTACCTTAAAACATATAGTAGAATTCTTAAAAAAAATTAAACCATCCTAACAACTGAACTAATGAATATGTATATTTTGGTGTAAAAAAAGGGGACACAGCCCCAAAAAACTAATGAATATATTTAACTAAATGAATGTTTTCCATTTGAATTCAACCTTTTAGTTTTGCTTGACTTTTCAAAACAAAATTTCCAAACAATTTAGGTATAAAGAAAAAATATATTGGCGGGTCTATCTTTATATTATAGAAATAGAATGAATCATGAGGGTCCAAAATTGGGATTGAGATCATCTATTTCAAAATGGTGTCTTATTTTTTGTCTCATCCACTTAAATTGTATCATGTCATTTAAAAATAGTATATTTATAATAAATAATATGATTAACTTTTTAAATGTCACGATTTCAGTGGTTGGGACAAAAAATGAGACACCATTTTGAGATAGCTATTCCCAAAATTGATGTAGTCCTGATAACCCTTAACTATTCTGAAGCACCAGACGGTGGGAAATTCATCAAAAAATCTTGGTTACAACGGTATATGTATATGTGTAAGAGAGCCTCCTAGTTCTTCATTTAAATCTCCTCTGGACTCTTGTGGTCCTCTACTCTATAATCAGCCAGCCTACACAATACTTAACTACAGCACCTGAAACAGTGAAACTTGAAAGCTCTGGGGCTCTCTCTCTCTCTCTCTTTGAAGTTCTATACATTGTTTTGATCAGTTTTCACTTCCTTTCTCTGTCCTTTTTTTCTTCTGCTTCAAGTTCAAGTAACCATAAATTTGCTTCTTCAGACCCTGCTTGGCACCCTGATGAGACTTTCACAAGTTTCTGATTCTAAGGTATAATTATCAAGCTACCTAATTTTGATAGTCAGACCTCAGTTTCTAGAGCTCCTTTCTCTTCTTATTCCTCTAGTTTCTGGGTCTTATTCTTCTCATTTGCTAAACAGCTTTTAGTAGAAAAGTCATTTTTTTTTTCTTGTTTAAACTCTTGGTTCTCTGAAGAGTTATTAGCAGCATTTCAATTTGCCAATGATGGATCTTTTTCAAAACCCATCTTCCCTTAAATCAAACAGATTCCAAACAGCTATATGGGCAGCAAAGCTTGTGCTTATGTCCATGGGGATTATATCCACTCTTGTTTTGTTTAAAGTGGCAATAATCCCATACACATTCCACCTTGTTCTCTCAACTCTTCCTCGCCTTTGGGTCTCAGCAAGAAGCTGGCTATCACTGCCATTCATTTATATCATTGTCAACTTCATCATCATCACCATTGCAGCTTCCTCCAATTTCCACCACAAAAGCACACCTTTTTGTGATTCACCTGCACCCTCTGATCCTAAGCATACTGATACAACCACCAATATTTCAGAAACTGCCACTCACCCAACTGAGCCAGCTGAAAACCAAGGCAATGAGCCTAAGGAAGAAGAAAAGGAGGTTGAACAAGAAGAACAAGAAAAAGAAGAAGTTAAAGACTTTGGTTTGTCCTTCAACAACTTCATCACTGACTCATCATCACTTGAAAAATGCACCAACGACTATTTGTTGTTGGATTCTGATGACAAGGGTGATGACACACTGGAAGCTACTTGGAGGGCTATCATGGAAGGACAAGGGAAAAACATGAAGCCACAGCTGAAGAAGAGTGACACATGGGGTGCAAGGATTACCAAAGCAGAACCATTCCAGAACAATGGGGAGGGTGGTGGTGGTGATGATGACCCTGTGGCTTGGGCTCAGAGGGAGCTCAAAAAGTCTGAAACTTTCAATGACAGAGCTTCTTTGAGGAGGGAGAAATCAATGAGTCCGGAGGAATTGAATCGCAGGGCAGAAGATTTCATTAAGAAGTTCAATAATCAGATGAAGTTGCAGAGGCTGGAATCTTACCAGCGTTTCATTGATTTGGTCAATCGTGGTGTTTGATGTGGCTTAATCCTTTCTTTTTCACCAGTCACAGTGAAATTTTAGTCTAATGTTAATCTCTGGAAGTATATTAACCATTTGGAGGTATATGTATAGATATATTCTTAAATTTTGTATTTTAGTTTTAGTATTACTTTGCTCTCATTACATTCAGCACGTTGCAATTTCAGGTATTCTGCAGAATTTCACTTTCAGCTATGTATATTATCATATATTACCTATGTACTGTTAGATATAAAACCTTTTATCTATCACTTAAGTTTTTGGATAGTTGTTTACTTGGTTTTTGATATATGCTAGATGAGAGAGCTATTCGCCTTTCCTAATACTGAATTAGTAATAGTAGTTAAGTACAGCACTATCGTGTGGAATCAATTTATATCTAAATTAAACATAATCAAATGTTTTCTTTTGAACTTTTATCCTTTTCTTTTTAAGAGTTATGACCTCCAAAGATTCGATAGAGCTTATTGTATGCACAAAATATGCATTTATATAACTCCAAAAGTGACAGTTTGATTCCATGGTACATATCTATGGCATCTTCTATTCTTGAAGCATTGGGCTTTCAACACCTGGCTAAAAATGAATAGTAGTTTGTATAATTAAATGAATCCAACTTTGATTAGGCTGTTCCACCTATCTAACTCTTGGTTGAAGGGTAGAAAATTAGTATAATGTATCTTGGTACATCTAATCCCACATTCACATTTGAATTGTCGGTTTCTCTATGTTGACTATTTTTTTTTTCTCCCTTGGCAGGACTTGCTGTGTACATATTTTTGCTGCTGAGACTGAAGAATCCAAGACAAATATCAGACTTGTTGGACATTTTTTCTTGTCAAGTTTCTCGTGACATAGTAGACATAAGTTAGTTTCTCCCTAATCTGTTGTGCTCTTTCTTTTGTCTAGATCTTTCCTCTACAAGTTCTAGTGTTCTATCTACTAGCTATTCAGAAGTCTAGTGTTTTTTATATTACATAATGGTTGTATTGATTATGTAGTTCAAACCCTAGGCTGGCAGCACTGAAAGAGGATTATCTGAATGAACAATATCTGCAATTTTATGCAGAGCTAGTTTGCCAGCTAATTCAGCTTTAAAAAGTGTTAAATAGTTGCCTTTTTCTTTTTTCCTCTTTTTTTAATTACAAGGAAACAGACATACAAGGAAGAGAGAACAACCCTGTGCTAGTTAGGAGATATAAGGTTGGCTTGACGGTTGGGGTGGGAGAGTTAAGAAGTGGAGTGATGAGGAGGGAAATGATTCAACTTCCACCCACTAACATTTCTAACAAATCTAACAAATACTAACATTTGTCTATAAAAACAAACCCTGAGCTACTTACCAATTGAACAAGATCACCTGCACCTACCAATAACAAGTTACAACCGTACACATGCAAGGAGGTATTAGTTGCTAGTGTTTGTTGGTAGAACTTAGAAGTACTCAGAGCAGCAGTACTAGTCTTTTGACAATTACGGTTTGATCAACTTTGGGTCCTTTCTAACGGAAAACCAAAGATACAATAGATATTTAAAGGTGCATATATTTCATAATTTAGGATGCGTTTGGTTTTGCGAAAAGAAAAGGAATATGATAGAATGAGCATGCCCAAACCATCAGCGGACAAAGACAAAAGAGAAAGAAAGAAAGAGAAAGTGGAGGAGTATTATCCAAAGGAAAATTAAAGATGATTTCCTTCCTTTATTTGGTTTTATGTTGAAAAAAAATAGAAATTTATATAAATAAATGATAATTTATCTAAATTTTGGTGGGGGGCCCACTAATTTTTTTTTTCTTCTCCCAGTTCCCTCCCTTTCTATCCCAAGAGGAAAAGATTCAAAATTTATAGGACTCAATTGATACAAATCCATTCAACTCTCTTCCTCCACCTTCTTGAAATCATACTAAGCAAAGGAAAGATAAAACCATTCCCCCTCTTCCTTTGCTTTCTTAGCAAAAATGAGATACCAAACAAATCATTAGTTATTGTGAATACTATCTATAATTAATTAATTAACTTGAGAGACTTTGACAGTTTGACTAGAGACTGTGACCCCATATGGTGTATTATGGTGTTAGAATTATTTATTAATTTTTCTTTTTGAGAAAATGGGTTAAACCGTTAAAGTGAATGAACAAGGATGATTTGAAAGTAACGTTAGGAGTGAGTTGTCCCTTCAACTGTGCTGTCTGTGCATGGTTTGTGTGGGACCTTCAATTAAGATGTGTGCATCTTGGCTAAAGCATATTGGTTTTGCGGTGAAGTTTAGTTTTGGGTTCAAATTATGAGATTAGGGCAATAAACTTAGTGAACACACGCTCATGGATCTTCCTAGATGTAATCATATAGGATAGGACTTGCTGTTTCTTCAAGCCTTCATTTTAATTATGACCCCCAAGGTCGGAAAGCAGGTTGCTCCATTACATGCTAGTGAAAATTGAGACAAAAGAGCCCCGTACTGTTAATTGGTTTCACAAACTTTAAGGGGTTTACGAGTACAAAACCTAATAAAGAAGTAGGACCTTTGTAGAATTTCAAATATAAATGGAGCCAGCTAATGAATGTTTTTTTATTTAGAACAAACCACACCCACGGACCCTCCATCTCCACGAAACGCCTTTAACACCAATTAGAAAAGTGCAGCTTTACTTCTTTTCGCCTTTTCTTTCTACTTTTGTACGTGGATTTTACTATTCCTTCCCTCTCCTTATATATGTTATATAAATAAAAAAATTTATCCCAAAATATATTTCATTCTCTATTTTTAATATAATATTAAATATTTTCTATCAATTGTATCCTTAAATATTTCATTTTACATTTATGATAATAATTAATACACCAATGATTAATAAGGTTAATTTTGTAAAATTATGATCCTTTTTTTTTATTTATTATTTTTTTTAAATTATATGATTTAGTCAAATATGACATATATTGGGACGGAGGGAGTAAGGGTGTTCGTTAACCGATTCAAACCAATTCAAATGGCAAAAATCGAAAACCAAATAAACCGAAAACCGAAAAAATCGAAAACCGTAAAAATCGCTCTTTTTCCATTAGATTGGATTGGATTTCGAATCCCCTAGTGAAAACCGATCTAATCCAATCCAAATCGGCCTATAATATACATATATTATTATTTTTTAAATTATAGTATTACTCATACTTAAGCATTGTTTTTTATACTTTTATAAACGAACACTCTCATTCTCTTTAATATTTTTGTTGGAATTGTCAAATACTAGATGTATTGGAATTTGTATAGTTATTCATGTACTAAGGAATCAATAGTTATTCATGTACTAGAAGATTTCATGCATGTAATTAGGAACTAGAACTACATTAATTCTAGTATATATAGGTTTAATGTTGGTTTTCGACTTAATATAAATATGCAATGATGTATCGGTAAAAACTGAATTATTCAATCCAATTCAAACCGCATTTGACTGGATTGGGTTGGATCGGATCGTATCTTATTTTTTTAAGGATGCAAACCAATCCAATCCAAACCGCATGTTGTTTTTATCTTTGGATCGTATGATTTTTTGGCTCAAAACCAATTCAATCCAATCCGCGAACACCCCTAGGAGGGAGTACCTTGAAAGTAGTTATGTATAATTTTTTGTTGACCTAGAACTTATGGTAGATAGAGATTCTATTTATTTCAAGGTTATATAAGACAAATTATCCATTTTAGAAAAAATTATAATGAAATTATACAACGTCTATGATAAAAAAAATTCAAATTCCGGACTTAGTTACTTAAGTTATAGTTCCTTATTTTGTCAAAAAAAAAAAGTTATATTTTTTTATAATTTAGTAATAAGTTTTTTATTTTAATAGAAATTTTAATCATCAATGCAAAGAGTAGGCAAGGAGCAACTAATTAAGCAAGTTGTGGGCTGCCATTGAGGCGAGTTGTCTACATAACTGAACAGTTGGTTATGATAATAATTATGCCTAAATTGATTAAGAACAATTAATGTACTAGCTAGAGGACCTAAGAATAAGACGCAATGTTTGCCATTATCTAAGACCAGTCCCTTTCTTATTAGGCACTAATGGAAACAACCCACATCATGCTTGTACACGTAGTTTATGTCACTATTAAGCTGTGGACCTGAAACTATGGAGTAGGGAACCAGACAGAATAGAGCAATGTACTAACTAGCCCAGGGCCCGGTTTATTTTCTTAAAGGCCTTTTCTAAGGCTGGGGATTGATTAACGGGCCTTATATTTTTTTGGTGAATACAAGAAAAGAAAGTTAATGTCTAATCTGGACCATGCCTATAAATACGTACCAACAATAGAGGAAACAGAGTTGTCGGAGCAGAAGAGACCAGAACGAAAGACTGGGTTCCATGAAAGAATATAACAGCATGCAGAATGAGATATATGGCATCTATATATGCTATCCTATACACAATCAAGTTTCAGCCAACCATGCTCCCACGCAACTACTAAACCATACTTAGTGTGTGTTTATAGCTAGCAACTCAGCCAGCAACTTGTACACACGCCTGCATTGTCGATCTTTGTAACCGAACCAGTTACCATGATCTAATTAAAAACGCCTCCATACCATATATGCACTGTAACGTGGTCCTCGATCGTGGTATTCCTTTGGTCAAGTCTGATTTGTAACAATGGCTATCATCCAACCTCTCCTACTGCTTTGGGTGGGGTAACTAGGATCTTTGCACAACAATATTCATGACCACCTGCAGCTGGTTCTTACGGCAGTGAAGAAACAAAGAGATATTTTTTACCCTAACTACACAGGACCGTTGCGGTAGCGCACAAGGCTATCATGGAATATGTACGACAGATTCAGCAAATGTCGCAGTGATCTGGCAGTTGGCTTCAATATGGATGAAAAAGCACCACTGTTAACGTCCATTGGAGCTTCCCTCCATCAGGGTGGTGGGTCAAGTTGAACACCGATGGGGCATCAAATTAGGGAAACCCAGGAGATGCGGAATGTGCAAGACTTATTCGAGGAGCTGATCATGGGAGATGGATCGATCATGGGCTTTGGCTACCATATTGGTCATTGCACTGCAGTACTGCAGCTGAGCTTTGGGGCATCCTCAAAGGCTTGGAGTGTTAGGAAACTAAGCAAAATTTCCCCATCATCAGATTAGTGGAAGAGCTTAAAAATAAATGCAAAAGCACACACAAAAATTGATAACGGAGTTCGGTCAATTATGTCTACGTCTCCGCACTACTACAAATCTTTTACTGAAAAAGAAAATATATATTGTATTTACAAACATTCACACTCTCTCACAAAACCCACAACTCAGTTACATCCAAAGAAATATTTCTCTCTAAATATTTCTCACAAAACTCCCTCACTGGAATTCTTCTCTTTTCCTCTCTCGGATGAAACTAACTAGTACTACTAGTTGGAATGAATTTTTCCTCATCTCTAGGCTTCCTTTTATAGGACTGAGTGGCCAAAAAAAAAAAAATTGCTCCACCATCTTTGATTATTTGGTGGCAGCCTCCCCTTCATTTATTTGTCTTGGAAAAATTGCCTCTAGTTTATGGGTGGTATTAAAAAAAACTGCACCGTTCCTTTTTCTTCTTTCTTCATTCGGTGCAATTAGTATGGGTTGTTGGGGAGGTTTGACTAACATGGAGGTGGCATGCATGGAGTCTAGGAATCAAGGAAGTCGTTGTGGCCTGAGTGCGACTCTCACTCCATCATTCAAATCCTCAGTCAACGAAACCACGAGCGAAAGTAACAGGACCAGAAACATGTTGATAACCTGCATTTACCAATGGTTGGATAAGGACTAGAGCATTAGGTTCTCCCATATATACTTTACGTGAAGGGAACAATGTGTGTGGATTGGTTAGCAATCATGAGTTTGGAAATGGACCATAACTAATTACATGTTCTCACTTCTTCTCCTGGTGGGGTGCTCTTGTTGCTAGTTTAGTATTTTCTAATGAGATGGGCACCTGCAAACCCCGTACGGAAGCTCCTTTTTCGGGCACTTTAAATTTGTAGATTTCAATTGTTTTATCCCAAAAAACTATTTTCAAAATAATCTAATCTCTATTTGACATTTTACTTAAATTTATAAAATAAAATTTTTGAGAAAAAAAAATATCAATCTAATTTGTTTTAGATTTAAATTATTACAATTTGATTATTTTTCATTCTCAAAACTCTCTTTCCCGTTTATCCCTACAAAACTAACTTCCAAAGAAATATTAAATTATACTAATAGCTTCATACATTTTTTTGTCATTTACTATATAAAATTGATTTTTTTTGCACCATCCAAACGAAACAGATAATATTAAAATTGCTTCTCAGCAAACATACACAAACAAAAACAGATTTTGATTATAATCTATTATACATATAACCGATTATCAGTATGTACAATCGATTATCAATATAATCAATTTTTTTCAACTTTCCCAAACACACTCATACTATTTTGTTTGTTGCGTTGCCCCTCTTAGTTACCAAAAAAGTGTTTTATTAGTATTTTCTGTTTCTTTAATTATCCTTTTTTTCAAGACATTTATCGATTATCCTTAGTTAAATTATTATATGATAACGTGCCAAACTAAAATTTGTCTAATTAAAATTATCATATCAATGAATACCAAATTGATACATAATTATTACTTAAAAAATAATAATTTGAATAAAAGACAACGCAATTGATAAATTAAAGAACTTAAAATGAACAAATTAAAAAAAGAACCAACATGATATTGGGAGAGTGGGTAACGTGATTTTTTTCAAGGAAAATAACGTAAGTTTGATTACTTGAGTCGTTTAGTTGGGAAGTAGTCCAATCCCGTATGTAAAAAATTAGACGTTTGTTGCTGTCAAACTGGAGATTAGTCTCATAGTGATCTAAAGAGCTAAAACTGTGAGGACATCTCGGTAGAACTATCGGAGAGCTAAAAATCCTAATTACGGTGTTTCGAAGCCAAAAAAAAAAAAAAAACTAAAATCTACATAAGAGTAAAAAATGTAAGGAGTAGAAACTTAATTAAGCCAAAACAGAACATGTCTAAAGCCTAATAATGTTCACAATAGAAGATAGAAAAGAGTGCATTGCATTTTATTTGTATGTCAACAAACAAATTCAAATTCACGTATACGTACTAAGCATGGCGAGTGGCGAAGGAGCAAGTAAGCAACGGCTATCTACACAGCACACTGAAACTCAATTTCGAATACAGCAACAGTCAACAGATCAATTGACTAAACCCAAATCACAACCATATATGCACGATGGATTGTATTGTATATACCATGATAACACATAGTTAAATGTCAATGTCTGGTTGGTGGGAGCTAGCTCACAGCTTCAGATAAAACCCAAGAGATGCGGAAAAGAAAGAGAGGATGGTTACGACGATTATTGTCATGAATGGCATCACCCCATAGCTGTCCTCAACAGCACGGGAAGTAGGGCATTGGCAAGGCCCATCCGCTGGTGGTATATGAAAATGATGATGAGGAGGAGGAGGACGTGGAGGTGAAGGAGGAGATCTACGACGAGGAGGAGGACCGATCCTTCCGCCGCGTTCGTCTTCATCATTTCCGTTGTCGTTATTGTTATCATTGTCGGTCCCGTTATTATTGGACTGCGCCAGAACCTGGACTTCGAGTTTGAGGCCTTGTTGGCAATGGCCCAATCGGCCACAAACAAAATAACGGGTACCCGGTTCGTCGAGGTTGATCACGGTTTCTCCGGTGTCATAGGTAGCGATGGCGTTGACAATTGTACACGTGGCGTAACCTAGTTGGTTGACTTCCACAACATCGTGAACGGGCGTGTATGTGAACACTGCCAACAAACATGGGTCGCATTAAACCTTCTGAATTTTCTTAAGTGTATTTAGTTGAAACTTGAAGCGAAAATAAAAGGTTCAACTAACGTATACAGTTTCAATTTTCCAATAGCATTTTATATTTTAAAAGTTTGTAAGGGAATCCTTAAACGCACGTAAAATTTGTAGTTGAATTTTCCATTTTTGTTAGAATTTTGTTAATAATAGAAATTTATTTGAATTTTTCTAAAAATTATAATGATCTATTCGAATTTTTTCAAAAATTTCAAGACCCATAAATGACGAATGAATGAATCACTTAATGAAACACTAACAAAAAAAAAGACTCAATAACAAATTTTTAATGTATTTAGGGACTCAATTATAAATTTTTAAAATATAAAAACATATTTAAAAATTTTTAAACCTTTCGGGAATATGCAAATTAATTTAATCTTATTAAAATGGACAAAACTTAACTGTTATTCTTTAGATGATTGAGATATTATATTTAAATAAGAATATGGTATGTATAACAAATTTTACACATGCTGTCAAAAAAAGAACTTTACACCTACTATATTTTCGTTGTATTCCCGTATTAAAAAACGCAGGACAATAATTATTTTTTCAATTGCACCTAATTTTTTTCCAAATAAAAATTAAAATTCCGTTATGTTCCGCTCATTTCATTTCGTTTCATTTCCTTTTGTCCATCTTGCCAAAAATGCGCTTGGTTTTGTCTGTTTCTGTTAATAAGCATAACTTCGAGAACAAAAAACGGTTACGGCAGGCACTGTGTTTAAGCGTTTGGCTGGCGAGAAAGTATATACAAGGAGAAAGGAAAAAAAAAAAGGAAAATGAGCAAAAATCCAGTATTTCATGCATTCTGATTATTTCGAAGACGAACCGATCCTAACTACAACACTATATGTTAATTTTCTCCTGATAGATTTAAGTTTTTTAGAAATTCAAAGATTAAGATCATGCTCTGTTTTTCTTGCGGAAATCGATCATTTTCTTGCAATGGAAGAGATTAGTGCATGGAGAAACAGAGAGAGATAAGTTTACGTACCTAGATCATCACCAACATTGAAGGTGACGGTAGAAGACCAGAGCTGAAGATTGGAACGGAGATCCCAACCGGAAACTCCTCCGACGGAATGGTTAGCAGCGCTGACGCAACGGAAGAGAATGGAAGTGAATACGATCACTACGATAGCTTTGACCGCCCACACTGGCCTCAGTCCCTCCATTTTCCTTCAAACCAAACAGAACAAAAATCAAAACACCACTGAACTATAACACTAACTGATTGATCGAAAGAAGTTAATCGCATGAAAATAAAATGGAATAAGTTCTCTGAGTTTCACAAAAATGTAATATGGAGCAAGTTTTGATTAATTCAATTCTAGAGAAAATGAAAGGTAAAAAATGCGAGGTATACCTGTGGTACGTAATTGAGCTTCAAAGTGAGACAACGCTGAGAGAAGAAGAAGAAAGAGAGTACAGTGGAAGAGGGGAAGAAATGGCGATGACAATGATGCACGAGAGAGTTTTCAGCGTTTTCCCGCCAGAATGAGGAGTAGAAAGAGAAGAGTTTCACATTTTTCTGTTGCGGTTGAGGAAGATAACTACAATGCGGGCGCCCTTACCATAAGGATCTCGTGCGGACGCTAATGATTGATACTATTTGGGAAAGTTTGGAAACAATCAAGTTTTGAGCTACTATCTCTTCACAATATCCAAAACATTTCATTAATCAACTTTTATTATTATATTAACCAAGTTAATTACTCATGATCTTCATTATATAAGTTGACTTCCTACCTGCATAGCAATTTTTTTAATTGTTTCTGAAAGCAAACCTTTAGAATATTATTTAACAATCGAGTATATTTTAAGTTAAATTCAAAATAAATCCATGAGATAATTGATGATGAAAAAGTAATTTTTAAAGGGAACTTGTTAACCAGTATCTAATGGCACTGATTAAAGAATAAAAAAAAAAATAATGTTTTATTAAAGACTAAAAACTTAATTTTCAAGATATTGGCTATATTATTTTCGTGTAAAAATTTGCCTTTTTAATTGTCCTAAGGGATATCATATGTTAATTTATTTACTGATTCAGTTGATACAATTCTTTGCATGGGGAATAGTATTAACCTCACTCTAAAAGCTAGCTTATAGATGAAGGTTTGTCCAAGTATTATAAATGACCTTTTGCTCATATTTCCAATCAATGTGAGACTTCTTTATTCTCAAACAAGCAAAAATCTAAATACAGCATTAAGTGTCTCTTTGGTTTAGATTATTTTCAATGCAAACGTGAAAATAATACTTTTCAAGACAATTATATTGCAAGTTATGTGAAAAATTTTCTCCCAATGTGATTTTCAAACTTGATTTTGTGTTTGCAGAATCTAAAACAAAGACGTTCTAATCTGTTTCAAACATCAGATGATTGGCACAAATGGAGGAGAATGACGTCCTCTATCTATATATCTATCAATCACTTTCTTAAAAATGATAATTAATAGATTAAAATTAAGGCCGCGATTTATACATTACATATTATGAAATGATTCAATGTTAACAAGTGCGCTGACAACACTGGCCAGTTGTTGAAACGCAGTTCACCAGCATTGCATCAGGATCAAAGAAAAGAAGTTGGGAGCATGTCATCCATTGTTAAGCAACCCAAAATTCAATGCAAGAAGTTAACATTATCATTGTATTTTGACAGATATAAAAGAAAAGTGGAGAATATGAAAAATAAAAACTTAAGCCGGGATATATTTAATTTTTAATTTACAACCTCTTAACTGCAGACTCTTTGAAGTGACACTGTGAAAGAAGAAAATAATGATAACTGTTATTTCCTTGATCCCTTTCTCCACCTCAATCAGAGGCTGTTGTTGGAATAAAGTAATAATAAGAACTATAATGCAAATCAAAACCATTTTATGGACGACCACAGGCTGTGTAATATATATCAACGCCAAATTGGTGCAGATGAGTGCCTAACATTTGTAATATATCCTGCTGCAGTATAGGTTGATTGAAAACTTAGTCCTCAAACCTGTGAAAACACACAATCTTTGTAAACTCCTTTCAAGAAATATGGCATATATCGAACAATACAAGGTTTAAAAAACTGTATGCACTAAAGATCGGTAGCACAATGTAAAGATATCTCAGGATCCATGATAAAGGAATGTAATTCAACAGTCAATATAGGTATTTACTTGTATTATATAAAGAAGAATGTTAACCAGTACCCTAATAAAAGGCAAGTTTTCGATTCATAGAAAACTGATGTATTTATTACATTGAAAACTGTTACACTTAGATTTTCAATGTAAGTTTTCTTTTTATTGATTCCTTAACCAATGACTTTAGGACATTGGTTAGTAAAACCCTTATATAAATAAGTGAGTTTGAGCGGATTTGACATAGTTCAGGTAATTCTAAGGCCACAGATCATAGTAAGTCCCTCGATATAAGGAGAATTTACAAAAAGTATGAGAGTCATCAAACTGAAATGAGAAGTAAGTACATACCAAACCAATGCAGGCGAATGTTCATGCAACACAGCAAGATCGTCTGCAACTATAATCTTGTGACATCTACTCGAAGGGCTAGCTTAATAATCTATGAACTTACAGCGCACACACCTTCTCCTGCAAACATAAATATTGATTTAATAATTTATAAGTGCATAGCTTTGAACTGCTCCGTCTTAGTTTAATTGTGAATGCAACTAGGGTGCAAGGATATTTTAAGAAGAAACAACTTGCTGAAGTGAACAAAGGCTTCAATAGCTTCAAATTTTAGTCTCACCAAAAGAATTCTATATAAAGCATCAAACATCTTCACTTCCATAATTCTCCAAGAACACTTATGACCAAAGGAATAAAAGAAAATAGATTACAGAAGATGTATGATACAAGTATTGTCATCTTACAATCAAATGTTGTCCAGCTTGGAGGAGGTACCGAGGAATCCTGTTTATCTTCAGGGATGCGAAGCAAGGCAAAAAAATCAACAGTACCATTGCTCTTTCCAGTGGAGTTATCAAAATCAAGTGATGTGGATGGCCTCTTTAATGGTGGTGAAATCTTCTTTTTCAAATCTAAGGATCCCTGAATTGAAAAGATAAATTTCAAATTATATCTTGGTTTTTTTGAGATGTAGTAAATATTGGAAGGGAACCAAAAAATTTCTGAGTAAACACAGCAGAAAGAGATCAATGCTATTAAGCAGAAGAGAAAAATAAATAAGATGACAAAGTGCAGTTTGTGACCTACTGCTAGCAAATATGTCAAATGACAAAACCAGATATCTGAGACCATACTCCTCCCACCACCTTCCCCTTTTCCCTTTCATTTCTCTTTCTCAATATATAGGTGTATTGACTAGAAGGAAATTTTTCTAACATCTCCCCCCGGGGGGGGCCAGGTATAAAGAGCCTTGAATACTAGAAGAAAATCACCTACACCTGACAAGATTAAGCGAATACCCAAAATTGTAGTCATCTTATTTCTATTTTTCCATACATAACCGAAGAATGGAAAAGATTCTTCAATAGTACTTTTAGGTCCCAGAAGTGCATGATAAATACTGGTAAAGCCCAATACTGCAATTAAGTGAAGTACTCCAAACACAAAGTACTGAAAAAGTGTCTATAACTTCCCCCAGGTCCTACCCCCAACCTAGAGTAGCTAGATGTTGCAGTAAAATTAAACCTTGTTCATAATGGGCTTCTCAGTTACGAATTGAGCCACTTCAAATACGTTCATTGCTCCGACCCAAAATACTATTAACCCGACATGGGCTACATGAGCACCCAGCATTTTACTAGATAAATTGATATGTCGGGCATTCCCGACCCACCAAGCGAAACTACCGGTTTCACCTTTAAATGGATTAATGGATTAAAATCACGATGCACATTGGAGTTTAGATTAAATTAATAGTGAGTGTAATCATATACCACTTCAGTTACAGACAAACTCGTTTTAGAAAAGCTTTTCGAGTTTATCAAGGATTGGGTGAACATCACGGAAAACATGAATACCTCATGAGATCGTGTTACTGGAGGCCGAATCTGTGCCATGTGGCTCACAAGAATGCTTTCCTCAAGAGACAGTCTCCTATTCCTTGGACTACCACTCTTTGCTCCACCAGCTGGTGAGTCATTCCAGTAAAAGATTGTGTCAGCTGACTTTGAAGCTGCGTGTAGTCCACCCTTTGAAGCCCATCTTTTATCCACATACCTGAAAGAACTTAAGCAAGTTGATAACAGTAGAAAATAGATGAAAATTTCATCTTCCGGTTTCAAGTAATGTCATGTATAAGAATCCATTAACAGTTTACTTGGCACGAATAAACTTCTCGATTCCATATCCATTTCTGTCAAAATTTGAAGGCATTTCTGCCTCCCAGTGCTGATTTGCCTTCACATTACCCATAACTGCATAAAACACTCAAATCAAGAGACTAGCTCAGTAACAATTATGCGGACAAATGAGGTACCATTACCATATAGATTCAGTAGCAAAATTCCATTTTCCTTGATCACTGATCACAGGGTAGAGATTAAGAAAAAAAACTGAGTTGCTCATATCATCTCATATTTTGCTTATTCATACTTTTCACTAAGAAAATAATAAATTGAATGTATGGTTTCTTACATTGCATGAAAGAAATTTGGTCTGGCAACCATGTATCCAAAGTTGTGGACCGCACCTAGTTGCAAAGTCAAGAAGGCTCAGCCATTATCAATTCATGAACTGAGAGATAAGGAAAGTGTATATAAACCTTTGATATATGCACTCCTAGACTTCGATGAATTCCTGAACATTGCATGCAAATGAAAATTCCTAGGTTCACACTCGCCCATCGTGGTGCTCTGAAATATTAAAATTATGCCTCACAAATCACGAAAGAACCTTCATTATTTTCTATGGAAAATCAAGAGTTGAACTTTGTCTTTACATGACTGCAAAGAAGCACACTGACAATAGTATGGCTGAAAGAAAAAACCACAATGATGATGGAAAACAACTAAAGTGAACATCTCTTTCTGCTTCTATAGGAACAAGTTCACGACTAAAGTTTGGAAAGTTCAAGTTCTGAAAGGGAAATTTAAATGCATTTATAATATTATTTACTTAAAAATAGTATGAAACAGTTTCCAACATGAAATGTGATGGTCTTGGTTTGCTTCACAAGACAATACCCTCAGGAGAAAACTTAGGTACAATTTCATAGGTACTTTTAAGTGTTGTTTTTCAATTGAGAACTTGTGGACCGAAAAACAACACTTAAAACACCTATAAAATTGCAAGGAAGTTTTCTCCTTATACCATATCTGATTTTCCTATATGAATCATCGATGTTGAAACACGAGTTGATCCCCAAAATCAGAGGGATCAACCCGCCCCTGCATGTGGATGAAGCAGAAGTACTAAAAAATGTTTATGGCCAAAAACGAAGAAAGAAGAAAACGCCACTGAATACCTAATGTAGTTAAAGCTTCATCAATAAAAACATTATTGTTTATGTTTAACGTAAGAGTGATGTTAATTAGTTTATTAAGGACATTGATTAAGAAATAAAAATAAAAAAATTTTCATTAAAAAATTAAGTATATCACTTTTTCAAATATTAAATACATTAATTCTTAATTCTCAAATGAAAACTTTTTTTTCTTGATTCCTTTATCATTTAGAGCATTGATTAGTATTTTTCTAAACATAATATATTTGGTATAGAAAAGCATATACTTGTTCCGGCAGTCTGCACATTCCCTGTTGTCAGGCAACTTAAGAAGTCCCTCTAAGATCTGCATGCAATCACAATATAACAAACCAAAAACTAAAATTAAATAATAATAATAATAATAATAATAATAATAATAATAATAATAAAAATAAAAGAAGAACCAAGCAACAATCAACCCACAAATATTTCCATTAATATTTTTTTAATGCATAGCATGGTATCATACTATATATCATATACTATATTTCTTTTTTACAAAATATCATATAATATATATACTTAGTAAAACACAATGTCAAAAATGAGATGACACAAATGTAATGTGCACAATGGGAACCAAGTTTTTGGTCTCAACATGTGAACCCGCAGACGAATTGACGATAAAAAAAAAATGAAACCTTGTTGTGCTTGGCATTGAGCTCCTTAGAGATGGAGGCTTTTCCATTCATGTTTGCAAAACCTTCACTGCTTCAATCTCACAAGGAAGGAAGAGCAAACATAGGAAGGATGGAAAGAAGGAAAATATGATGAAAAGAGAAGAGGGGATTCAAGTCATTCATGTGGGTTTGTTTTTGTTTGTGTCTCAACAAATTCAAAGAGGAACCGATGGAAAGCAGGGAAACACGGAATTACATGCAGTCGTGTCATTCAATATTCTATTTCTATGCAGAAATAGAAAATTGTAATTTTTTTTTAATACCCAAATTAGGATAATGTGAGGTTCAAAACTTCAAATAACAAAACTAAATCAAATATTATATTTTTTGTCATAAGGATGGGTCCTATAGGATCCACGGGAGGACCAACGGGAAAGAGGAGGGAATGAAAATAGAAAATAAGATGAAAGCAAAGCAATTCAATAATGAACGTAATGTCCCATTACTCTAGATACTTGTGTCTCCCAGCATCAAATATCATTGGTTTAGTGAGTTTTATTTATACATCATCAACAATTTGGTTGGCTTTGAAAAACTAAACAACAATGATATACACAAGTGACCTTTGAAACCAACCATGAGAATATTTATTGGGCTAATTCATTGACCCTGATATGGTTTGTCATTTAGTATGGCTCCCCATCATAGTTCGTTTACAAATCCTAATTGAAAACAAAAACAAATTGCCAAAGATGACATGTCAATGATGTGGATATGACATGGCTCGGTTCTGCTGCAGTGGCTAGCATCACGGATCTGGACTTGCAGCGGTGGGGTTGTAGAGAGGTGTAGGTGGCTGGTGAGGATAGGGATGGGTTTTGATTAAAAAAAAAAACTAATGACCAGCTATTTTACCAAGAAACCGGGAATTCATTGCTGGACCATTTACTTGTTTCTCCACCTTAGACGACACCAACTTATTTATTCAAACATGACTTAATTCAACAATACATGCTTACAATGGAAGTTGGCTTACGTCAATTCACATCTGACCCAAAGTGGATTTGTACTCATCAGTTGACCATTTTGATTTTCTTGTGGAAGTTAAAAACTTGAGCTCTAAAGAACGAAAGAAAGAAAGTATAGAGTCCTCATTTCAATGAATAGCCAAATTTAGATCAGGAGAGGATTTTAGGGTGCACCATTTTGGTTAAAGGTACATCGGTGCTTCTTTTGAATCAACTGGAATAATAAGTTCTCATCATTTACAATGTAATCCTTTTGTTTTATTGTCTTAGTCCTATAGATAGTTAAAATCTCATCCTACTCCTTTAACTTAAGTCTTTATATTGGTATTTTAATTAGTTGATAGAATGATCAACATCTCATCGATTATAATTGTCAGGGACCGCGAGTTGAGCTTTTCTTTAATACTCAGACAAACTTGAGAACCAAAGTAGTTTTAATTATCAAAGAGAGAATTTAATCGTAAACTTACAAATCCGAGCTTAATTTTTTTAGCCAAGAACTAATTACACTGATCCAATACAAACTAATTGGATCTCTTGACCAAGTACTAGATTTCCCACACCATAGTTAACATCAAATAAGCACTCATTCTCGCCCATGAGACTCCTTACATAAGCAATCAGATATATGGCTAAATGCTGTCAACATTCAACCTTACCATATGTCGACTATGGCATGCCCAAGTTCCTTTAAATTTACCAACTCCAATCTTACAATCCAAGTACACAAATTTACCAAATGTAAAAGTAATGTTGAATGTTGCTACGTTCATTTTCAAAATTTAACTTAAATCGTCTAGTAAAATCTAATGTCCAAGTATATGTAAACAGATGACAATGTAACCATGGTGACAAAATTGACAATGATATATAAAGGACACTGATGCACACTCTTTATTAGATAGATTACAAGACAGCACTCATCAATTTTTAACAAATGTATGCCGAAGGGTCTTGTCCCATCTTCTAATGTCGAAACAGTCGAATCCCATTACTGAATCTGAATGGAACTGAACCAAAATCTTCACATGAAATCATAATCATCAAGAGCATCATATCGATCAGCAGGAACAAAATCCTCATCAGGTTTGTCAACGGTAAGCTGCTTTTTCTTGCCACCTGCTGACACAACAAAATCCTTGAAAACATCCCAAAAAGAGAGAGAGAAGATAAACGCAGATATAAAAGAAACGAAGGTTTTTAATCTAAAATGAATTTTACCTGTCTTCTTTTTACCAGCATTGGCTTCTTTCTCCGCTTTAATCTTTTCATTTGCAATGGCAGTTATCGAAGATGCAATATCTTTTGCATCTGCTCCTTTCAGAGAAGTCATTGATAGTCTCATTACCGCCTTTAGTAAACTGATATAATGATAACTTTTCTGCATTCATCAATAAGGTAATTAGAATGTCCATTCAACAAATATTTAAGGAAGGGGAGAAGCACAAGTAGCTAACTCACCTCGAACGGCCGAAGCTTGTGTGAGATGAGCTCAGCATACTCCAAGAAATCACTCTCAGATTTCGGTATAAAAGTATCAAGGTCCTTTTCATCATGTCCCCCACCAAATAATTCCTTGGTGGACTTATAGTCAGCTTCTTCAATCAATCTGTGATTGGCAGAGTAAATTAAATAAGAAAAAAAGTAAGCTGCCAAAAGCTGCCTTTTCTAAATTATCAATCTGCTTCTTTTAAATGCTGTAGTCATTCAGAGCTATAACAATCATAATTTAGTAAAGACAAATTTATCAATGTCATTATCTAAACATCAAAATTAATTGCAATGAAGAATACAGAATGAATATGCCTATCACATCACTCAACACTTTCCAAAGCATAAACCTGGAGCAAGCTTCTCGGACTATTTCTAATAATTAAGTTCAGCAGCTTTAACAGCAGTAATGAAGGCTAAGTTCTATGGTAGTGTGCTATGTTTACTATACTACAACACCTTTGGTTTAAAAAAGGAATGCTTGGACTTATATAAAAGGAAGGTCTCAATCCTTAGTCATGCATGCTCTGGGAATTCATTACCTCCCTAAACCAAGACATTCTAAAAGGAACATCGGGGTAAAGAAATTTGATAGAAAACAATATACCTTTGTTGGCGAAGTTTTTCAGCCACAGGATCCAATGGCTCTTCGTTTACTGGTTCTACTTTCTTTCCCTTCTCTTCAGTAGCTTTTTCAGAAGATTTTTTAGGAGCCTTTTCTGTAGTTTTTACAGCAGGTGCTGCAGGTGCCTGAGAAAAAGCTGGCAATTAGTAACTAGGAAAAAACTACAAAACCACAAGTACAAGAAATGCAGCATCACTTCATATAAAGCAGTCATGGCACTCAAATTTAATTGTACTAATAATTGTTAAAAGTATACAACTTACACCATTTATGTTTATATACAAGCGCCCTCCCCCTTTCTACTTTCCTCTAAAGGAACATAGATAAAATAGGGATAAAAAAAGTAATTGCAGTCTTAAGCAAAAGTACATTATATGTAACAACTATGGCAATTTCAACATTTTAGTAATCTACAAAATCCATAAGATTAAAAACAACAGTGGTTGTGTTGGCATTGCAGTATTAGTAAAATGGGCATGCTAATCAGCCAATTAGAAGGTAATTGGCTAACTATGAATGAGCTATGTCCATCTTTTTTAAAAAATTACAGACAAGCATACACATGTAACTGAGCAATGCCCCCGAGGCACATCATTGATAAATTGTTCATACCGGAGCAGGCTCATCTTCATCCTCCCATGATTCCTTCACATCATTTTCATCCACGTCTTCATCATCCCATTTGCTTATAGGTTGGTCTTTTAATGTAAGATCAAGAGGTGCAGTTTGCTCTTCCTCTAGAACAAATACACAAAACTTTGACAAATTAACAATACAAAATACAACAGAAGAAACATAGTAATACTTCAATTGAGTTTATTAATTTAATTATATTAGATATATAGGCTTTTACATGCATACATAGGGTGTTTGAAATCACAAAATTTGAGAATTGGTTTGATACATAGATGAGATCTTTTGTTCGTAAAGTTACAATATATGAACTTATTTGATGTTGAAATCTTACGATTTTAGTTGTGTAAATTTAGAAATTTACTCAAATATGGTAAGATTTGAGCTGACGTGATTTAATTTTAGTTTTCATATTGGAATTAACATTTTTGTCCTTATTAGTTTAGCCTTTTAACTATTCTAAGTAAGGGCAATAAAGTAAAATTAATGAATTTAATTCACCTTTATTGTGTTCCAAACATGAAAATTGATTTGCAAATTAATTCAACTTATTTTTTTTATAATGAGTTCCAAGCATGCAAATCAAATCAATTCCATTTCTTACAGATTCCAAGAATCCAAAGACACACTCATAAGTCGTAATGAATCAACAAACATGTAAGTGATCTTTTAAGACAAGAGAAAGCAATTTGTTAAGCTTTCCAATCCTCCAACCTAACAGCTTAACTATACTTTTTTGTAATAAATAGAAAATCTAATATACTTAGTTACTAACCGTCCTCTGTAGAATCAAGAATCAAGAATGAGTAACAATAGGGTAGAAAAGAGGAGAAAATTTTGAAAATGGTGTATGAAGTTAAAAACAAATAAGAATAAAAGAGAGTTAAAATGCATATGAAGCAGAATCATTACCCCAATCGTCCATTTTGTTGTGTAACTTGGTCAATAAAACAGAATAGCTGCTAACCAACTGCATGAATAAACATGAAGAATAAAAACTAGTCAGATATCTAAACCCTGAAGCAAGGAAAACAAAGGGAGTTCAAACATCAACTCCAAAAAAGAGAGAGATATGGATTTGGATTCACTGCAAACCCACACATTCATTGAGATGCACCCTTGGATGCATTTGAGTATGCATTGAAAAAATGAAACAACATTGTGCATCTCAGTAAATGCGTGAATGCGTGGGTGCAGTGAATCCAAATCCAAAACGGATACAAACTAAATCTGCAGAGAAAGACATAAAAAAAAAAATATTCTTTTCCATTATGTCACTGTCAACAACATCACACTCTTCACTACCAGTGATTTCAGAGTCATGAGTTCAACAAAAACTAATGCTATCAGTGGCAACGATAATGTTTTCAATGTTGAGACACCAAAAATATATGTTAACGAAGTAAGTTACAGAGTTAAAGCTATTAAGAATAAGAGAAATTTCAGTTATTGAAGTTCAATCAATAATAAGAACTAGAATAATTTACTACTACCTCACGGAATTCCCTAATTCGGAACCAAAAGGATCCGATCCATATGACATGACAATGAATCAGAATGATTATTTTTTTTTCCAGAATCTTGTATAGACAGAAAGAATTCTCGACCGATTCGATTGAACAAGTGAATTAGATGCGAGGGAAGAAGAAGAGAGGTAGGGTACCTGGTGGTGAACGACAACGAAAGCGGTGGCGCTCTGGGTTAAGGGGATTAGGGCACAACTGGTTTATCGTCGATATCTGACTTGGGTTTTTATAATATAAACCGCTGGCAACTCATATAAACCGCTTTTTGGTTTTTTTCTTTTTTCATGACTTAAAATTTATTATTTCTATATTGGATTATTGTTATAATTAATAATAATAGAGTGGGTTTTATATTTGGATGTGTTTGTTGAAAATCAATTTTAAGATAATTTTTTTTATTTGTGTAAAAAAATTGCTTTTATACAGTAAATTACAATAAAAGGGTATGAAGTTATTTGTATAATTTAATAATATTTATTTCGTAATTAATTTTACAGAAGTGAAATAAGAAGAATATTATTGATTTTAAAATAATCTAATAGTTTTTTTAATAAACTTCTAGTTTCTCTTAAAATAATTTTTTCCTTATAAAAACAATTGTTTTTCAATTTAATCAATTTACACATACTTACCGATTTCTACTAAAAAATAACTTTTACCACCAAAATTAATCGTTTGGGTCTAAAACAAATTTCTTTTGTGATTTAGACTATACCGTATAGTAACTAGTTATATATCCGTGGATACGCACGGGTTCGACGGTGTTGATTGTGATAATTATTTCAAGTATGACATATTAATATTAGACAAACAGAAACTCATTCGTTAAAATTGTTGTTTCCTAAGAAATAAGATATGGAATAATGATAGTAAGTATAAAATCTTTAACAACTAAAGTAACTACTTAGGCAAATATAAAGCTCACCCGTCTGGTTAATGATCACCCTTGTAGTCATCAGGATGGTGAATATTTCTTCACTGTGATAGTCACCAGACGGATGATCATTTCTTCACTGATAGTTCTCAACGTGGAGTTATTTTTTTAATTTAATTTTTATTGTTTTAATTATTTTAATTAATTATATTAATTTATTTTATTAATTAATTTTGTTAGTGTAATTAATTATGATAATTATTTTAATAAATAATTTAAATAAAAATTTTAAATTATGAATTAAATTATTTAACTTATTAATTTAATTACATTGTTAATTAATTGTAATAATATAATAATATAATAATAATAACAAATAATACTTCAAACGGGTCCACTTTTAGTAATACTTCAGACGGGTGAAAGCCATCAGATGAACGAAGGCTTAGACGAGTGAAAGCTTCATTATACGAACGAAGGTTTAGAGACGAACGAAGGCTTAGACGGGT
The DNA here is from genome assembly GCA_039655645.1 of Ammopiptanthus mongolicus. Taxonomy (NCBI): domain Eukaryota; kingdom Viridiplantae; phylum Streptophyta; class Magnoliopsida; order Fabales; family Fabaceae; genus Ammopiptanthus; species Ammopiptanthus mongolicus. The sequence goes on along the minus strand of CM077349.1, from coordinate 83,466,818 downwards.
GAAAGCTTCATTAGACGAACGAAGGCTCAGACGGGTGAAAGGTTCATTAGACGGTTGAAAGCTTAGACGGGTGAAAGCTTCATTAGACGGATGGAGTATTTGTGTAGACTTCAGGTAGTTGAAATTTTCTGAGTTCCAGACGTGTGAACTTTTTCTAGATTCAGACGGGTGAAAGCTTCATTAGACGGGGGGAGTATTTGTGTAGACTTCAGACAGTTATGTTCACCCGTTTAATGACTATCAGTGAAGGACCCGTCTGATGACTATCAGTGAAAATCCTTTTAAATGTTCACCCGTCTGATGACTATCAGTGAAGGACCTTTTAAATATTCACCGGTCTGATGAATATCAGTGAAGAACCTGTCTAAAAACTTTTTAAATGTTCACCCGTCTGAACCTAGGAAAAGTTCACACGTCTGGAACTAAGGAAACTTCAACTGTCTGAAGTCCACACAAATACTCCACCCGTCTAATGAAGGTTTCACCCGTTTGAACTAAAGTTCACCCGTTTGAACATAGGAAAAGTTCATACATCTGGAACTTAGAAAACTTCACACGTCTGGAACTAAGAAAAGTTCAACTGTCTGAAGTCTACACAAATACTCCACCCGTCTAATGAAGCTTTCACTCGTCTAAGCTTTCAACCCTCTAATGACTATCAATGAAGAACTTTTTATCAAACGGGTGAAGGTGATTAAACGTGGGTTTTTTTTTTATTTAATTTTTGTTGTTTTAATTATTTTAATTAATTATATTAATTTATTTTATTAATTAATTATGTTAGTGTAATTAATTATGATAATTATTTTAATTAAATAATTTAAATAAAAATTTTATATTATGAATTAAATTATTTAAATTATTAATTTATTTAAATTTTTAATTAACTGTAATAATATAATAGTAATAACAAATAATACTTCAGATGGGTTGACTTTTAGTAATACTTCAGACGTGTGAAAGCATGAAAGCTTAGACGGGTAAAGGCTTCATTAGACGGTTGAAAGCTTAGACGGGTCAAAGTCATCATACGAACGAAGGCTTAGACGGGTGAAAATATGAAGGCTTAGACTGGTGAAAGGTTCATTAGACGGTTGAAAGCATAGACAGGTGAAAGCTTAATTGGACGAGTGGAGTATTTGTGCAGACTTCAATCAGTTGAACTTTCCTTAGTTCCAGACGTGTGAACTTTTCCTAGGTTTAGACGGGTGAACTTTTCCTTAGTTCAGACGGGTGAAAGCTTCATTAGACGGGTGGAGTATTTGTGTAGACTTCAGACCGTTGAACTTTCCTTAGTTCCAGACGTGTGAACTTTTAAAAGGTCCTTCACTGATAGTCATCAGATGGGCATCTGATGACTATAATTGAAGGACCCGTCTGATGACTATCAGTGAAGGACCTTTTAAATGTTCACCCGTCTGAACCTAGGAAAAGTTCACACGTCTGGAACTATGAAAAGTTAGCACATCTGGAACTAAGAAAATTCAACTGTCTGAAATCTACACAAATACTCCACCCGTCTAATGAAGCTTTCACCCGTGTAAGCTTTCAACCGTCTAATGACTATCAACGAAGAACCTTTTATCAGACGGTGAAGGTGCTTCATCGTGGGTTTTTTTTTTTCCATTTAATTTTATTGTTTTAGTTATTTAATTAATTACATTAATTTATTTTATTAATCAATTATGTTAGTGTAATTAATTATGATAATTATTTCAATTAAATAATTTAAATAAAAAATTTAAATTAAGAATTAAATTATTTAACCTTTTAATTTATTTACATTTTTAATTAATTGTAATAATATAATAATAATAACAACAAATAATACTTTAGACGGGTTGACTTTTAGTAATACTTCAGATGGGTGAAAGTCATCAGACGAACAAAGGCTTAGACGGGTGAAATTATGAAAGCTTAGACGAGTGAAGGCTTCATTAGACAGTTGAAAGCTTAGATGGGTGAAAGCTTCATTGGACGTGTGGAGTATTTGTGTAAATTTCAGACAATTGAACTTTCCTTAGTTCCAGACGTGTGAACTTTTCGTAGTTCCAAACGTGTGAACTTTTCCTAGGTTCAGACGGGTGAACTTTTCTTTAGTTCAGTCTGGTGAAAGCTTCATTAGATGGATGGAGTATTTGTGTAGACTTCAGACCGTTGAACTTTTCTTAGTTCCAGACGTGTGAACTTTTAAAAGGTCATTCACTGATAGTCATCAGACGGGTGAACATTTAAAAGGTTCACCTTTCTGATGACTATCAACGAAAGACCCGTCTGATGACTATCAGTGAAGGACCTTTTAAATGTTCACCCGTCTGAACCAAGGAAAAGTTCACACGTCTGGAACTATGAAAAGTTCACACGTTTGGAACTAAAGAAAATTCAACTGTCTGAAGTCTATACAAATACTCCACCCGTCTAATAAAGTTTTCACCCGTCTAAGCTTTCAACTGTCTAATGACTATCAATGAAAAACCTTTTATCAGACAGGTGAAAGTGCTTCATCGTGGGTTTTTTTTCCATTTAATTTTATTGTTTTAATTATTTAATTAATTACATTAATTTATTTTATTTATCAATGATGTTAGTGTAATTAATTATGATAATTATTTCAATTAAATAATTTCAATAAAAAATTTTAAGTTATGAATTAAATTATTTAACTTATTAATTTATTTAAATTTTTAATTAATTGTAATAATATAATAATAATAACAAATAATACTTCAAACGGGCTGACTTTTAGTAAAACTTCAGACCGGTGAAAGTCATCAGACGAATAAAGGCTTAAACGGGTGAAAGCATGAAAGCTTAGACGGGTGAAGGCTTCATTAGACGGTTGAAAGCTTAGATGGATGAAAGCTTCATTGGACGGGTGGGGTATTTGTGTAGACTTCAAACAGTTGAACTTTCATTAGTCCAAACGTGTGAACTTTTCAAAGTTCCAGACGTGTGAACTTTTCCTAGGTTCAGACGGGTGAACTTTTTTTTAGTTCAGACGTGTGAAAGCTTCATTAGACGGGTGGAGTATTTGTGTAGACTTCAGACAATTGAACTTTCCTTAGTTCTAGACGTGTGAACTTTTAAAAGGTCCTTCACTCATAGTCATCAAACGGGTAAACATTTAAAACCCAGTCTTTAGACTACCCTCCCCCTTCCCGCCATAAGCCATCACCCACGCCCGCCCCTGCTCCGCTGCCAGCCACCACGCCCGCACCCGCCCCTGTTCACGCCTCTCTGTTCCGTCCGCAACCCGCCACTATTCACGCCTCATTGTTTCGTCCACAACCGGCCCCTGTTTCACAGCGACTTTGCCCCACCACCGTGTCATGCCGGAGAACTTCCCTGACGCCCCACCGCAGCACCGCAACTCTTCTGATCCAACTTCACGCACCACCGCCTTCACGCATTGCCAGTTCCGTTGAAGCACTGCAACTATTTCTTTACTTTCTGTCGTGGCGAAAAATATTTTCTTTTCTTCTTTTTTATTCTTAACTATATATATTTAGTAGAAGGGATTGTTGTTAAGATTGATAATGCTACTGGTCCAAGTTCTTTCTCTAGTCTCTGCCATGGCTTGTTTGGTTTTGTTTTTTTGAACGATTGGAGACTGGATTTTTCTATAATTATTAACATGATGATTTTATTATTTTTCAGAAAACATGAATGCATCATCAAGTCTAATAGCTGATGATTTAAATAAATGGGTCAACAATGTCCATGAAAAAGTTATGCATCATGGCCAAGAGAGTGTTGTCAACTATACACCACACTTGGAAATGGAGTTTGAATCTGAGGTAGCAGCTTATGATTTTTATAATGAGTACAACAAGAGAAATGGGTTTGGTATTCGTAGAGAGTATGCAAATAAAAGCAAAAAAGATGGAATTCTGACTTCAAGAAGATTCACATGCTTCAAAGAGGGTAAACGATGTGCTGACAAACGAGATCACTTGACAAAAGAGCCTAGAGCAGAAACTAGAACAACGTTATTTCAATCAAACGCTGAAGCGCGTATGGTTATTTCACTTGATCGGAAGATCGGGAAATACAAGGTTGTTGACTTTGTAGCTCAACATAATCATCCTCTTCAATCGCCAGACCATGCTCATATGATTCGCTCTCATCGACAGATATTTAAGTCACAAGCATCACAAATTGTATTGGCTGAGGAATCTGGATTAAGACCAAAAGATTTTCATGAACATATGTCCAAGCAAGCGGGTGGAATGGACACTATTGGTTATACAAGACAAGACCTTAAGAATTACCTTCGAACCAGAAGAAAGCAGTCACTAAAATATGGTGAAGTTGGTGCATTGTTGATGTATTTCAAAAGACAAAGTGAAAACCCTTCATTCTTTTATGACTTTCAAATGGATGTTGAAGAGCAAATAACGAATATATTTTGGGCGGATGAACAAATGGTAAATGATTATGGGTACTTTGGTGATGTCCTCACTTTTGACACCACATACAAGACAAATAAGGACTATCGACCATTGGGAGTATTTGTTGGAGTTAATAATCACAGGCAAACAGTTGTTTTTGGAGCAACATTGTTGTATGATGAAACAATCCCTTCTTTTGAATGGTTATTTGAAACTTTTCTCAAAGCAATGGGTGGAAAAAGTCAAAACTATTCTAATAGATCAAGATGCAGCAATGATTAATGTTATTTCTTTAGTTATGCCGAAAACATTTCATGGATTATGCACTTGGTATATAAGAGAAAATGCCCTAAGGCATGTGAACCATCTATATCAAAAGAGTTCACACTTCTGCTCAGATTTTGAAGCATGCATTGATCTACATGAAAAGGAAGGTGAATTTTTGAATGCATGGAATGCTTTACTTGTTGAGCATAATGTTTCCGATGATTCATGGCTACATATGATATTTCAATTGAAGGAAAAATGGGCATAGGCTTATGTTCGGAAAACCTTCACTGCAGGTATGAGATCCACTCAATTAAGTGAGAACTTTAATGCTGATTTGAAAAACCATTTGAAGTCAGATTTAAATTTAGTATAATTTTTCACACACTTTGAAAGGGTTGCCAATGTAAAACGAAACAATGAGTCAGAAGCCGATTATGAGTCAAAACATAAGTTGTCAAGATTGAAAATGAAGAAGGCCCCTATGCTCGTACAAGCTGGAAACATTTACACTCCAAATTTTTTTGAGGAATTCCAAGAGGAATAGGAGGAATTTCAAGGCACTTGCATAAAGGATTTGAATGAAGGGTTTTATGTTGTTACAAATTATGATAACAGTGAGGAGCGGCTGGTAATGGGAAATTTTATTGATCAAAAGGTTGATTGTGATTGTCATAAATTTGAGACGCATGGTATCTTATGCAGTCATGCTTTGAAAGTTTTGGATGTCATGAATATTAAGCTAATTCCTCAGCACTATATATTGAAGCGGTGGACAAGAGAAGCAAGGTTGGGAAGTAATCAAGATTGGAAAGGACAACATATTGATTTGGACATAAAAGTCCATTTCATGAAACGATACGATGAGTTATGTCCTCAAATGGTTAAATTGACAAATAGAGCATCTGAATCTCATGAGACTTACACATTTTTATCCAAAGTTTATGAAGAGTCCAACAAAATAATTTACAACATGTTGGCTAAAAAGTCAATGGACGGAGAATCGATTGGAATGGCATGTATCCATATCAATTGGAAGTGGCGAAATTGACAACAATGTGGACACTATTGATGTTGGTGGGGCAAAAGGCATAAAGAAGCGAGATTGCTCATATAAGGGTAAAAAAAGGCCTAAAACTTGGGTTGAGAAATTGGCTAGAAAGAGAAAGGGAAACCTATCATTGAAGAAGAGAAAGCCTCTGGAAAATTTGGTACTTTACTCCTTTCTTTATAGTACTATCTCATATTTATAATATATGTTAGTATGTTACTAATACATGTTACTTATATTATCTCATAGTTATTTACCTTTCCTTATAATATGCAGCAAATTGGGAATGGAAGTGGAAGTGGAAGTGGAAGCCAAGTTTTGAATGCAAGTCAAATTGGGAATGCAAGTCTACATGGGACTACAATCCAAATGACACAATCAAGCCAAGTTGAGAATTATAGTGCATTGGAGCTGCACAACTTCTTTTAGATATAGTGGACAGATTTTTTGGTTTATTAGATACCTTGTTTGGACATAGGCACTGCTTACATTGTGGACACATTTTGTAATTTTTTGGGAATAGGTACTACTTACATAGTGCACACATTTTGTAATTTTTGGGAATAGGTACCACTGCTTACATAATGGATACATTTTTTGTACTGGTTCATTCAACCTTTTGGTTCATAGTACTGGTTTAGTGAAAATATTACTATTTGGTGAACATGTTCTTACTGTAGCGCCTTTAGTGGCTGATCAGACGGGTGAAGAAATGATCACCCGTCTGATGACTATCAGTGAAAAACATTTCCTCACTGTGAAGAAATGATCAGACGGGTGATGACTATCACAGTGAAGAAATGTTCTTCACTGATAGTCATCAGACGGGTGAAGAAATGATTAGACGGGTGATCAGACGGGTGAAGAAATGATCACCAGTCTGATGACTATCACATTGAAGAAATAAAAAGCCTGCAATACACAACAATTGAACCAGAACATCTTTCAGCAGTACAACTATCATTTTGCACAAGATTGATAAACATGGTTTACATTACCATACAAAATAACTCCATAACAATTGCCATACAAAAATTGAACCAGAAAATTGACACAAAAATTAACCACCACAGGTCTAGAATCCTCTTGACAGCTACTACTCTTTGAGCAAACCCAGCCCGAGGTAATCCATAACCAGCACAAATTTAAGAGTCCATACTCTAAGATAATCCATAACCACAACTACACAGAACACCCATTTCACTTCCATCCTCTTTACAATTCTAGAATCCCCATATGCTATTGAGCTCAGTGATAGTCATCAGACGGGTGAAGAAATGATCACCTCTCTCATGACTATCAGTGAAGAAATAAAAAACCTACAATACACAACAATTGAACTAGAACATCTTTCAGCAGTACAACTATCATTTTGCAAAATCTCAGCATAAAACAAGCCCAGTTTCAGCACAAGATCAGTTTCCAATTGCACAAGAGATCAGAAAATCTTTCATTGATAAACATGGTTTACATTACCATACAAAATAACTCCATAACAGTTGCCATACAAAAATTGAACCAGAAAATTGACACAAAAAATGACCACCATAGGTCTAGAATCCTCTCGATAGCTACTACTCTTTGAGCAAACCCAGCCTGAGGTAATCCATAACCAGCATAAATTGAGAAGGAAAGCACAAATTTAAGAGTCCATACTTTAAGATAATCCATAACCACAACTACACAGAACACCCATTTCACTTCCATCCTCTTTACAAGTCTAGAATCCCCTTATGCTATTGAGGTCAAGGCATCTTTGTTTCTGTGGCCGCACATGAGTCAAATCAAGGCCGAGGCGTTCTCCACGGCGAGATTGCAACGGCAGGGAGGTTGTGACGGCGACGAGGTCGAGATTATTGTCTCGATGACCAGGAGAATGGGGGGTGCGGGTGCAGTACCTGTCTCGTTGACGAGGAGGCGAGCCCACGGCGGCGCGGTAGCGAGGCGGCGAGCCCGCCGGTGAGGCGGTAGTGAGGAGGCAACGAAGCCTTTAGGTGGTGGTGGTGGTTATGGGTTTGGTGTATTGGAGGGTTTTGTCTTCGAATGGGGGTCCGCAGGTTTAAAAAAATCTGATTTTCAAATGGGGGCTGGTTTTCACTTTTCAATATTTTTTTAAAAAAAAATATTCAGTTTAAATGATTGAATCTCAACCATCCATTTCTTGTTTTCCACTTGTAAGGTCCAGATCTCATGGACTGGAAATGTCCATTTCCTTACACACTGGAGAGGATCCGGACTCATGTTTTTGGAGATGGTTGAAGCCTTTTTTTAATTGATAAGAAAGTGATCACTTCATTCTTAATTAAATATTTACTACACTGGAAAATTACAATTTTGATTGTTTCCCAAAGAAGGTTCACCCTGTAGTGTTACTTATAGTAACCACTCGATCCATAATATTACAAAAATACTTCAAGAGAAGCAATCATGGTACCAACTGCTACTAAAGACATGTTATCATATTTTTGCAACTAAAAATTGCCAACTAAGGTGACTACAACATTGTCATTCAATTTTTATCTGTTTTGTAATCTTTTGTGGATGAAGTTGTGCAGTGGCCAATTCTTGACTGAGCTTTTCATCAAACTCGATTTCAAATGAGACTCTTTTGGTTGGAATGATAGAAGCTAACATGTCAGGATCATGTTCTGCTGAATACTGAATAAAAAACCTAGATGAAAAAAATAAGAAGAGAGATAAGATAAAAACAGAAAAAGTAACAAAACATTATAAAGAAGAGGTCACCAGAGAATACTGCCGGGGCTGAAATGCTCAAAAAGTAGAGAGACATCAAAATATAGAAGGTGCTTATATGGTTGCAGAACTACCTCATCAAACTCTCCAATCAAATCTGTGTCAATGTAAAAAATGTCAAAACATATCAGTCAGGTATATCTAAAGTGTGATAAAAAGTTGTACAGACCTTGACAACTATATAGATTCAACATATAGTTCACTTGCATATTGAATCATCTTCAAATATCTAAAGGCTGAAATAAAAACCTCACATATTTGAAATAATAACTCTGGATCAGTAATAAAACATAAAAACAATCAAGTACTTGTTTCTACAGTAATCCTATTAATTTCAAAAACTTGTGATCATTGACTATGGAGTTGGATTGCATTCACGTTAGCAGCTAGCCTGCTAAACTAAAAGGATAAGCTGAAAATGTATATACTTCAAAACTTTGTATCCAAAAAATTTATTTTACTAAAACATTATTTTGATTGACATATACCACACTTACAAATGAGCAATGAACCAATAAACTGAGTATTAACTTATAAATCCTATTGCAATCACAACACAATTTTCTTAAACAGTGGGGTCTTTGACCATATGAACATTAAGGAATTAAATCTACATATTTCCCCAAGTTTCACTGTCCCTAGAACTCCCTGGGTAAAGCTCAAGAATATGATCTAAGTGTTAAAAATGTCCTAAAAATTAGAACATACCACAGATGATGAAACAATTCAACATGTCACTGCAAAATTACATCTGCAGGGAATGTTTTAGCTCAACAACTTAGAGTGAAAGGTTCCTGTTTAACAAAATTAGGGGTTTGCAAAAAAATGGCAGGTAGAACCGTATTAGCAAAGGATATCAAAAAGGGAAAATCTTTCACTGCTATTAGCAAAGGAAAAGCTTGAAATTTTAAACCCATTTGTTGTCAAGTAGGGAAGAGGTAGAAAGAAAGGGGGGAAAGTTCACCTAGGTAAGGAAGCTGAAACAAAGAAGCTCAAACCGAACGGCACCGGACGAAGCAGTGCCTTCTTGCAGAATGGAGCTCAAACCGGACGAAGCAGCGCCTTCTCTTTCCACTGGACGAAGCTCAAACCAAACCAACAATGGCAAGAAACATCATTTTTTGCTTTTAATCTTCAAAAGAAGATTTAGCTTTTTTTGCTAGGAGGGAGAAGACGTGTTTTTATTTTTAGGAGAAGAAGAAGCTCAAATGGTGAAGAAGAAGCTTGAGATTGCAAATGGAGGTGAGCTTTTGTTTGAATTTGAATTTGAACGTGGGGAGACATGAGTTATTATTAGTCCAGAAGCTTCTTTTGCTTGGTGAGAAGATGATACATTACCCTCAGAAGGGATACGTGGCAATGCCTCAGAAAGGACAAGCTTGGTATTTCAACAGCCTAAGATATTCATATATAGATAGTAGATTAGATAAAAAAATCTCCTACTAATCTTTTAAATTTTTGCATATTTTTTATATTTTTAAGATATTAAATGCATTTTGGTTTAAAAAAAAAAGATATTAAATGCATTTGCTTACTAAAAGCGATTTTTTTTGAAACAATGCATACTAAAAACAATATTAAATGCATTTATTTTTTATTTAATATTAAAAGGATTAGTAAGAGAACAAACTTATAAATAAAATTATCAATATCATATTGACTCGAACAAACTCTTCCAATTGCAAAAAAAAATGTCTCACATCACATTTCACTTAAAAAAAATTGTATGACATAGAAAATAGCGAGTCTAGTTTGTGATGAAAATAAAATTAACAATATAAACAAAAACAATAATTGTTGTCTTTCTTTTTACTTGATTTTTTTAACATAATTATAATTATTGATTTTAAATTAAATATGATTTTGATTATTATGAGAAATGTTTTGTAATTAGAATGATAATTTTATTTGTAGCTATATCTTATTTTGTTGATTTTAAGGGGGGGAAATACGTAAAATGACAATAAGGGCAAATTTATAATCTAAAGTTTATGAGTTTATTTGAATTATCTGTGAGAAAAATATTTGAATAATTGATTTTATATATAATTTATTTTTTTATTAGCTATCACAATAAAAATAATTTTATGTTAGAATATGTTACTTGGAAATGATTTTAATATAATATACTTGGTTTGAATTATAAAAAAACACTTTGCCTACTAAATTACTAAAAAGATATAAAATAATTAGTTTAAAAATTTAAAGCATACAATATGGTACAACTATAAATTATAATCAAAATGTTCAAAAAAATCATTAAAAAACTTTTTGTTAATGTAAAAAGAATTCCTTCGATTAAATTAGTTTTGTTTTGATAATTTTTTCAAAACATGTTTGCAAAACCTCAAATTATTTTTATTAAAAAAACAACATTATTTTGTGGGTAATCAGTCTTTCTTAAACATAGATTAGTGGACCATTTCTTTAGGCTTTTTCATATCAAAACCAATCAAAAAAAAAAAATTGAAAATCGATAAAAAAAAATCGAAAACAGAACCAAATCGATGTTTATTGAATTTTTGGGACCTTATTTTGTGAAAATATAAATTTTAATATATGCTTATTATACTTTTTACATTATTGTTTTTAATTTTTTGATTTTTCTTAATAATACTCATGAGTTTGATGTGATGTAATTTTTTATTATTTTTAATATTTCAAACAGAAAATTGAGCTTTCTTCACTTACAATATTTTAATTTTTAGCATGTTATATGTTATATCTATTAATGTTATTTAGACATATTTTTTTGTTGTTATGTTAGTAAAAACCAAATTATCCAATCCAATCCAAACCGCTTTTAATTGGATTGAGGGTATGTTTGGTTTAACAATTTCAAAACTGAGTTTTGATGAACTGAATTTTGTAAACCGAGTTTTGATTAAAAGTGAGTGAGTAGTAATTGTTTTATGTTTGGAAACTTTGTTGTTAAAAGTAATTTTAATAGAATAAATGTTGTTTGGATTGTACCTTTCAAACTGACTTTTGAATGTTTAGTTACCAATATATCATTCAACTTTTAAATGAGTATGAAAAGTGATTAATTTTTAAAGGTAGTATGGTAAAAGTAGTAATTGAAAAACTCAAACTGAATTTTGACAAACGCAAAAACAACAAATTTTAGTTTCCACCCAAACCCACGTTTGATCCCAAAATTAATTCTTCTAGCTAGAAACCAAACATAAAAAATTTGCAAAAATAAGTTTAAAGTCACTAACCCACGTTTGTTACGTGCAAACTGTAATCCAAACATGCATTGAATTGTTTCGGATTTGATATATGAATCAATCCAATCCAAACTGAACTGCGATTTGTTTTTATTTTTGGATCGGATGACTTTTTGACTCAAAATCGATCCAAACCGATCCGTGAACATCCCTTTAATGTAGGGTTTGTTAAATTAAATTTACCATTTTATCCTTTTTTAATAAAAAACTAGTATGCAGTCACATTGTTGAACTCTCTAATATCAGACAACATTCTTGCATCATTCAATGTCACAGTTTATAGCAACGCCTTTTCTTCCAAAAGGTGCACTTTGCCCTATGCGATGATGAAGATAATTTTCAGGTTGTGTAGGCAGATGATAGTTTATAACCGGAGGGAAGGGAGGGAAAAAAAACTACTGCAAATCTGAACATTTTTTGTTAATCATGTATTCTTCAATACCTCCAAAATAAAAAAAATAAAAAAGCATATATAACTCATTAATCTCAGACATAATTCCTAAACAAAGTATCTTCATTCAATTTCAATAAAAAGAAAAGGAACCATTTCTTGATAAAGAAAAAGAAAAAGTTGCAACGTTACTTGAAGCTCAAAAACGGTAAACACACGATTGCAAGTCCAGCAAGCACTATTACAAGACTAAGAATGACCATTGAAAAAGGGGTCTCAACAAGCATCCTAAACCATAGGTATGACATTTTCAATATAAACACATAGTGAATGAACAAGAATCCTGTCTTGGTAATTATGAATAACCCACCCCAACCAGTCTTAAGTTTCTTGAGCATGGAGTATGTTGACATTCAAACAGGTTAAAGCTAGAGTGTGTTGACAGTTTCAAGATCCCAGCAAGTTCCTGAAGCAAATTTAAATTAATTAATGAATACAAGGATTTAATTTTGATGGAGTTAACACAAAGTATCGAGGGTATCAAGAAATTCAAACAGAAGAAAAAATGACCATGTCTAAGACAGCAGAGCAGTAGATTGTTCAGGCAGAATCATAATTAAATGCTTAACAAAATTTTCTTATGAGTAGAATATGTAGCAAAGTTCACCATCGAAACCCTTCTATCAATTACACATAAAATCATTATGTCAATCATATATTAATAAATAAAACCATAATAGTTTTATGAACGGCACAATCCAAAAAAAGAAGGCACACTTCATCTCAACAGTTTTAAAAATTCACCAAATAACCAGAACAATAAAGTGGGCGAGAGATGAATGATCCAAGTTGCATAATAATCATGGAAAAAACATAATCTGACAGTGCACTAGAACAAAGTTATAAACAGGTCAATTACAAGAAATTCTACACTAAGGATAAAAATCTCCATGCACATACTAGTGCACCGGCCATTAAATTCCTTCTAGGGATTGTGAATCAAAATTCACATGGTCCATCTGTAAAATGACTCAACGCTAGCGTATCAAGAACACAAAGCTGGTCAACCAAACATAAGTGTTCACCAAACTGCAGCAAAGTCCTATCAAGACATGTATGGCATTTGTCCCTCTCCTTTACACATATACATGCACAAATACACAGACATGCATATTCTAAATCTCATTCTCATAATTCAATTAATGGAACTAGAATCTTAAACCGCTTTGCTATCACGTGTGTGAAACGAGAAGACAGAGTGGATTAAGTTGATTATTTAGAGTACAACCTTGTTTCACAAACTAATACTTAAAAATAGTTCTGTTCCAGGTAAATAGCAAATCATGCCTCCCAAAAGACAAGCCACATATTACAAAGAGAAACTTTCACAAACTAATACTTAAA